>JAGSMR010000045.1:2675000-3275000 GCA_029286605.1 Sericinus montela
TAATATACCTCTGAACAGATCTATAAACATAACAAGATCACATAAATATTTTGTTTAAATAATTTCCAAGAAATGAGCGAGTCACATGACGTAGTTACAGCTTGTTATGTTATTTCTTATTACAATATAATTCTGATTGAATACACAATTTACTCTGAATGTATCATCATGTCGAGTTTAGGTTGTTATGATAAAATTATTATATTTTTGAATTATTTTAGGAAGAGATGGTAGTAGAATTTTCACCGATCTTTCATTCCTTGATATTAATTGAACGAATTTTATCGCATTTTATTTGCCTTTTATTTCTTCCTTACAATTCATATGCCTTACAGCGTACTCAACAGTATTTAAATTCTATCTCACCACCATTCTTTCCCGTTACCGTCAAAGTGAAATAGGTATTATACTGTTTCAAGACATAAAAAAGAGGGAAAATTGATAATATTTTATTTCACATTGATTATGTTCGTAAAAACAGAACATCTAAAATAGAATCACCCCTATTCGATATAAATGCCCATTAAGGCCGTACGCCATTCCCATAGTCGTAAAAAACGATTCGCCCTCAATTCGATAATTCAATCTATTGATAAGCCACTACCTTGGACTCAACGGTGGGGCGTGATCTGAATACGCTAACAGACATCGAAGTACTTTTCCCAGGCAATGGAAAGAGATAACTCCGCTTAGATAATCGTATTTTCACTAAAGACTTAAGTAGGAGGCCATTAAATTAAACATCAGATGAGTTGGAACTAGTTATAATTTATCACATAGTGTAAAAATACACTTAAAATCAGTGTTAAATAATTTGTTGTCAAATATGGATACAATCAGTTTCTTCTTTGCAACTTAATGCTGATATCTCAGACGTCTGTTCGAATGATAAATGTTTCTGTGACAGAATTATATCTTCCAATTGCAATCATCTACTTCTTACAGTAGAGTTGTTTTTAAGACCTTACAGATTTTCGAGATGTCACCTTCGTACAAGCAAACGCAGTGTAGGACAACGTCCCACAAAATAGGGCGATTACTTATACAATAATACGGATAGAGAAAGCACAGGACCGTTCTATTTAGACAGATATACAGAGAAACAGACATATAGTAGTACTGCAACCCATCGGTCCGGGTTTCGGAACTGTTTTCTTCTTTGATGACGGGTTATGTGAATATCTCTTTAAGCCAACGTCTCTGTGATGTAAAAGTAACAAAAGTAATATTTTATTTATTATTAATTTTATTTATGTGAATATTGTAAAAGGACAAAATCTTGAAGGTTACCGAATTGTATATTATTTCCATAAAACTTTGTTTTATGGAAATACTTAGATCCCTTGACTTCATGACATCCCTTAATGCTTAGTATTTCCTCCTAATGGCTATTTGAAGTTGGTTACCTTATTTATTTGGTCTTTAAAAAAATAAGCAGGACCGAATAAGAGTACTCGTTTACATATTCTACTAAGCGGTTACCTAATCTTATATCAATTTGTTTTGAATTAGTAGTGAGTTTTGTTTATTTGCGTATATTGTTTACAGTGGTAGAGCCACGCATCAGCTTTTGTTGTTGCATGAATGGGCCGGCTCGACCGGGGAAGTACCACGACCTCACAGAATGCCGGCGTGAAGTAGAAGTCGAACTAACTTCTGCGTTTCGTCTGGTGAGTGCAGGTAACCGGAGGCCTACTCCCCCCCTCCCCCAATTCTGGGGGAGGGGGGGGGATACTCTATGGCCGGCAACGCATCTGCTGGTTTTTGACTGCAGCTGCAACTGACTCTCCTGGGAAGCGAATCCGGTAAAATAGAGCTGGCCGACACTGACCACGTATTTTGATCAAAACAGATATCAAGTTTATTTTAAATACATGATGATAAAATAAACTTGACAGAATAACTTGTCGTAATGACTACAAATAAAAAAGATAATAAATAAATACTTTGGAGAACGAGATATTAAATAAATAAATAAATATCTTCACGCAATTCCCAATACAGAGGTAGACAGAGGTCTAGTCTAGACAATTAAGTCCCTTTGACCCACCTTCCACCGAAGATATTTTCGGGACAACGTGACAGGTGGTGAGCCCGTCGCTGTCTTTATGTCCAAGCCAACGATATAATTTGTACATAAGTTTTTTGAAAAACCCATTGGTACGAGCTTGCCCGAATCGAACCTGGGGTTCGATCTCGAAATTCCGGCAACCCAACCACTTGGCTATGGTAACTTGTCGTAATGCAGACAAATTAGAAAGTATAATGCTTTGGTGAACGAGATATTATGTTAATTATATAAAAACAATTTCAAAAATATATTTGATGTCATATCAATTCCAGTATACTAATAAAAAAAGTAAAGACAGAGGCAAAAAAGGCTTCAAAAAGTATTGAATTACACTTTAGTATAATGTACCTTTGTAAAATTTAATGAACAAGCTAGACATTGTCACATCTACTGTGACTATTTTTAGAATGAGGATTACATTTTCTTTTAAACCTTATTAAAGGTGTATCGAAAATACATACTAGCATGCAAAAAAAAATTGTCTGTAAAAGTGTACTGCAGGACAGTTACCATGCCATACCATATGGCATTTTAAGGGTTTTTCCTTAGTCACCTCTTACGATAATTGACACACCGAAAGAAAGGGGGTGATATTCTTACAACGTAACGTACCGCCTCATCGAACATATTCATTAGTTATTTCATGCATATTTCATCAGTGGAATGGATGAAATAACTCGTACATGAACATTCATTTTTATGTCAGAGAATTATTGATAAGGCTATTTTTAACCAGAAGCAAAAAGGAAGAGGTTTTATGTAGGCTTGCATGTATTTTTATGTAATCGTTAATTTGAAAAACCAAATCAAGCGACAAACGGTTGGCAGACGCACCATGTTATATCAACATAAGGTGTTTCACATGGCTCTTTCTTTTTTTAACATATTTCTAAAGATGTATTTAAGGTATCTCAAAAATTTAAAGTGTGGAAAAGGAGAAAAAGAGGAAAAATGCAGTTAGTTAGACTATAATAAACATAGGCAGTCGTAGAACTACCGACAAAAGTGAAAGCTCAAAAAAGTCACGATAGCCGAGTGGTTGGGTGGGTCGGAATTTCGAGTCAAAAGACCCGAGTTCGATGCCCAGGTGGCAAGCTCGTACCAATGGGTTTTTCGAACACTTATGTATGAATTATATCGTTGGCTTGGACATAAAGACGGCGACGGGCTCACCACCTGTCTCAATGTCCCGAAAATATCTTCGGTGGAAGGTGGGTCGAAGGGACTTAATTGTCTAGACTTAACCTCTGTCTACCCCTGTATTGGGAATTGCGTGAAGATATTTATTATTTATTATTTAATTCAAAAAATAATTTTATAAACAGTACAAAACTGCCCAGTGTAAGCAAAATTAACTTTTTAAGCAGTCATCACAACCTAACTTACTGTGATACTTACTTATTATGGCATGTCAGTGACGCAAAATCACAAAATGTATGGATGGGTAATATTCAAAAAGTTAAACACGCATATGACACGCATCGAGTATATAGAAAGTGTAAGTGTGTATAAGTATATATTTATACACAGGCCGCTGATTACATGGATGTTTCTCTATTGGAGTCTAGGATTTTTAGTTACCTTCAGCCGACACATGACGACCTCCGTGAACGAGTAGCATACACCCCATTTTTCGAAGACTCACACCACCTTTGATGTCTCGGGTTCGATTCACGGACAAGTCAGTTCAGAAAAACCTCTTTTTCTACATTTCCTCGCGCCTGGGTGTTTTGGTGCCTTCGTTGTTTCCGATTCCAACACAAGTGCTTTAGCTACATTAACTTTGGGATCAGAGCAATGTATGTAATGTTGCCCCTACCTATACATAGATAGAATCTATATATGACCGAATATTATTTCAAAGTGGCAGGTTTATGCGCCTGTCACCATCTAAGTTTCCACGTCATCGGTATAATTTGTACATATTCGTATACATCTATTGTTATTATATCTGTTTTAGTCATCGTTCGCAAATAATTGATTTTAATTCCAGTTCAGTAAATAAGCTACCTAAATAAAAAAAGATATAATTTAATGCTTGCAGTTTATAATAATATCTCTGGTTGTAACGAAATATTGTTGTTAGTTTCGTACGATAAATCAATTTAATGTTATCCCGCTACTCCTCCGATGCGACGGTAATAGATTTTACCTTGAGCGATAAGGGTAAAATATTAGATCATAGCACGCTCTAAAATATGGATTCTATGAACACCGAGAAGACTTGTCACACTCTATCTTTATTGTATTGAAATAGACCGCAGTCTGGTATAAAATCGTATATATTTTAAAACTAATACTACCAAAAGGTTGTTAATATACTCGTTACTAAATTCAACTAAGCTTCAATGTTTGTGTCTGGAGTGGTTCACCAGAATAGTCGAATGGTGGGATCAAACCTGCGACTTTATTTTATGTCAGCACCTTTACCCATTATGATATTGCTGCTTCAGTTTAGCGCAACTCGGAAAACGATAATAGAAGAAGATTAAAATAGAGAAAAACGAAGTGAACAATCATAAAGCATAGCGTAAGTGACTATTTTTAATAGCAGATTATTGTCAACGGTAACTTGGAATTATACTTACTACACGCTTTGATGCTAAATAAATAATAATAAACAAATACACACTTAATAGAGACACATAAATAGACATTACTCTGATTCTAAAGTAAGCAGCTAAAGCACTTGTGTTAAAAATCGGAAACAAAGAGGGCACCATAAACAACCAGACCCTAAAAAATGTAGAAATCTGTATTTTACATTGACCCGTCCGGGAATCGAACCTGGGAGCTCACAGACTACGACATTTTGAATACCAGTGTGTTCGCCACTCGACAAAAAAGTTGTAATTGATAGATTTAACTACTACAGGAACGGTTCGACTTGCTCGAGCAGCGGTACAATATTAGCGTAAAACTTCTGACTTTCATTCGGTATTCTTCTATGGTTTTGTGGCACATGTTGATAATCATGCACCATAATTTGTGGTTTACTTACCTTTCCCACAACTGGCAGGAAATATTCGCAAATAATTTTGTATTACTTATGATAAAACGACTTAAACTCTGATTATGTCTAAATAAAAACAAAAGGCATGGTAATGAAAGTATTATCTACTTCTTTTCGCTTATTTCAGAATCAATTTTTTTTCATATATGCATGTCTTGGTATCCTAGTACTCCTGATTCTCCCCTATTCGAGCTATTTGCTCACAAGGTCTGTGAAAGTTAGTCTCGCCCCCCTCGCTGTATATTTTCTGCACTATTCTTCATCTTATACGGTCTTTACTCATTCTCTCAACTTATTAAATTCATCGAGGCATGCCGATAATATCATATTTAACAAAATCAATCATTTTGGTATCTTTCTCTTGTCTAAAAACGTAAATTATATTATATATACAAGCTGCCTTCCATTGGATGATATTCGTGTGGGTAATTTTCGCGAAGTTTTCCAGGCATGAAATTAACGTAATATAATTTAAGTCCTAGGATACTCGTTTATCCTGTAATATTATGATCAGTTAATATGCTTAAAAGTAATGATATAAAGATGCGAAGGACAGTATACTTTCGTATTTGTATACTATTATATTAAATATTCGTCTTAACAAATTATTTTCAAATCAATCATAACACGTTTCGGGTGTTGGAATCACTATTAAATTATATTTTCTTCACGCATTTCCCAATATTGGGGTCAACAGAGGTCTAGATAATTTAGTCTTTTCGATCCGCATTTTACCGGAGTTTATTTTTGGGATATCAAATGACAAGCCTGAAGTGTCTGTCGCCGTCTAACCGATTTTATCGTTAGCTTGTACATAGAGACCGTATGTTGGTTTTGAAAAAAGTCATTCGTTCGAGCCTATCTATCATTAATTTATTGATGCTAGAAAATATGCAAAATTAAATAATTAAAAAGTATTGATAATAATACTGTTTTTCCTTAGTCTCGAATAAGAAATAATCTACTATATGACATAAGATACAAAAACATTTGTTTATATATATTCGTCATCATAAACAGATACGTTGTAATCACCAGACGTATTTCGCCGATGGGGGTTATCAGAATATTTTCTTAATTGAATATGTTTTTAGTTTAGTTGTATTTAACGCAATTCACAATAAAGGTGTGTCAGAAATCGAGATAATTTAGTCGTAAAGACTAATATATTACCAGAGTTATAAAAAAGTGATAGGTGGTTAGCCTGCCACCCTTTGTCAGTATTTTAAATGGATATTTTGCCATCTATTAGAATACAAGAGATCATAATTTTGGAACGAAGTTCCTTATGAGACGATGCGCAGGGGTACCCTAACCGGGAAAAAACGTCCGTGAAGTAAATTTCTTTTTATTTACGTATAGTATTTGTACATCATACAAAGACTATATACAGTGTCTCATGTGTAGTCTCCGTGTATAGTCTCCGACTTTAGTAATTATTTATAAATCATTTAAAAAAATAAAGTTGATAACTTTGTTGATAATCATAATAAATAATAAAAAATGTATAAAAGAATAATTATTTTATTTATTACCCTTTTCTCTTGGTATTAGAGCTAATACCTAAGAGCAGAAGAATAGCATAATTATCAGCGTAAAATTTCTTTGAAATAATTCTAAATAACCTATTTCTTTATAGAAAATTAATCCAATTACTATAATATATTACACGAATAAACTATGTTTTATTAAAAGAAGTTTTGAGCTGTGTGAAGGGAAGCGTTGGTTTCAATGCTGATAGCGAAAAACCGACTAAAATTCTGAATTAATGTATTCGTTCGGCATCGTCTCTCATATGAAAAATAAAATATGTTGTTATTTTAAAAATTACAATAAAGTCCATATTTTTTTTTTCGATTATTTACAGGCAATGAGTTAGGTTTTGCATTTACATTATTTATGAAATAAAAACTGCATAAAATCGTACAGCCATTCTCCTTGTGTCATTTTACCAATACCTCTGGCTGCATTTCAATGTTCAATGGTTAGATTTAACGTTCGTGTAAGAAAATAACGAGTCCTCAAGCCACCTGTAGCTACACCCCGCGTGGATAAAATTTCTTTAATCGCTCTAGAGTTCACACGGACTGATCTTATCTGCAGCAAATAGAACAACTATATAGTTTTCCTTCAAAGGCCCATATTTGCACCACCACTCCGATTCAACTGGTCCCTATCTAAGTGCTCTTGAAGTGATATACCGCTAATGTATCGATAAAGGTGGCATCCCATATAAGAGCTTTGCCCCTCTCCCGAGGGACTAAAGTCCGCCATGAGCCGCCTTGCTATCGCTTAATACTTCATAAGGCTCTAGAAATCTCAGAGAAAGTAACAAAAATATACGAGTACATGGAGGCCGGCACTTTTTTTGGTTAATAAGCCTGTTGAGGCCCAACTAACCGACGTCGCTGCCACAAGGACATCGACGTTGTTGACAAATCAATACTCCCAATCGGATTCCGACTGCTATGTGCAAGTTTCTACTAGTAAAAAATGTACCAAGATTAAAATGAATGAAAAAAAAAAGTCACGATAGCCGAGTGGTTGGGTAGTCGGGATTTCGAGTCAAGAGACCTGAGTTCGATCCCCCGGTGGCAGGTACCAATGAGCTTTTCAAAAACTTATGTACTTACATCGTTGGCTTGGACATAAAGACGGCGACGGGCTCACCACCTGTCACGCTGTCCCGAAAATATCTTCGATGGAAGGTGGGTCGAAGGGACTTCAAAGTCTAATCTAGACCTATGACTACCCCTCTATTGGGAACTGCGTGAAGATATAAATTTACTTAACAAAAAATGAGTACACACCGGCGGTGTATACTCAATTCCGGTGGTGTCGCCGGCTCTGAGGTCCCGGGTTCGATTTCTAATCGGTTCCATGTACAAAAAACATTTCTAAATTTTCTCTGGTCTGGGTGATTGTGGTTCCTTATTTGTTTCTGACTCCATAATACAAGTACTTAAGCTGCTTATTTTGGGAAAGAGCAATGTATGTGATGTTGTCCCTATCTATGTATGTATCTAAAGCATTATAAATAAATAATATATTATATTTTATTTATTTATTTATCTTCACGCACAATCCTTGACGGGGTAGCCAGAGAGAACAGATCGCCAAGTGTCACGATCCCTGCATACTTCTTTCGCTTCTTTCAGATTCATCATCTTCTTCATACATGCACGTCTAGGTATCCGAGTACTCTTGACCCTCCCCTTTTCGAGCAATTTGCTGAAATGGTCTTCGAAAGTTAGTCTCGGTCTACCTCGACACCTTTTAATATTAACTTTCGCGCTATATATTTTCTTCACCATTCGGTCTTCACTCATTCGCTCAACGTGCCCAAACCATCGAAGCACGCCGTTATCCATTTTTGAGACAAGGTCATCTTTCAAACCTGCCATATTGCGAATCTCTTCGTTTCACTCGGTCGGCCATGGTAAGGCCGCACATTTTACGAAGAGTACGCATCTCCACCGCATTCAACCTGCTTTTATGCTTCTTACCCAGGTTTCGCTGCCTTATAACAAAGTCGGAACCAACACAGTGTTATGTATTGCAAGGCGTGCACTTTTCACAACGCTTTGCCTTTTGATTAACGCAGTCAGGGCACCATTGACTTTATTCCCGGCAGCGACACGACTGTCCACATCTAAATCACATCTTCCATCCCGGCTAAACGCACTCTCCAAGTATACAATTTCATTCACCTGTTCTAGACATAAATAAATATCTTCACGCAATTCCCAATACGGGGGTAGACAGAGGTCTAGTCTTGACAATTAAGTCCCTTCGACCCACCTTCCACCGAAGATATTTTCAGAAAAACGAGACAGGTGGTTAGCCCGTCGCCATGATAAAAAATAAAGCATTATAATATATAATTACGCGTCTGTTATGCCACGACTGCTTGTTTACCTCCCTTCTGTATTGAATATTCAAGTTGTGATTAAAGTTAACAAGTTGAGACACTTGACACTTTAATGTACACAATCTGATAAGCTTTGTACCTTGCTAATGAAACAAACAAGTTGAAGCACCAGGCCATAGTAGTTGGAAATTAGTTTTCACACGGCGATATTTTGGATCATAGTTTAGTATATCTATTTTTCGACTACAGCTTTGGGCGGTGTCGGTGTTTCGGGTATGGGCGGGTTCTTATGTTTCTGCTTATTTGGAAATTAGTGTCAAGGTACGTTAGAGTGCAAATATGAATACAAGCAATAATTCATTATTCTATGGTGTTACAATACTAAAATATTTCCAAAATTTTTAACCCAAGTGTCATTAGAGCAAATTACACAAAAAAGAAAACGACTCTTATTCCAGGAATTTATAACAAAATTTTATTAATAATTCGTACTGATATGAAACACGTGTTGAAAATTCTCAAGTATTAAATTACTGCTAGTTTGATATCAAACTAGTAGTTATTTAAATACTTCAGAATCTTTTATTGGACACGCTAACTCTGCTATTACTTTGTTACTAATCAACTTCATGTCGTTGGTTCGCGCGAACAACGACTCTAATGTGTAAATTGATCACTATGTATATTTTACATTGTGCACTTAGCAGGCTCTTTTAATTCGTATGGCGTCTGATTAAAACTTTAATGTAATTTAATAATATTGTGATTCCTTGCACTTCTATATGGGATACGTCGTGCAATTAGGTAGATACTGGCTGAAAATCAGTATTGCGGTTAATATCGCGACATTATGCTGAGAAAGTACCGTTTCATTTGGCACGACACGGGTATTTGTTATTTGTGACATATTATATATTGGTCATGGTGACATGTGCTTTTATTTAGTATATACTTTTTATTATATATACTTTTTTTACTATGTCTGTATTTTAGTATTTTATGCCTTTGTGTCTGTGTTAATAATGAATAAATCATTTATTCATTCAAATTAATTCTTATCACTCGTAATGTGCCAAGTCCTTAATATCTCTACAAGATTTTGTATCTTTACTAATCGTATCAAATATAAGTGGAATCTTATAAATGTCTTTAGTTAATTGGAACTAGGTTTCCAAATACTGCTTTCATTTCAGGCATATTACCGTTGATTACTTTGATCGTTTTAGAAGCAATTTCAGTTTGTCTGTGTTCGATAGCTTCGTTGGGTTCTATCGAATCAATTTGGCAATGTCAGATTACGGTACGATTGTATTAAAACTTACTAACTCAATATCTTAGTAGGAACTGTAGTCTGTAGAAACATATCCTGATGATACATGCTTGAAATTTTTGATTGTACTAAATAATAAATAAAGATGGAATTAAGCACATCGAAAATCGGCCTGAAATGTACTGTGCTAGTAACAAATTTTTAATTAAACATTTTAAAATCTTTTATAGATATATATATATATATATATATATATATATATATATATATATATATATATATATATATATATATATATATATATATATATATATATATATATATATATATATATATATATATATATATATATATATATATATATATATATATATATATATATATATATATATATATATATATATATATATATATATATATATATATATATATATATATATATATATATATATATATATATATATATATATATATAGTCACGATAGCCGAGTGGTTGGGTGGTCGAATTTCGAGTCAATAGACCCGAGTTCGATCCCCAGGTGGCAGTATCAATGAGTTTTCAAAACTTATGTACGAATTTCATCGTTGGCTTGGACATAAAGACGGCGACCGGCTCACCACCTGTCACGTTGTCCCGAAAATATCTTCGGTGGAAGGTGGGTCAAAGGGACTTAATTGTCTAGACTCGACCTCTGTCTACCCTGTATTGGGAAGTGCGTGAAGAGAAAGAGAAGAGGAAGAAATTGTTTATTTATAATAAAGAACATGGTCATTACACTTACGTTGAATCGCTGCAACGCGTGACAGTAAAATCTGTATTAAAATTTGGACATCATTGTTTAAAGTTATTAGAACTTTAATGATTTATGTTACGCACTACATATAAGGATAAAATAATAACAAAATCTATGGTCGCTATGCGAAAACTTGCAGGAATTAGTCATCCTGCAAGGTTTTTAATATTCAACAAGATGGAATTAAGCACATCGAAAATCGGCCTGAAATGTACTGTGCTAGTAACGAATTTTTAATTAAACATTTTAAAATCTTTTATATATATATATATATATATGTATATATATATATATACATATATATATATATGTATATATATATATATACATATATATATATATATACATATATATATATATGTATATATATATATGTATATATATATATACATATATATATATACATATATATATATACATATATATATATATATGTATATATATATATATATGTATATATATATATGTATATATATATATATGTATATATATATATATATACATATATATATATACATATATATATATATATATATGTATATATATATATATGTATATATATATATATATATGTATATATATATATGTATATATATATATATATGTATATATATATATATAGTCACGATAGCCGAGTGGTTGGGTGGTCGGAATTTCGAGTCAATAGACCCGAGTTCGATCCCCAGGTGGCAGTATCAATGAGTTTTCAAAAACTTATGTACGAATATCGTTGGCTTGGACATAAAGACGGCGACCGGCTCACCACCTGTCACGTTGTCCCGAAAATATCTTCGGTGGAAGGTGGGTCAAAGGGACTTAATTGTCTAGACTTGACCTCTGTCTACCCTGTATTGGGAAGTGCGTGAAGAGAAAGAGAGGAAGAAATTGTTTATTTATAATAAAGAACATGGTCATTACACTTACGTTGAATCGCTGCAACGCGTGACAGTAAAATCTGTATTAAAATTTGGACATCATTGTTTAAAGTTATTAGAACTTTAATGATTTATGTTACGCACTACATATAAGGATAAAAATAATAACAAAATCTATGGTCGCTATTCTGAAAACTTGCAGGAATTAGTCATCCTGCAAGGTTTTTTTAATATTCAACAAGATGGAAGGAATTAGTGGTTCTTAAATATAATGAATAATTCTCTTCATAGTCATAATTGGTTAAGTCCAATATTTGAAAACAAGTCCATTAGTGTAAGTAATAAAAATACAATGCAAGAATTACCGTTTAACAATGTATTCGGTATAGGCATTTACGGATGTTCCCAAAGGGGCATCATTTCATTGTAGCGATATAGGTATTAATTAATTGACTTCGGCTAACGTTTAATGGTATTTGTTTTTCTTTTATTTTACGGCAATTTATTTACATTTTATTTGTATCTATCTGTACTAATAACAGTATAAAAGAAAAATATTGTTTTCAGTTGTTTGTTTTTGCCTGAATTGGGTAAGAAGAAAGAGTTCGATGCCTGGAAGGCGGAAGACATACATATATATATATATGTATATATATATATATATATATATATATATATATATATATATATATATATGTATATATATATATGTATATATATATATATATATATATATATATATATATGTATATATATATATATATATATATATATATATATATAGTCACGATAGCCGAGTGGTTGGGTGGTCGGAATTTCGAGTCAATAGACCCGAGTTCGATCCCCAGGTGGCAGTATCAATGAGTTTTCAAAACTTATGTACGAATATCGTTGGCTTGGACATAAAGACGGCGACCGGCTCACCACCTGTCACGTTGTCCCGAAAATATCTTCGGTGGAAAGTGGGTCGAAGGGACTTAATTGTCTAGACTCGACCTCTGTCTACCCCTGTATTGGGAAGTGCGTGAAGAGAAAGAGAAGAGGAAGAAATTGTTTATTTATAATAAAGAACATGGTCATTACACTTACGTTGAATCGCTGCAACGCGTGACAGTAAAATCTGTATTAAAATTTGGACATCATTGTTTAAAGTTATTAGAACTTTAATGATTTATGTTACGCACTACATATAACGACAAAAATAATAAAATAAACTAAGGTCGCTATTCTGAAAACTTGCAGGAATTAGTCATCCTGCAAGGTTTTTTTAATATTCAACAAGATGGAAGGAATTAGTGGTTCTTAAATATAATGAATAATTCTCTTCATAGTCATAATTGGTTAAGTCCAATATTTGAAAACAAGTCCATTAGTGTAAGTAATAAAAATACAATGCAAGAATTACCGTTTAACAATGTATTCGGTATAGGCATTTACGGATGTTCCCAAAAGGGGCATCATTTCATTGTAGCGATATAGGTATTAATTAATTGACTTCGGCTAACGTTTAATGGTATTTGTTTTTCTTTTATTTTACGGCAATTTATTTACATTTTATTTGTATCTATCTGTACTAATAACAGTATAAAAGAAAAAAAAAAAAAAAAAAAAAAAAAAAAAAAAAAAAAAAAAAAAAAAAGTCACGATAGCCGAGTGGTTGGGTGGTCGGAATTTCGAGTCAATAGACCCGAGTTCGATCCCCAGGTGGCAGTATCAATGAGTTTTTCAAAACTTATGTACGAATATCGTTGGCTTGGACATAAAGGCGGCGACGGGCTCACCACCTGTCACGTTGTCCCGAAAATATCTTCGGTGGAAGGTGGGTCAAAGGGACTTAATTGTCTAGACTTGACCTCTGTCTACCCCTGTATTGGGAATTGCGTGAAGATATTTATTATTATTTTATTTATAAATCTTTTATCTTTACATCTTCGTTTATCTCTAACTATTTTTTTATTACTCGACCAGACGTGTATAATCATTAGGGTCATGTGATCTTATATTAACTTATCCCTGATAAATGTATTTCATGTTGAAATTACACTCCTGATCTCTTACTAGACAACACTAATTACAAAAATTCAGTTGCCTGCTGTGCTGACAGAAATACACATTTAATACAAAAGACCAAAAAATAGTGAAGGTTAAAAAGGTAGAAGGCAAAAAACGGTGAAATATTTTACATAACAAAAATCATCCTTCTTTATACTCAATATTTATGAAGGTTTAATAATAAATAAATAGGAATATGGAATATAGTAGATAGGAATAACATATTAAGTATTAAGTACATAAAGTACCTACGAGTCATAACTATGATAAAAGCTTATTTCTAAACTATAGCATCATTAAGAGAAAGAGAAGAAAAAAAAAAAGTCACGATAGCCGAGTGGTTGGGTGGTCGGAATTTCGAGTCAATAGACCCGAGTTCGATCCCCAGTTGGTAGGCTCGTACCAATGGGTTTTTCAAAAACTTATGTACGAATATCGTTGGCTTGGACATAAAGACGGCGACCGGCTCACCACCTGTCACGTTGTCCCGAAAATATCTTCGGTGGAAAGTGGGTCGAAGGGACTTAATTGTCTAGACTCGACCTCTGTCTACCCCTGTATTGGGAAGTGCGTGAAGAGAAAGAGAAGAGGAAGAAATTGTTTATTTATAATAAAGAACATGGTCATTACACTTACGTTGAATCGCTGCAACGCGTGACAGTAAAATCTGTATTAAAATTTGGACATCATTGTTTAAAGTTATTAGAACTTTAATGATTTATGTTACGCACTACATATAAGGATAAAAATAATAACAAAATCTATGGTCGCTATTCTGAAAACTTGCAGGAATTAGTCATCCTGCAAGGTTTTTTTAATATTCAACAAGATGAAAGAAATTAGTCGTTCTTAAATATAATGAATAATTCTCTTCATAGTCATAATTGGTTAAGTCCAATATTTGAAAACAAGTCCATTAGTGTAAGTAATAAAAATACAATGCAAGAATTACCGTTTAACAATGTATTCGGTATAGGCATTTACGGATGTTCCCAAAAGGGGCATCATTTCATTGTAGCGATATAGGTATTCATTAATTGACTTCGGCTAACGTTTAATGGTATTTGTTTTTTCTTTTATTTTTACGGCAATTTATTTACATTTTATTTGTATCTATCTGTACTAATAACAGTATAAAAAGAAAAAAATATTGTTTTTCAGTTGTTTGTTTTTTTGCCTGAATTGGGTAAGAAGAAAGAGTTCGATGCCTGGAAGGCGGAAGACATACATATATACATAATTACTATTTAAAGACAAGTATAGGCTTTTCCCGTATTATCCTTCCTGGATTTGCCATAATTGCTTCGCATAGCAAGCGGATTGATGATCGAAGTACCGGACACCTTAAACGCTGCTAATAGTCTCAATATTGAGAAATGCGTAAATATGTAAAATATGTAGGTAAAATAAAGAATAAATATCTTCACGCCATTCCCAATACAGGGCTAGACAGAGGTATAGACAATAAAGTCGTTTCGACCCACCTTCCACCGAAGATATTTTCGGGACAACGTAATAGGTGGTGAGCCCGTCACCGTCTTAATGTACAAGCCAACGATATAATTCGTATATACATTTTTGAAAAAACCAGCCTGGAGATCGAACTCGGGTCTCTCGACTCGAAACTCCGACCACTCGGCAATCGTAACTAATAAAATATGGGATAAGAAATATGGGCTGTATACATGAAGCAAAGATGAATAGAAGCGAAATAATGCAGAAAAAGGTTCAGAAAAACGGAGCGAAAATATTCCTTTGGAGAATTTTATTCTGTAGCGCATGCCTAAATAGTTAAAGTTATTCGAACATTATGTAAGGCCGGATTGTCCCCTTTAAAACAATGTATGAACAGACAGCAATAGCATCTATCTCGTAAGTTATTATTGTATAATTTTAATGAATAGTTTACAGCATGTTACCAGTTTTTGTTTATAATAAGTAATCTCTACAATAAATACATATACTTATCATTATACTTACTTAATTTAGGCAGAATAGGCTGCGATAAAACATTTTACATAAAGGAAATACATCTGATAAATTAATAATGTTACCTCATTGCATATTTTCAATGAAAAGGGGATTTTTCAGTTATTGCTTAGTTCGTATTACTGTCTTGAAACAACTCATGAATTCAAATCAGCTGGTTCAGCGCAGCTAAGATCTAGCAATACCAAACTAAAACCTTCAAGTCGTAATATAGTTTATGTAAATGTTTCATGTAGTTATATAATTTTAGCTCGAGAATTACTAAATATGAATAGCGAATTTAACGACCTCCGTGGACGTGTGGCGTAAGTGTTTACGCCATTCGTCCGTACGGTTTTCAAGGTGTCGCCATCTCGAGGTCCCGGGTTTGATTCCCGGACGGGTCAATGTAGAGAAACAGTTTGTCAACTTCTTTGTTTTCAATTCCCATACCATAAGTACTTTAGCTTCTTACATTGGGATCGGAGCAATGTATGTGATGATGTCCCCTATCAATATTGGAGGAAAGGAAGAAATCCTGTTTGAATTAAGTGAAGAATGTCAAACTGAAACAGGAATGTAATGATTGTGATCATCGATCTAATAACCTATCCTCTAATTTCTTTCTATTTCCTGTTCAATTAATTTCGTTAAATAACTGATACTTGGAAGAACTGGGGTTTGCTAAGTAGTCTGGTCCAAAATAAGTCAAACTGTCCATGTTCAGTAACGTCTTTTCCACGAAATTTTAGAACACTATACAGAAAAAAGGAAACCATTGCAAAAACACAGATTTGGTTGTTATTGGCCAAGCATCTGGTGGTGTTCGCCTTATATGGCTTCTGTCTATAGGCATTTATTATCAGATGGTAGTTAGTGGGAACCCTCAACATACGATAAAACTTTTCTAAAAAAAAAGCTTTTAAGTCATTTTGCAATAATAAGGTTTAATAGAATTTAATGAAGATAAACATTTATTCGTTAGAAACTCTAATATTCGCGCCTATATAAACGCAACTAACGAGCACAGCCTACAATGATCCTTAACGTTAGGGACGAGATTTATTGTCTGGACTAATCACCGAGTTTCAGCTGGGATAGTGAAGGCCCTTTTTGTTCAAAAGTAATATGGTGACTTGCTATTCCTAATAAAAAACGTTACGACGGTACTATGTTTAAATTGTTCAACAAAATTAATAAAGCTGCTAAAAGTGTTATAAAATAAATAAAACTTGATATTACAAATTCGAAGGTACATACGTCGTTTCGTCTGAACTAAATTTATTTTTACGAAACAACTCCTTTCGACCCATTTTTCCCTTAAGACATTTTTGGACAACGATATTAATCGTGTAAAAGTTTTGAAAAACCTCATTGGTATGGCCCCGATTTTGCTAAACAGGTAGGATCAAATTCCGATCACCCAACTACTCGGCAATGGTGACTACCTGTATCCGACATATATAAATAGCACTCTACAAATTCATAATCGTGATATCAAGACTTAAAATTCGAAGTATATGTTATGTAATTATAAACAAAAACAATAGAACGTCCTCACTTTCATGTTAATCGAATGGAGACATGTTCCAATAAATTAGGATTATCTGAATCGTTATTTCACCCCTAAACTTGTATTAAAATTTCTTTGTAATCGTTAGGGCTGCTTCTCAGAACACGGCGTAAGAAAAAGTTTTGCTTGTAAAACAATAATTTCTTATTTCTGATCTGATTTTTGAGTCTCACAGGACTACTAGAACTACTATAGTTTTCTAACATTAAAAATAGAAAGAAATATAAAGTTTTAATTTTACTTTTGTGGATTTTAAATGCAAAAGTTATAATTGAAGCCAACTGAATTTTTGATAATTCAAGGATTATTACCTTTTAAACGGTGGCAAAAAGCAAGCTTAATTAATTCAGTACTGTGATGAACGGCACAAACTGTGTGATTTATAACACCCATGTTACGGATATAATGAATTTACTGGACACATATTCAGTAAAAGAAAAAAATATGTACGTGTTTTTCAGCAAATACAAAAATAATGTTACTATTATTATGTTACTAACACAATGTTAATTATACAGTAAATACAAATTAAAAGTAATACAATTGTAGAATTTAGTTTTATCCTTAAGGTGGGCCATTTCCAATATAAGTAAATAAAATAAATATCTATCTTACCTATGAATACTGGGATGGTCAGACGGGTCTAGAAGCCTGACTTTTCCAAGATTAGGAATACACCTAACGATAGCCGAGTGGTTGGGTGGTCGGAATTTCGTGTCAAGAGACATGAGTCAGATCTCCAGGTGGCAGGCACGTACCAATGGGTTTTTCAAAAACTTATGTAGAAATTATATCGTTGGTTGGACATAAAGACGGCGACGGACTCACCACCTGTCACGTTGTCCCGAAAATATCTTCGGTGGAAGGTGGGTCTAAGGGACTTAATTGTCTAGACTAGACCTCTGTCTACTCCTGTGTTGGGAATTGCGTGAAGATATGTCAAGCTTATATTTTATATTTCCATAACTTTTATAAAAATAAATAATAATAATAAAAACAAATGAAAATCATTTATCTTTATAAATGCATTTTATATATATGCGATAATGCAAATGATATGCACAGTTAAAATCTACTTTTATACTGTAATACGAAACATTTAAAAAATTACAACATTTTGACATTTTGTTTTTCAAAATCTATTTTTTAAAAATGTAATTCTAAAAAATCCAAAGATATAGGATTTAAGAACACGCTACAACCGTCACTATTACGCTACGACGTAAAATACATCGTTGTAGTTAGGATGACTGATAACAAACAATAATGATGATTTATATCAAAAAGCGGGTGATTTTCGAGACTCGGCTAGTTTACAAAATTAGAATTTTAGTATACAAGCTTACTGATATTCGATTCATCTATTCTTTTCTAAGTCAAATTTACCGCCAAAACAGTAAACAAAATAGATCCGTATTATAATAATATTGGATAAAATAATGCCGAAATTCGTTCGTTTAATGGAAAAATAACGTTTGAAGGCAAATGTTTCAACAGCAGTATGCCATAATATTGATGGAATAACATTTATATTTTTTAACCAAATTTAACAATGTACAATATTTACATAGTTGAATTTGGTAGTATATACCCTAATCCAATTTTTTTAATCAGTCACTAAGCTGTCGTGACATTTAAATTTTTTTTTTAAATATACATTATTTAATTAACGGTATCAGAAATATTTCTTATCGATATGTATATGTAACTTAATAATTACATAATATAAAAATTAATAATTAACTACACACGAAATTGTGTAGATGTGTTCATAAAAAATGACCTACAACTGCAATGGATAAAATTTAACAAAGAAAACGACCAATGCTGATACCAGAGCACAGTTTGAAATCTGAAGAGATAATTAGCTACTCCAGCTTATTTCATATATGAACTCACTTTAGCGTGCATGTTCGCTTCGTATACGTTAGGTTTATCCTTACAAAAAATATTCATATATTCACCCTTACGACCTCTTATGACATAATGTGACGCGTGTAAAAATGTAAACGTGCCAGTTTTGGCAACATACACATCTTAATTTTGACAGGGTATATTGGATTCCAGACAGGAAAAGCTTATTTCGTTAATTTATTAAGAGTTGGCAGATTTGCATATTTTTTAAACCTTTTTTATATCTTCCGGTTTAGCTTACTTCCGTAATCATGCTTTGCCTTTCAACTATTAATACTTGATATAATATCGATCTCTCACAAAGCATTAAAAATTACTAAATAAAAAAATATGTGAATATATCGTCTAAGAACCTAAGGTCATTGAATTACGCAGCAAATACAACGAATATGATTGCGTGCCAAACCATCGTCGTTACAATGAAAATCTGGGCCAGAGCTGCCCTTTTCTTTATGACCATTAGGCACCAGAGCTAAAGTGTGAGGTTTACAAGTTCATACACATAAAATATTTTTATTACTGCTGAGAAATAAAACGCGACTGCCTCTGTAAACGTATTTTTTAATTGCAGGACAAACTTTTTCTGTGTTGGTACGTGTATATCGAATTTAGTAATAAACTTGCATAACGTGAGTTTGTTAAGCTGTGGAATTCATTATCGCTAACTATTCGCGAGGCGCAATCATTTGAAAAATTTAAACAGTTAAAGAACATGTTTCAATTTCTCGAGTAGCGTTGAATAGCATTGCAGTTGCCTCCTTATTTCTGTTTGTGGTTTTAACTATATTTTTTAATATATGTACAGGCATGTATGTATGTATTCATATATAGACCTCTATAGATATGTACGTGTATAATTAATAATATATATTTATTGTATACACTAAATATAATCATATTGTACACATATTATATGGTCATAAACGTAAATTGCACCACCTACCTTGTGTCTGTATCATTTCTCTTAACGCCTTTAATTGCCTGGAAGAGATTGCTACATAGCGATAAGGGCGCAAAATAATATAATATATAATCATTTTTTGTCCATATTATTTTGTTTTATGGTGTACAATAAAGTATTTGTTCACTCATTCATGTAGTTCAGCCGACAGAAAGTGGATGATCATTATCTTCGAATGTACAGATACAAATTCAACACTTTTTCGAAGTGATTTTTTAAGTGAAACTTCTGTTGTAAATTAAATCGTTGTGATTTGAACCTGTATGAAACGAAAATGCGTCACGATAAAGAAATAAGACTCATAAATGTATGTAAGCGTCTTGTGTTATTTGTTCAGTGTTAAAACCTGAGAACTTACACAGTTTAAATAATGTTATGCGGGTAGCTACCCTTTTCCTGCATTACATCATCCGCTACACTGGTTTTAGTGACCCCGAGATGATGAGACATAGACGTTGCCACACGTACCATAAGCTCTTCTTTCACTCTAATCTAAGAAAAATAATTGTCTCTAGCGGAATGCGAACCCGTAAGCTGTAGGGTCAACGCTATTTGTATTTTGAATGTGGTAATAAACTTGTATACCGTGATTCTGTTAAGCTGTGGAATTCATAACCGCTAACTATTCGCGAGACACAATCAAAGCTGTTTATTTATACCAAAATTTTGATAGCTTAAAGCGTATTTTTTTCTCTTTGCATACTCTTGGTTGACTGGTAGATAATGCCTTTAGGTATTAAATTCGTCAATGGTACATTCAATTATGTGTGCAATAAAGTTTTTTAAAAATTAAATTAAATTATCAGTTCAGTCTTATAACGACCTACAATTTTATAAACGAAACGAATAATAAATAATGAAATTAAGAAAATATCTTATCACATTGCCGAGCCTGACCGATAAAATTTATTAAGTACGAAAAAAATTGCGAAGGTCTTCTTCGTTGAAGTTTCCTATTTAATTAAGTTCTTCATTTTCTATAAAATAATTTGATATAAGGAAAGTATAAAAGTTTGTTTACATTATTATTAAAAAATAAATCATGCCATACCCAATACAGGGGCAGACAGAGGTCTAGTCTAGTCAATTAAGTCCCTTCGACCCACCTTCCCCCAAATATATTTTCGGGACAACGTGACAGGTGGTGAGCCCGTCGCCGTCTTTATGTCCAAGCCAACGATGTAATTCGTACATAGGTTTTAGAAAAACCCATTGGTACGAGCCTGCCACTGGGTCTCTGGACTCGAAATTCCACCCACCCAACCACTCGGCTATCGTGACTTTCAGAAGTAAATTATCAAAATAATGGCTTTGTTTAAAAATAAAACAAAATGAAGATTAGCACCCATTTAACATGTAATTTATGAAGGTAAGTTTTTTGACCGCTGCCCGGGACAAGGTTACACCTACCTACGTCTACAATAATGAAATTTAAGAGACACGGGGTTATGAATGAATATAGGATATATTTCATTTAAAGTTAACTAACTAACTAACTAAATATTTATTTAAGACATTGCATTAAAAGTATAAAAAATATATATTACTTTTAACACATATTGACAGGTTCAGAGATGGACGAGTTTGAAAAAAAATATGTTCTTAAATTGATTTAATTGGTATAAAAATGAAGATATATTTTTTTTACTTCTGAAAGGAAAACTCTAGTGTTCATCAGAAAGCAATTACTTAAAAAAAAGGCAAAATACTCATAAGAGCGCTTACTGTAATAAGTAATTTCAAATACTATTAGAGCAGAAGTAACATAGTATTATTCAAGCTTTCATTCCCTGCCTCATCTACCTATTTCTATCCACTAAATAAAAGAATTTCTTAAAATCCTTTTTGTTCATTCTCCCCCACTTAAAATACATTTTCTTGAGAAATTTAATCGTCATAGGTACTTTATGAGCTCAGGTAATAGTGTATGAATGAAGAAATCCCACCAAAATACTATATTTAGTGGACCTATTGACCATTATCCGCCTTCTACGACACGCATGATCAGACGGTGTTATATTATTTCTTGATAGCGGCAGCCATACGGAAATAGTGATGCCACATCAGAGACTCAAACTTATAAGTTTATTTGTTTATTAGATCTTTACAATAGAACTATATTAGTTATTTTAAGTTATAAGGGTAAGTTGGCATTGCCGACAATATTCCGATCCGGTCGGAATTCCGAGTCGAGGGACCCGAGTTCGATCCCCAGGTGGCAGGCTCGTACCAATGGGTTTTTCAAAAACTTATGTACGAAATATATCGTTGGCTTGGACGTTAAGACGGCGACGGACTCACCACCCGTCACGTTGTCCCGAAAAAATCTTCGGTGGAAGGTGGGTCGAAGAGTAGACTAGACCTCTGTCTACCCCTGCATTGGGAATTGCGTGAAGATATTTATTTTTTATTTTAAATAAATATGATATAGTCATAGAATATAATGATGGAGTTAAAAAAATATTGTATAGACACTACATATTTATTTATTCTCAATACAAAAGCCAACGTTGGAAACTCAAGGCACTTGAGATTTCAAGCGCCCGTAAAATTAAACGTAAATGTATATAAAGAGCTTGAAAAACGGAGTTATACAATAGAGTTTAAGAACAATTCGCACTGCCGAATGGCTCTCCAGTCAAATTTAGAAAATTGTCAGCAAACATAAAAGAATAGCCATGTTTTTCAATATTTGTACTTTGAAATAATATTTTAGAGCTGATACAAACTTGTATAAGACTTGTATAACTAGATTTTATGCATTTCGAGCTCAATTAAACCATAGCCCTATGCCCCTTTTGTTTTTCTTTGTTTATAGCGAATGTTGTTTGACAGATAGTCGTCAGTTACAATTAAGAACGTGACTTTTTTTATTTCATATTAGATTTAGCCGTAGGCTTACAGAACTTGACAGAAGATATTGTGTGCAGATAAAACACATTTAATTGTATTTATTATTCGCAAGTAGAAATTAATCTCAAACGACGTAAAGTGTTAAACATCTGCAATAATTAATTATCTTAAGCTACTGCTCCGCTGAATACTGAAATTAGAAACTTAATAAATGAACTTGAAGAAAAACCCATTTTTTTGAAAGTGTAAATTGCACGTGATTGATCGGTAGACTTGTGTTAGGTACCAATTGGCGCATAAATCCCATACAAATATATTTGTCGAATTAATATTTCCGAAATAGATTCAGAAGATTGGAAAAAGTTGTGGGAAGGATAGAATTTTTTCTTAATGAACTTTTGAATATTAATTTGAAGAAGAAGAATGTCACGATAGCCGAGTGGTTGGGTGGGTGGAATTTCGAGTCAAGAGACCTGAGTTCGATCCCCAGGTGGCAGGCTCGTACCAATGGGTTTTCAAAACTTATGTACGAAATATATCGTTGGCTTGGACATAAAGACGGCGACGGGCTCACCACCTGTCACGTTGTCCCGAAAAATCTTCGGTGGAAGGTGGGTCGAAGGGACTTAATTGTCGAAACTAGACCTCTTCTACCCTGTATTGGGAATTGCGTGAAGATATCATAAAATATACTTCCATTTAATAAAAATGATACAAAGTTTAAAGTTAAAATAGTTAAGCAATAATAGTTAAAGTAAAATTAAAGAGTAAGTAAATAAAATTAGAATAAGTAATAATACATTCGGGAGATAACGGTATTTTTATTTTATTTTATTTTATTTTATTTTATTTTATTTTATTTTATTTTATTTTATTTTATTTTATTTTATTTTATTTTATAGAAAAGGAAGGAAAACGAGCAGGTGGCTCATGCCTCCTGCTCGCGATGGTAAGTGATTACCGTCGCCCATGAACACCCACAATACCAGAGGCATGCCAAATGCGTTGCCGGCCTTAGAGTCCCCCCCCCCAGAATTTGGGGAGGGGAGTGTGTGGGTCTCCGGTTACCTGCACTCACCAGACGAAACGCAGTAGTTTGTTAGACTTCTACTTCACGCCGGTATTCTGTGAGGTCGTGGTACTTCCCCCGTAGAGCCAGCCCATTCATGCAACAACAAAAGCTGATACGTGGCTCTACCACAGTCTACAATTTTAGTTTAAAAAGGAGTTTAAAATTTAAAGTAACTGGTGGTCTAAGATAAAAAGAAATTCGATCAGTGTCAACTCGTAAAGTGGTTCCAAATTCGATAGACGATTTATTACAAAACTTCTGAAATGAATTATTTTGCTGACGGCTTAGCCTTTCCTTGGCAAAGTTCCAGTTTCAATGAAGTTTTTCGCTTTTGTAAATGTTACAAAACGCACAAAAAAACTTCAACATAATAATTATATAAATATTTGCAAATATGTTATAATAAATACATAATATAAAATATTGATATCACTGAACAATAAAATACTAAATGTACCATAAAATGAAATTTTAAATTGATAATTATCGTAGCATTTACTTCTTTCTGGACATTATCATCATCTTAGACAGCAAGGCGACACACAACAAGAATTTTGTATGTGTGTGTGTGTGTGTGAAAAGAAAAGCAATGGGTACTGAGTTCCTTGTAATGAGAGGAGTAAAACACGTTGCACAAATGTCCCCAAAAGCTATCCTCGGCAGTCCTAGAACACATTTTACGATCGGGAAAATCTTCACTAGATCGGTCAGAGCTAGGTCTAAATATCGAAGGAAAAAATTTGAACCATCTTAAATTTGCCGATGACATTGTGATGTTCAAAGAAAACAATCATAGAGCTGTGGTACAGGCATTCAACACAGAAAGTGCCAAATTTCGCTTTTTTATATAGAATAGGGAGGCAAACGAGCAGGTGGCTCACGTGATAGCAAGTGATTACCGCCGCCCATGAACACCCACAATACCAGAGGCATACCAAATGCGTTGCCGGCCTTAGAGTCCCCCCCCCCAGAATTTGGGGAGGGGAGTGTGTGGGTCTCCGGTTACCTGCACTCACCAGACGAAACGCAGTAGTTTGTTAGACTTCTACTTCACGCCGGTATTCTGTGAGGTCGTGGTACTTCCCCCGTAGAGCCAGCCCATTCATGCAACAACAAAAGCTGATACGTGGCTCTACCACAGTCTACAATTTTAGTTTAAAAAGGAGTTTAGAATTTAAAGTAACTGGTGGTCTAAGATAAAAAGAAATTCGATCAGTGTCAACTCGTAAAGTGGTTCCAAATTCGATAGACGATTTATTACAAAACTTCTGAAATGAATTATTTTGCTGACGGCTTAGCCTTTCCTTGGCAAAGTTCCAGTTTCAATGAAGTTTTTCGCTTTTGTAAATGTTACAAAACGCACAAAAAAACTTCAACATAATAATTATATAAATATTTGCAAATATGTTATAATAAATACATAATATAAAATATTGATATCACTGAACAATAAAATACTAAATGTACCATAAAATGAAATTTTAAATTGATAATTATCGTAGCATTTACTTCTTTCTGGACATTATCATCATCTTAGACAGCAAGGCGACACACAACAAGAATTTTGTATGTGTGTGTGTGTGTGTGAAAAGAAAAGCAATGGGTACTGAGTTCCTTGTAATGAGAGGAGTAAAACACGTTGCACAAATGTCCCCAAAAGCTATCCTCGGCAGTCCTAGAACACATTTTACGATCGGGAAAATCTTCACTAGATTGGTCAGAGCTAGGTCTAAATATCGAAGGAAAAAATTTGAACCATCTTAAATTTGCCGATGACATTGTGATGTTCAAAGAAAACAATCATAGAGCTGTGGTACAGGCATTCAACACAGAAAGTGCCAAATTTCGCTTTTTTTTATATAGAATAGGGAGGCAAACGAGCAGGTGGCTCACGTGATAGCAAGTGATTACCGCCGCCCATGAACACCTGCAATACCAGAGGCATAGGGGATGCATTGCCTGCCTTAGAGTACGCCCCCCCCCAGAATTGGTGGAGGGGGGTGTGTGGGCCTCCGGTTACCTGCATTCACCAGACGAAACGCAGAAGTTCGTTAGACTTTTACTTCACGCCGGTATTCTGTGAGGTCGTGGTACTTCCCCGGTCGAGCCGGCCCATTCATGCAACAACAAAAGCTGATGCGTGGCTCTGCCACTGTTAACAATATACGCAAAAAAACAAAACTCACTACTAATTCAAAACAAATTGATATAAGATTAGGTAACCGCTTAGTAGAATATGTAAACGAGTACTCTTATTCGGTCCTGCTTATTTTTTTAAAGACCAAATAAATAAGGTAACCAACTTCAAATAGCCATTAGGAGGAAATACTAGGCATTAAGGGATGTCATGAAGTCTAGGGATCTAAGTATTTCAATAAAACATAAAGTTTTATGGAAATACTTAATATACAATTCGGATACAGTGCGTACAATAATGGATGCGAAACATAGCACTCACTAAACAACTTAGAAACAAATTGGAAGCAGCTAGACGAGGTCTCTGCGAGGAGGCAGGCTGAAATGAGGTACATACCGTAATACAAAACAAACCTAACAAAATAAAAAACAATTACGAATAGATAGATATGGATAGAAGGATGATAGGTAGAGGAAGCTCTTAGCATTATGTATACCTTTAGATCTTACATAACTAAGGTATGGTTCAATAAAAAAAAAAATCCACGCGATTCGTAATAAAACGGTAGACAGAGGTCTGGACAAGTAAGTCCTTTTGAGCCAATTTCAACCGGAGACTTGAGACTACGTGACAGGTGGAGACCCGTCGCCGTCTTTGTTTCTAAAGCAACGATATAAATTCTATATATGTTTTAAAAAAAAACACTGGTACGAGCCTTGGGGATTGAACTCGATCTTCACATTGAATTTCACCTAACCACTCGGCCATCGTGACTTATAAGTTTCAATAAAAATTAAATAAATATTCTTACTCAATAACCTGTAAAAGTATACTAGGCTGCAAAGTCTGATTGGCCGTAAAACACAAATTTTTGTTAGACACATAACCTGTTATAATATTCTCCCACACAGTGTTACACATTTAGAGATAACTGTGAAGCATCAGTTGTGAACAAAAACTTGAACATTCAACTTTCACGGCATGTCAAACTCTGAGGGAAGAAAATTATTACGTAACTTGTGATACAGAGTGCCTGGTTGGCGCTGGTAAAATTACTTCAATTTTATTTTATACTTTTAAGTTGTCGCAATATTTGGATAAAAAAATAATAACGAAAAAATATACATAGCTAAGTTGTATATTAAAACTTACTGTGCATAATATACATATCAACGTCAGAATATTTCACCTCAATGATTGTTGCTTAATTTTTGAGCAATTCCTGGTAATTCCCGAGACGATTACTTCAATTTTTTCATCGTATCACACGTTCATTCCTGAAAATAGGCCTCCCCCAAAACTTTCTAAAAGTGAACGGTCCTCAGCCACCGTTTTTTTAGTTAATCGGATTGATGCCTAACTAGTGTATCACTTGATTCAATGTGCTACGGTTTGTTCGTCAATAAATGTTATCTATCGCCAAACCTCGTAAACCAGTTCGCACAGATACAAATAATGGATTTGCAAATGTTTTAGGAAATTTATACGAGTATATTTGTGAATATTAGATCAATCCTAAAGTTACCAAATAATCTACTTCATTTATAAGAATCAATAGATAGAACAGACCGAGGAAAAAACACATCAAATCCTTTCAGAGATGCTCTTGAGATTACTTTTGTCATTAATTAAGACGGTAAAAACTCACACGTGATTGAAAACAGATTTTTTTCTGTTGAATGAGTTTCTTTATTGAACCAATGAGTTCGAATTTTTCTAGCAATATTTTTACTTTTCTGTATTAGTTCGATATTAAAATTATTTATATTTAAAGAATTTAGTACTTTTATAACCATATAAACATTTAAAATATATTATACTACAGAAACTATTGTACTATATAATAACAAAATGTATTAAATTAATATATCTTAATGCTTATTCCTTAAATTGGGGTAGACAGATGTCTAGACGATAGAGTCATTTGTATCCACCATTCACAAAATACTATTTACGAAAACGTGACAGGTTTAACAATTGGTAGTAAATTTGGCTTTTTAAGGCCTTCAAACGGTAACACAACAGCAATTATGTTGTTTTCTATTTAGGGGCAGGAATAGCTACCTAACTGGAAAAGTCTTTGACTTCTCACATTTAAAAGGAACGTAACAAGAAACGAAGAAAGTGTGAAAAGTTCATCAGGCGTCATCAACCCGGTAGTCGATGCAGCCATAGAGCAGAGTGAAAATTTCACGCCGTTCCATACATAATGCAATACTGGTACCAACTTTGTTACACGGCAGCGATACCTGGGTATACCAGAAAAAGTATAAAAGTAATCTGCAATAGAATTGCGATTGATTGAACGTCAAACCTGTGGCTTTAGGTTAGTTATATCGAATACGGATTCAAGAAATTTGCAATATTAGTAGGTTTACCCAATATTTTGTCACTAAAATGCATAAGAGCATCTTTCAATGATTTGATCACGCTGAAATCACGAATGAGGAATGGCGAAGCACCTGCACAGCGACAAAGTTAACAAGACTAGACCTTGAGGTAAGCAAAGGATAACTTTCGAAGGTCGGTTAAACAAAATGCTCGAAGAAAGGTGCGTCAACCTATATGGCCGGCCTAACTGTGCGGAGTATGGCCGGCCCGAATGGTGGGCCTTGAAGGGAGTGTTTGCGTCGATGGTTTAGCATCGCTCTCCAAGCCCTCAACAGCCGAAGTGAAATCGCGGCGGAAATGGAATATTGGTAAAAGAATATTGGTATTGCGGTTCGCCATGCTTCCTATCCTCCGCGACTCTGGCGTGGGTCGCGCCGCTGTTGTGACTGAAGGACTTGCTGCGAGGGGAGAGGAGTAAGTATACCTGTATACTTACTCCTCTCCCCCCGCAGCAAGTACTACGAGGCGCCAATCTCCCTAGCCTTCGCGGCTGAAATGTGGTTGGAAGTCCAGGTCCATCGCGCAGTGACGGGTGGGCTGGTGCTTGGTCAATCACTTGCCTTCTAGAGCATCCACGGCCTGTGAGTGGCAAAATAAGTGTGTTTTTACTCCCACGTGGGTTTGGAGGCCGAGAAAGTAGATGTGTCTGCGTGAGATGTAGGCGGAAATGGGAAAGCATCTCCCGAGGAGAGCCTATGAAGGCCAGTGCGAGTGGGAACGCGGATGTCTGCGAAAGCGTTCTCGTGGCCCTATCAATATGCGGCGATGGCGTAACGCCACGGGGTTTTTCTAGTCTGTGAGAGTGCGACATCACCCGTTCCTCGCGAGGGCGTGTACATGTTCCCCAAAAAGGCAGACGATACCTTTCGAACACCAAGTTAAGAAAATGCTCGAAGAACGGAGGATCAAGTATACTCAGATATACGGGCATGAATGGAAAAAGATTAATTCGTTAGAAATCAGAGCCGTAAGGATCGTACCGATTCGCATTCTGGTCTCTCTGGCTAACCTGTCCGAGTTATTATATTTATATACGTAAAGATATAATAATAATACTGTTTTTCATAAGAGTTCAGATGTAAAAAATATGACACCTAAGTCAAATTATTCCTTCGATAAATTTTTATCCAACTTCGAATATTTTTCAAACTTTTTACTCGTAGCTGCACTCAAAATCCGCAAAATAAAATTCCTTGGTATTTCATAAGTGCCTATTTTTAAAGTAAGTCACGTTGCTTTTGTAATGTTTAAGCTGTAAACACCTAAAGTCGGAAGTGCTTGCCTCTTATCCAATAAAAATAATTAATCCAAACTTTACTAAGTCACGATAGCCGAGTAGTTGGGAAGTCGGAATTTCGAGTCAAGAGACCCGAGTTCGATCCCCAGGTGGCAGGCTCGTACCAATGGGGTTTTCAAAAACTTATGTACGAATTACATCGTTGGCATGGACACAAAGACGGCGACGGGCTCACCACTTGTCCCGTTGTCCTGAAAATATCTTCGGTGAAAGGTGGATCGAAGGGACTTAATTGTCTAGTCTAGACCTCTGTCTACCCCTGTATTGGGAATTTCGTGAAGATATTTTTTTTCAAACCTTACTAAAATCTCTATTCCTGCATATATCAAAAGTTTCTTATTTATTTAAGTTCTATAGTTGACAAGATGTGCTAATTTTTTAAAACATAATGCGACTACTTTACTAAAAGTAATCTTTTTACTTTTTGAGTAAGTTATGTATGTTTTGATAAACGTCTGATACCCATATCATATTGTACCATCCCATATCATAGGAACTATATAATATTTTTAGAACAGGGTCTTTAGCAGATTTATTAACAATTTTAGAGTTTAGTTGAATCATGTCAGTAGAATAGAACAGAACAGAACCGAACAGAATAGAATAGAACAGAATAAACTTTATTTTCTATCTTTTAAAATAAAAACAAACAAAAATGTCACGATAGCCGAGAGGTTGGGTCGGGATTTCGAGTCGAGAGACCCGAGTTCGATCCCCAGGTGGCAGGCTCGTACTGGGTTTAAAAAAAAAACTTATGTACGAATTATATGTCGTTGGCTTAGACGTGAAGACGGCGACGGGCTTACCACCTGTCACTTTGTTACGAATATATCTTCGGTGGAAGGTGGGTCGAAGGGACTTAATCGTCTAGACTAGACCTCTGTCTACCCCTGTATTGGTAATTTCGTGAAGATATTTATTTATATCTATTTATTATTTTATTATAAAAATAAAGAAACAGGAAAAATCACACACGAGTTTATAAATATACATATACAAAATAAATATATAAATACATGTCTTCACGCAATTTCCAATGCAGGGGTAGACAGAGGCCTAGTATAGAGAATTAAGTCCTTTTGACCCACTTTCCACCGAAGATATTTTCGGGACAACCTGACAGGTGGTAAGCCCGACGTCGTCTTTATATCCAAGCCAGCGATATACCTCGTACATAATTTTTGAAAAACCCATTGGTACGGGCCTGCCACCTGGTGATCGAACTTGAGTATCCCGACTCGAAATTCCGACCACCCAACCCCTTGGCCATCGTGACTTTGATAAATATAGATGAAAATATTATAGGTGCTGCAGTAGCGAAAAAAAGTACTAACTCAGCGTGTTGCTGCACCAGCGCTACAGGGCTGATTTTCAGTTGGGTACCAACTTATTGAAACTGTCCCAAGTATTTTTGAAATTCGGTCGTAGGTTTTGACTTAATTAGTATATGTACAATATAGACAAACATTGTAATATCTTCGAGTGCAAATAAAGCTGAATGTGAACTCTTCTATTGATGAATTTTGAAGGTTAAAATTGCTCGTAACACTACTAGGGTAAGCAGAGACAATTACGTCCATTAGACTCACTTTTTACCGAAGCCTATTTGGGATAAGAGCTGGTCTAGAGCTCCTCTGTATTTTGAATGGCATGAAGTAGTATTCAAACGTATATTAAATGTTTTACAATTTTAAATTTTAATCTTGCTGTAGTGCTGTGATGTTTTATGCTTGTGTATTTTTAAAGTCATCCGTGACATTTGGAGTGATATGAGTACTCGTTTGGTACGAGAGTAGTTGAGTACATTTAAGTTTCTCGCAGCAGTGGCAACTTGCATAAGCTCTTAAATTTCTAGATTTTAATGACGGAGTAAGTTAAAATATATTTCACGTAAAAATGTGATAGAAATAAAAAAATTCAGGTAGTTTCATAGTGAAGCATAAGGTATTCCGCATGATTAATATAAACAAAAGGCAAAACTATCAGTCTTCACTAATACAACTTTTGAAATATGTTATTCCAACAATTTATTACTAAAATAAGGAGATCCCAAGATGAGCAACGAGCCACTATCTTGATTAATTAGGTTCTATCGAGAGTATTATGATATAAATGTATTACCGAAAGAGTATTTTGTGATGCCTTGCCATTTTACTTTTTGTTGTTATTATTGGGAAATAATAACAACAAAAATAAATCGGGAGAAAAAGTATCTTCTTCTTCGTGGAGTATTTATTATCTAACAGTGTGTCTGTCAGTTAATGGAAAATAACATTGCCGAAAAAAAACTTTTGATTAAAAAATCTTTTAATCCAAATGTTCCATAAAATAAAAAAATAAAAATAAATAACGAAAGATTACTTCTACCGTTAATTACCACAAAGTTATTTGCTATTGAGCTTTGCCCACGTAAAAATATCTTGTTGTACGCGTTTTCTCAAAGCAGATTCGTGATAAAATAGCCTAGATAGAACAAATAAAAAAGAAATGTTGCAATTCAGCGTGTTAAAAGCTATTCAGAATATTGTATGAAGAAATGGTTGGAATAAAAACGCAGGGTTACAAAAATACAATATTGTCTACATTGGGACAAATGTTAAAGGTTTGTAATCATTATGTTTAAATAGTGTTTATTTATTATGTGGCGTTATACCAACATTTTTATTCCCACAGGTATCATCGCAAGACCTGATTAAGGAGTTTAGTTAAATTTCTTTTTAGCGGTAAACGCGCAAACTTGTGTCTTTTTAGGGTCACCTTCCTTCCTCGTGTCACCTCTTTTTGAGAGCACTCCCCTAGTTGCCTCAGCCAATATCAGAATCCTTGGCGTCGACATATCGAGCGACGTTCAGTTTCGCGGTCACTTGGAAGGGAAGGCCAAATTGGCCTCTAAAATGCTTGGCGTACTCAGAAGATCACGGCACTTAGTACTTCATGCCGCCCCCGCTTGCAACTTTATAAGGCGCAGGTTCGGCCGCACATGGAGCACTGTTGTCATGTCTAGGCGGGGGCACCCCAGTGTCAGCTCCTTCCATTTGACCGTATTCAATAAAGACCGGCTCGAATCGTCGACGACCACGTTCTTTCTGATCGGCTAGATCCGCTGGCTTTGCGAAGAGATGTTACATCTTTTTGCATTTTTTACAAGATGTACTACAGGGAGTGCTCCGAGGAATTGTTCGGATTAATCCCAGCCGCTGAAAATCACCATCATATCTAACGGCATAGTCAAAAATTCCGTCACCACCATCTTGATGCTTGACTTTCCACCCCAGAGCGTTTTCGCGGAATTTTCTGCCACGCACTTGCACTTTATGAAATGTGCTGCAGTTAGTGGATTTTCCAGACCTATACGACTTAGAGACCTTCATGAAAAGAGCTTGTGCATTTCTCAAAGGCCGGCAACGCAGCTACTATTCCTCGGGTATTGCAGGTGTTCATGGGCGGCGGTAATCACTAACCATCACGTGAACTACCTGCTCGTTGGCCTCCCTACTCTATAAAAAAAGCTGATGAACTGTTTTCTCCGAAGGACGAACCGTACATACATTCATGAAGAAAATGATACATATATACAAGTTTTGTGTTTAAAAAGCGTTTTAAATATTACTTGCTGGAAAAACAGAAATTAGGTATTTCTAAGTAGGTGGTGGTTATGGCATATATACATAGCATCCATATATACATGCATATATACATAAATACATAGTATAATACATTATACGACCTTTTTGGCATTTATTATCTTCTAAAACATTTTCACTTACTATTTATTTACTATTTCGTACATGTAACTTATTAATAATGATTGCTATGTTTTTACAAATGTGCAATGTCTATTTTTCTATAATATATTATTTGGTGATAGCTGAAAATCAGTGTTTTGCTCTTTGGCAAAGGTATACACTGAGCTGTGGCCTTTTTGTGTCACTGTAGATCACACTTTATGTATGAAGCATTTTCAATTTTTATTTTTATTTCTATTTTTTTATTTTTTTTATTAAACAGCTATTTTACTTTCGATTGATTTGCTTTAAGTATTTTTGTTAGTTCTTAGTTTCACCATAATTTTGTGTCTGTAATGTTTGTTTAAGTTCCTAATTGTATGTGAGCTGTAGTGACCAAATAAACAGTTTATCTATCTATCTATCTATCTATTAGATATATGAAAAGTTATGTAAGGATTACATTTAGCGATCTCTCTGCTACGGCTACCCTGTTTGAGATGAGATAAGAGACGGAAAAAATATTAATGTTAATTATTTTTGCATTGTAAAAACTTCCGTTTTTCTTCTATGAAACAATAAATCCATGGCTAAGGTGCGAGTATCATACTATGTAAATTATAAACAATTTCTATCACCATGTAGCCTGAATATTACGTACCCCTTATATATATGATTACACTGACGTGACCTTTGTTCATTGAAATAGTCGTTGTTAGTTTCAAAGGGCACCTTTACCGTACCACTGATATCTTATGATTCTTTTAGGGATCCGTATCTCAAATGAATAGATACAGAATATTTACTACGTGACTTAGTTGGCCATCTGTGCGTCTGAAAGTTGTTATTTTTTACTTTTGTTGCGTGTTAAAATATTTGTGTGATTAAATGAAAAGAAGTTTAACGAAAGCAACCTTATTCATTGCCACTATAAGATAAATTTAGCACAGACTTTTAGTCCTGACTTAAACATAAACATTGTAGACGGATTGGATTGCAGCAACGAAATGGTATCGAACTCAGCAATAAGCTATACGGCAGCAGCGCCATTAGACTGCTTGTGTCATTGAAATAATCCACGCCACGCGTGTTGCCAGGCATATCTGCACATCGCCAGACATATACATTATATACACGTACACTTTCATTTACATATATACATTTAAGTAAATCTTGACTACAATCATTAAATGATAATTTAGAAAATATATAATTTACGTCAACCATCACGAAACACTAAAACCGGAAGAAAAACATAATTTTTTCGTGATTTTATATGGTTAAGAAACTGCCAGGTAAAATTAAAGTACTCTATGTATTGATCTGTATTACCAATGATTACAAACTTACATTTGAATTTGGAATTGACGATGACCTATATCGATGACATTTCTGATAACATTTTCTTTTAACGAACAGGGGTGTTCCGTTTGTCGTACCGTAGTTTATGATTTATAGAATGTTAACTTTTTTTACAGAAAGTGAACTTTGGCGTAAATAGCTTTACAATACCTAAGCCAACGATATAATTCGTACATAAATTTTGAAAAACGATTTTTGTTTCACCCAACAACTCAGCTATTGGGCTATAACTATCGTGAGTATTTACATCACACTATTTATATCGTACATAACAAACACAATACACAGCAAATCTCAATTTATTTACTATGAAGTTGATGACTAACTGTAACTACATCTACACATAACTTCTATATGACACTTTTACATTAACTTATCAGAAAATCATATTTTTATTTATATTAACGCATATTTCTGGCATAGTCAGAGTATGGATCCACATTTCACTGCAGTCTATTTACTGCAAAGTGATAAGTCGTTAGCTTATGTCTATGTAACACAGGTCGTACATAAGTTTCGATAAAAGGTATTAGTACTAGCCTTATTTGTACGAATCGATAGCGGTATGGTTGAGTGATCATTGGTGATGAGTATAAAAACGCAGATAGGCTCAATACCTGTCACGTAGACCCAAAAATTATGTGTAGTAAAAGGTGGTTCGAAAGGACTTAATTGTCTTGATCTCTGGCTACCCCAGTCTTGATAGTGTCGTGATTTTTTTTTAAATGGAATCGATTCTTCTAATTCTACTATACTAAACCTAAAAGAAGTCTTATTTTTAACGCATTTTCTCAGAACTGGAGTGGAAAGTGGTCTAGGCAATTAAGCCCTTTCGAACTAACTTTTTCCGAAGCTTATTCGGGACAACGTCACTGTTGGTGAGCCCATCACCGTCTTAGTGTCCAAGACAACGGTAAAATTATACATAGATATATTTTTATGTAGATAAATATTCGTATATACACGTAAACATTTATGACTCGAGCATAAACACTCATATTTATAACACAAATATTTGCTCTTTAAAGCCGGACTCGAACCCGCAATCCTTAGCTTTGATTTGTCAATATTAACTAGGGCTATCGCATTGTCACCAGCATTTTCCTTGATTATAAATAAGAAATTGGACGTGTATCATAAATTATTTCAATTGTTGATGTTTTTCAAGATATTTTCGTTGCCATGCCCATGAAAAGCGGCAGTTTAACATTTCCCGATAATCGCTTGCTACAAAATTCAAGAGGTGTCGTAAAACTTTAATTCTCACAGTTACACGAAATTATTAGAGCGTCATTTATTACGCAGCGGGGAACATAACGTCCAGGGGTTGAAAAGGTTATTTGATCTTACCCTTTCATCCTTCTTTTGTTTTATTACATTTACTTTTTGAAAACGGAGTTCTAGAAGGTACCAGATGTAGCCGGCAAATATTTCTGGAATTCATGGGATATAGGATTTATACTGTGTATACACTAGTGTGTACACATGTGATATATGAGAAAATTTCGTTTGTGTATATTAAATCATATTTCTATTAATTATCTTTAATAATTAATTTTATTTTTAATAAATACAAACGTAAGTTTTCTCCATTTCTACTTCACCGGAGGAATATTTTGTTACTTAGGTACTACCTAAGTAACAAAATATTCGTTGTATAATACGGTCGGTAATATATTTAAATCACCACTGATGGAGTCTGCTTGCGAAGAAAAAGAGCTAATTTAATAAAATTTTTGGAATCCAAATCTTGAATCAAACAAATACTTGAAAGCACTTCAATACTGCGAGGGTTACCACTCTAACTAATAACTGTGTAACTGAAATGGTTAAAGCCATGTATATAATAGTATTCATGTATATAAAAGTATTTTTCAAATTCGTTCTTACCTCTGTGCATAATACTCGAAGAATGCGACGAGGATTTCAATAGATCTTGTCATAGCTGCCCACATTTCGTGTGTTTTGCATTTTGAGGTCATCAACGAAGGTAATTTTGACGGACCGTCCGACATTTATACAAATAACACATAATAATTTTACAAGAGCAAGTTTATGTCCATTTTTTTAACAAAAATACTGATACAAAACGCACCTTTTAATTGAAATAAAATTAATACTATACTTCGAGACTCTAATATTCTCCCGTTTGTAAACATGAAATACGGTGTTTTATTATTTTTAATATAGTCATAATCTGAAATAAAAATCACAATATCACAAAAACCTGAAAGTATTAAAGTTTACGCAATACACTAACGTCTACGCCGTAACAATGATAGTACGGCAACAGGTAAATAAACTACACTAAGCGTCTACAAAATAAATAAACAACTAAGTGTGATTTTATCGTAAATAGACAAATAAAAACTTTTAAAGTTATTTTACAATAGAAACCTAAATTGACACTTGTTGATTAGTTTATTAGAATGAACGTCAATAAAGCATTTTTATCCTTTTTTACCCAATGACTAGTAAACGACAAGATAAATAAATAATAATTTAAAAAATATAAACTGAATTTTCCCGTCGTGCATATGATGCGTTAGAAGGAACCAACCGGTCTTCGTAGACTGGCGGCAGGATAGGATAGCGCATGCTCCCAACGTAAATTGTAGATCAGAGCGACCATCGCCAGTGACCTTCCACTCCCGTTTTAATCAAAGCGGAGCAAGATGATTTAGGGTTGTAGGTAAACAAAACTGGAGGTCAACTTTAATTGGTCGTTGTTAACAGTGACAAAACACATAAACGCCGATATACACTGGTTATATAAGTATAAGAATCCACAGTTGGTTTGGCTTTTTACCCGAGTGGACATTCCAAAGGCCATTTTTTGTAAGAAGGAAAACGTCGAGACATTAATTTTATTTTTACACTGTTCCCTTTTGTGTTCTATCAGATTTTTCTTAGTAAGAACATAGTGTCGCTGACAATTTTACTTTACACAAAACATATCTGGACTAAGACAGGTACACTTATGACATACGTGAGATAAATTTAAAATATAATAGTAAATACTTATTTTTATTTTTGCACAAATTTAATTAATGATCATAAACATTTTAAAAACTTCCGAGTTTCATTTTTAGTATATAAAAGGTGAGAATATAACTTTAAAGTGTAATTTTTTTGAGTATTTATAAAAGTTTGAAAAAATATGTTTAATGGTACAATAAGAATGATCCATATTATTATATATTAAAAGTAATGAAGGCGACAAGCACATATTATAGCTGACGTTATATTCACTGTGGCTAATAGTAGCTTTCATCGATTTTTGACAGCCATATTTTTGTGCGATAAGAGAAGCAATCATGCAAGCAATATCTTTTGTGTTGTTAGTCAGGCGAGAGAGGTATCTTCATAATTAATATGGAGATGTTTATTTAAGCAATAAAAATTAAGGTGGAAATTTTTTTACCGGTATAAATGAAGTCCAGCGGCTCACCACCTGTCACGTTGTCCCGAAAATATCTTCGGTGGAAGGAGGGTCGAAGGGACTTAATTGTCTAGACTAGACCTCGGTCTACCCCTGTATTGGGAATTGCATGAAGATATTTATTTATTTATTATTTTATTTTATACAAATCCAGTAGTAAGTGAATTTTCTTGCTTATCGGTTAAGTATAACGATTCAACGTGGAAATTCAGTCAGCGTTCAACGTCAAGTTCAGCGTCAACCCCGAGGAAGGCTTGTAGTAGTTTTTAGGTAAGAAGTATTGTAAATATTAACATAATTTTGTTACTGTATATCCCGTAGTAAAGTGAAAAATGTAATAACTTACACTCTTAGCAAGCAGAATGATGATTATCATACTGTCATTTTCGAGGCTTTCCACTACGTCGTCTCTTACAACACTCAAAAACAACGATAAGAAAAGAGTGGTAATATTTTTATATAGACACCACTTGGTCCCCGGTAGTTGCCCCTTCACTTAGTTACTTTAAGAAACAGAACCTGATAACTTCTGTTTTGTATCGTTGTTGTTAATTTACAATATAGATCCTTTCTCGAGCGACATATTTGTACTGCATTTGACTACATATATGCGAGTCATATAAAGAATCTAAAGGTTTATTTTTATGTAAATTTACGCTAGTTACGCTAACTAATTTCTAAATCGTCGTCGATTTGAATGAAGTTCATGTATATAATGTGTGAGAGAATTACGATATAACATGAAAAAATACATTGATATTGTTTTAAATTCTGTGGATAAACTTTTTTAATATCTTCTTTTGGTGTACTTTCTCATTTTGTGACGTTATTTTAAAATATTGTGTCCCTTTAAAGTTTTTAAATAGCTTCTAAATTGAATTCAATGGCTATTAAAAGACTCAAAAATTTCTTGCCTCAAAATATATATGCTTTACGATTATGTAACTATACATAACCGTAAAGTATATTCTTGAAACTAAAAAAAATAAAAGTGTATGGTGTATTTCTCAATGTAATTTATAATTCAAATGATATTCATTGTACATATTAGAATATGAAATTGTTTTTGAAACATCTTAATAACTACAGGATCGAGAGCATTCATAGATATAAAATATATTTTCTACCAAAAACACGCAAAAGTGTTTACAAACAGACATTTAAAAAACTGAAAACATTAATAGCGCCATACGTACACCTTATCTCATAAATGAAGCTTATCTATTGATCTTAGACGTAGATTATTAGTATTAATGTACGTTGAAAGAAAGAAAGAAAGTTTATTCACTGCCGCAATTGTATATATATATATATATATATATATATATATATATATATATATATGTATATATATATATATATATATATATATATATATATATATATATATATATATATATATATATATATATATATATATATATATATATATATATATATATATATATATATATATATATATATATATATATATATATATATATATATATATATATATATATATATATATATATATATATATATATATATACAATTAAAAAGAACAATTTAAATAAATGGTTAGATAGCAGCAACGAAAAGGCATCCGACTCAGCAATATGCTGCAGCATTGCTACTGCAGCAATTTATATTACACCAACATTATTAATAGTATTATTTTCACAAAGCAATCTAGAACACAAAATAAAACACTTTTAATTAATGAATGTTATTTTTACTTTACACGAATGTTTACGCCTCCAATACTTGATGTTAGAACAATAAATAAAAATATTTATAAATTCTGTCTTCCTTCATTCAGTGATATGTGGCTCCATTTGTACTGGTATTGATTATCCCTAATTACCTATTGTACACAATCAGTTTTTCATGTTCATTTCATTTTTTTTTTCAATTTTAGGTTAATTTTATTGATGTTTATTTTCTTTTAAATTACGTCATTTCTCTGTTGTTAAATAAAATTATATTTTAAGTAAAAGTGAACTACCATTTGTTTACCTACATACATATTTTTTAAATTTCTTTTGTACTAGTTAATAAGTATTATGTCGGAGACCGCGCATGGATTATTCAAGCGGCACGGACAGAATATCAGCGCAGCAGTAGCAATGCTGCAGCATATTGCTGAGTCGGATGCCTTTTCGTTGCTGCTATCTTACCATTTATTTAAATTGTTCTTTTAATTGTATATATATATATATATATATATATATATATATTAATAACGTGTTTGAAGTCTCATATAGTGTAACCATTTTTTTAACATAATAAATATAACCTGTAACACAATGTAACAAGTATACATGAAGTAATATGTGTGCATGAATAGTTTACAGTAAAAACTACTGCTGTTACTTCTAATATATTTTTTAACTAAAGTTACGATAGCCGAGTTGATGAGTGGTCGGAATTTCGAGTCGAGAGACCCGAGTTCGATCCCCAGGTGGCAGGCTCGATCCAATGGGTTTTTCAAAAACTTAAGTACGAATTATATCGTTGGTTTGGACATAAAGGCGGCGACAGGCTCACCACCTGTCACGTTGTCCCGAAAATATCTTCGGTGGAAGGTGAGTCGAAGGGACTTAATTGTCTAGACTAGACCTCTGTCTACCCCTGTACTGGGAATTGCGTGAAGATATTTTTTTAAACTTTTAGTACATTAAACAGGTTTTACATATAATGTAAATATTACACAAGGTAAAAATAGTAAAGCACAAAACAAAGGTATTAAAAAAGTTCATGATAATAAAAACAATTAGTTATATTTTAATAATGTATACATACTTTCGGTCATTATACTACAATTTTAACTACATTCTTAGCAATTCATTTACAGTAAAAAATAACTTTTAAATTGTCCATTGTAATCTTGTATGTACCCATGCCATAACAATGCCATTAAAGTTAATGGGAAAATTATTATTTTCCGTTTTTTGAAGTCATTAACTCATCTTCAGCTCTTCAAGAGACACTATCGTAAACAAACCAATTACTCATTATCGGTTTGTTATAAAACTTACTAAATAGAATAATAATATACGTGTACATATACGTTATGTGTACATGATTTTCATGGCGACGCCAACCCAATGAAAAAAAAATACTTTTACTACATTGTGTCGGGTCTGGGTATTTGTGGTGAAAAATAAAACAAGGAAAGTTGGTTCCGATTTCAAAATACAAGTGCTTTAGCTACCTTTGTGATCAAAGCAATTAATGTGATCTATATTAATCAACATAGAATGCATATAAAAAACGGGTTACACCAAATGTTATTACTTCTAATCTTTAATTAATTAAGATAAACGACGTTTCGCAAATGTGTAAAAAATAATCTTCCTCATTTATTGTTCAAATTCGTTTCTAATTCTTTCTGCGTTTAAAAAAAATTAAACGTTGAACTGTTAATTTATCCGTTTATTTACATATATAGGTATATAGTTATGACTATACATTATTTGTTTAAAGGTCTGTCTATAGAGAGAGCTTTAAACAAATAATGGTGTATTGGAGGTATAAGGAAAGCCTACCATCTTAAGATGTAAGTAAAATGTATTTGTTATGGTACTAGGTACTAATGAAATAAAAAGTAACGAGAAACAGGTGGTCCCATTCCTTTGTTATCAGTAAAACTTTCACCAATTCCGAAGCTTAATAGCAGTGTTACATATGTGTTCTGGTTAAAAAAAAATAAGTAAGCAGTATCAGATAGCAGCAGTATATTAGGCGCTGAGGTATTACATCTTAAATCTGAGTAACTTCCTTTGATTCTAACCGTGTGGTAACGGTGTAAGAGGCGACTAAGGGAAACAGTGTGAAAAACCGTTATGGCAACTGAAAGATGGTGGTATAATCATCTCTGAAAATATTAGACCGAAATAATTAGACCGAAGTTGGGCAGCAGCGTCTGAGGTGCGAATGAAAGATGGTGGTATAATCATCTCTAAAAATATCAGACCAAAATAATTAGACCGAAGTTGGGCAGCAGCGTCTGAGGTGCAAGTGGTCGGGTACTGCAATCGCCAATCCACCTGCCAAGCGTGACGATTATGGCAAATCTTCTCCATAGGAGAAGCCTATGTCCTGCAGTGGTCTTTAACAGGTCGTTATGTATGTATATTATGTATCTTTGATTCTAGTAACGAGTATTCACTATTTTTAGATGAGTCATGGTCAAAAAAAGATGGTCAGAAGAAAAAAAAAGATCTTTACAGGCCTTCATTATCATTATGATGCTCGCTATGAATAAACAAGTCTTTAATTAGTTAAAAGTTTTTATTCTTATATTAAGACATAAATAGCCGCACCTGGAAATTTGCATACGTACCAATAAATAATAAAAAGAAAGAGTCCATTTTTTACTCCATTTATACATATTACAAATAATATATGTAAAAACTTTTCTGTATCCATTGTTCTAGATTATCGATTCGTGACAGTGCAAAGATATCTAGAAAGTCTGCCGTACTTAACAAAGTGTGTGGAACAATTTATGCCGACCGGATTCACCCGGAAGCTTTTAGCGTATGAGTTTACAGTGGCTTGCGTTTAGTTGACCAGATTAGTGAACATCCAGTTCTCTACAGAAAAAGTTTGCAGTTTATTTTTAGTTATTATACGAGGGAATTAAATGATAATTCATGTCAATGTATAATTTAAAAGATGCTTGCAATTTGTAAGGCTTTTTTATAGATTCTTAAAGCACGTAGGCCATGCTGTTCTTTTCGTTATTAAATTGCTTGGAATTAGATCTGACGTCTGCATAAAAATGTACCACAGTCAGGCCATTCTTCTTCTGTTAGTCTTACGACAGTCACCAAAATTGTGCGACCAAAGGGTAAGTGAATATAAAAATCACAAAAGATTGCGGTTTGGCAACTAATTTGAATAATTCGAGAATTATAATAAGCCAACGGCAACGGGCCTCAGTATATAAAAAGGAATTCATTAAGAGTATTTGTTTTTCTAATATGTTCTTGAATTATAGCACATTTTTTACCTTTACTTAGCAACCTTTACGACTCTATTGTGTCTTGCGCTGGACTCATAAAGAAATAGCTCTTGCATTTTCGTTATGTTTGGCTGTGGTATTTGTCAAGGTAATATCATATTTCTCAAGCCTAAGACTCAGTCATCATCCTTTTGCTGTTTATGGTGGTTCGAATTTGTCCGATTAAAATACCAACGCAAAATGTAGTGTATTTTTGACCTTTTAAAAAATAACACTATCTGCATTTGCACTAAGTTTCAGCGGAAGTCCAAAAAATTGCCCTCCACCCGACAAAATATAAAATTTTTAAACATCTCATTTTGTAAAGTAATATGTGTCTACTTTACTATTATTACATATTGTAACATATTTATCTTCGGTGGAAGGTGGGTCAAAGAGACTTTAATTGTCTAGACTAGACCTCTGTCTATGTCTATCCCAATACTACCCCTGTATACAGTGGTAGTATGGGGAATTGCGTGAAGATATTTATTTATTTATTTATATTATCAACTCAACGAATTTTTCGGAAAATTTAATTAAATGTTATTAAAATTTCAAGTTTTATCAACAGTTAGAAAGGTACATACTGATGGCATTTGGACAGCTATTTGCATTTACACCATTACCATCTCGAGGCACTAAAGTCATAATATAAGTCATTAAGTGGCTTATACATATTGAAAATATAGATGACCCAGAGGCTTACAATGTGTTAAATGGAGCCTTTCTCATTTAAATATTAATGAATTTCAAAATTAATGGAACGTGGGAGTAGGTGCCTTGATACAGAATAAGTTCTCAGTCCACTTGTTTATTTTAAGTAAACGTTTTTAGCTATTTGTATTACTTATTCTCATTGTATCGCCCACTACTAAATTTAATATTTTAAATATAGTGTTCAAACCCTTAAAAACTCCCAAGTACTTAGAACTCAAAGAAAACATTTCGTGAAAATTTGCATGTCTTGCATTAAAATTATACTTCTATGATAAATATCTAAGACACAATAAATCTAAGTAAAAGTTTATAACTCAATGAAATTAATGTAGATTAAAAAATTATAATTTAGCTTTTATTGTAAAAAAAATTAAAAAAAAACTGTCTGTCAATTTTGGTCTATTCTATTCACGAAGATTATTAGTCGATAGCCAATTGCATATTCGATGTTTTTTCCGTAATCGCTTCTGACAACACCTACAGGAAGTGAGAAATTGGTGTATTCGTGTCGTTCTTAGTATGTTCTCTTTAATACAAGATATTTTTAATCCAACTCAATATTAAACTGAAACTGAAAATTAATTTTAAATCAGAGTAAAAATTCATTTACTTCCATATGGCGACAATGCGTCTAAAACAACACGAAAAATTACTCTGGATTCGCAGAATTCACGTCTCCACACATAAAAAAACATGATGTTTTTCTATTTAATCTCATTTTTATTTTGACTCGAGTACGCTCTATAATAAGAAGTTTGTAGCTATGGATCAAAGCGCTCTCTCAAATTAACCCGGTTTCGACACCTGGTACCGGCGCCACTAAAGATACAAGTAGCAAATTAAGGAGCAGAATTTACCTAGGCTCAGCGTTAGGAGATGCATTGAACTGTATTTTTTAAGTGGGGAACTAATTAAAACGATTGGAAAAATCGTAAGAAGATGACTCAATAGTACTCGCATACTCTGACGTGATAATGGCGAAAAAAGAATATTAACCATTCAATGGGGTAATAATATAAATTCTTACTTACATTTATGTTATAAGTTATATGTAGAAATGTTCTTTTTTTAACCGTAATTTATCTTAGAAATTATGTACGATAAATTATACGATAATTATTATATAAATATTAATATAAGGCAGATTATACATATATTTTTTATTTTAATTTACATGCACAGTACCCTTTTGTGTAATGTGTAATGTATAATGACGAAGTAGCCAACGGCATCAGGGACACACGATTGCTCCGATTTCAATCTAAGATTCTAAAGGCACTTGAGTTAAGGAAATGTGGAATCGGAAACACCGCAGGCACCACAAACATCCAAACCCGATAAAATTTAGAAAAAGTGGTTTTTCTACATTGACCCTACCGGGTATCCAAGCTGGGACCTCGAGATGGCGACACCTTGAAAACCGTTGTATACGCCTCTCGACCACGGAGGTCGTCAATTTTTAACATAAGGTTACTTTAATTATTTCTTATTATGACGACCTCCGTAGATAAAGGACGTGAACACCGGATATTGTGGTCACCTCTAATGGCCCAGGTTCGAAAAACGAACGGATTAATATAAAGAACCTATTTTCTATATTAATCGGGGTATGGGTGTTTGTGGTACCTTCGCTGTTTCTAATACCATAACACAATCGCTTTAGCTTACTTTGAGATCAGAGCAGTGCATGTGATATTTTTTTAACTAAATATGTAATGGGTTTTATTAAATATATGTCTGTGACAGCTGATGAACAGATTTGAGACGCTACGTTGTTCTTATCATTAAATGAAACACAAACTAAAATTTAAAATGTTTATTCACTACTTATTTATTACATAATACATTTTGTAACACAAAGCAGAAAGATTCGTATTTAATAGTTTATTGTATATTACGAAATGGTTGTAAGATACAAAAAAGTGTAGTAACAGAAACATTTTTTCGAAAGTACATGGCTTAGCACTTTTGCAGTGTCTGTATCGTTTCCATGGTAACTTAATCGATTGAATAAAACAGGCCGCTGTTTCACTCGCAGCGTTGCCTGAGTAGATTTTACTACCTTTGTCCTTGTTAATATGGTATTATACTGCGATTATAACTGATGTACGTTATAAATATGTACATTATGAACATTATAAATATTTATGTGTAATATGGATATAAAGTTACTTATGATTCAAAATCCTTAAAAAGGTAAAACGTTTTATCTAAAACTTTAATTTAAAAAAATCTATTATTTTAATTTTAAAGGTATTTAACTTTTATTAATGTCATATGTTAGGTTATAAGGACGTAATTTATGAGGAGATATCATTAGTATTGGAAATTAATTTATATTGAAACTACTTTCGGTGCTTCAATTGAACTTTTATCAACGGATCGTTTTAAATAATTTAGATAATAAATTTCCATTGTCATTAAGGTGAATTGAGTCGGAATTTCAACCGTTTGTTTTCTGTACTAAGGTGTTGTTTCATTTGACTATAGAAATTTGTGGGCGTTCAATAACAATGAGACACAACCACTTGAATATGTGGAAAAATACGTAGTGGTCAAATTTTATTAATGGATATTGCTTCATAACTTGACTAAATAATTAATTGAATTAATCAATCAAAACGTTCAAACATTTTGTAATTAGAAGTGTGAGAGTTAATATAGTGATGACAATCAGTAAAATTTTACATACGAGGTAGGCAGAGGTGTAAACAATGACGTTCTTTCGACTCAGTTTTTATCGAAGCTTATTTGGGACAACATGACACTTGCTGATCCCGTCGCCGTCTTTGTCCAAGCTAGTGGTACAATATAATTACATGCATATATATTTACTTAAATAATGATGTACATTGGAACGTCCATGCATCCGGTACACACATTCATATTCGTCACACATATATTTCCTTACTAATTTATTAACCCTTATTATTACGAAGTTAATAAAGGGTTAATAACCCCTTATTAACCTCGAAGGCATAGTCAATACCAACTCGTTTTCCTGGTTGTCTTATTTTGTTCGATTTATTTCACACTATTTTCTATATATCACAATAAATTGATAAAAACAAACTGCTATGTAGCCTTTTAATATATTAGCAGTAAATGTGTCAGCAAAAGTTGCTGAATTATTTTGTGAATCGAGAAGCTTTCTTGTAGTTTTACATGGTCTAGAGGGATAATTACAATAATTTTAAAAAATAATAAAAGTAGCCATAATAAATGCTCATTACTGGTTCAAAGTTTGCTCTAATATTTCAAAAAGATTAGAACTAGGAAACGTTTTCCACGCTGTCTGTATCAGTGCGGATTGGCCGTCTTCACACGTCCAGTATTTCTTTTTTATTATTCACGGCGGAAGGCTCACCACCTGTTACGTCCTGAAAAGGCCTCGATAATAGGTGCGTTGACAGAACTTAATTATCTTGACCTCTGCTGCCCTAGTATTGGTAAAATACGAGAATATTTAAAACATATTCTAAGACGCGGAAGTTCCATCACAAAAAAACTAGCTCTTGTAATTCCATTGGTGATTCCGGATGTCCAGGAATCGAACATGGGCCACTCGCGTTCACAGTAACTTTGATAATTAGGCTACCATACTATTTTTTATGTTTGTAGTTGATAACTGGTATGTAGCTCAGGTTCAATACATAAGTCATGAAAATTGTAATTAGCAATTTTAAATGCTGAAATTATGATCTAAACTTCAGTTCATAAAATAAAATAGAGAAACCAGCATATCTGATAAACTAAAGAAAAAAATGGTGTGTGGAATCCAATAAAACTTGACTAAAATTGAAGTTTTAAGGTTTGGCGCATGTAGAGAGAATGAATTAAAAAGATGTGCAAAGTAAAAAATATACAAGACTTAGGTGAATAAAACTGTTGGAAAGCAAATGCAAAGACGGCCGTTTCTTGATTAATTTAGGAAGTTCTGAATATAGGTCATGATTAGAATACTCTTAACCGAAGTCATGTGTCAAACTGTTGTGATGATGTCAAAGAACATGCATAACACTGACGAAAGTAGACGGTAAGAGAAGTATTTCAGAATCGCAGGCAGTGACAAGGTTTGGTATCACTTACCCCTAGAATATTTGAGAAGTGCGCCAAACAAAGTTTGAAGAGGCGTGGCAGTTATTTCGTACCTAGACAACATCTGAAAGTGTATGAAAAAGATTTTTCTTCTAAGTAAGAATCTTTTTTATCTTTACGCGTTTCATTATACTGGTATAGTCATGTACATTACGCCTACATTCTGTGCAGCCTAAGAAAATCGCGCGTGGAACCATTTTCTTGTACGTGCGGAAAGACCTAATTTATCCCCGCCCTTCCGAGGGTAAGGACCGGTAGTATCTACTTCCACAGAATAAAACACCACGGCGTTCCACCATCGACGTTTGCTGACAGGGCCTCAGGAACGCTTTCGCACGCACACCTCTGCGAGAGAATATGGCGACGGATAAGGACTTTTGCTCCGCCGCCAACCACATTTTGGTTGCCAAGGTTAGGAAGAGCGGCGCGTCGCAATTCTCCGCGGTCCCACCTCATCGGCATCAGCGATGCCACCCCCGCCAGAGTCGCGGAGGATAGATTCCACCCCGTTCACTTCGGCAATGGAGAGCAAGGAGAGCGGCACGAAGAATGCCAACAGTCCCTCCACAGTCCACCTACACGCATCCGAAGTAACCTTCTAGACCAAACCCACTAGTAGGGGCCATTTCGGGCCGGCCACACCCCGCAAAGTTATGCGGGGCATGTAGATTCCTCTTGGGTCACCGTGACCAAGCTACGGTTACTGAGCCTCGCCAACTTACCACCGACCGACCACGACAAGGCGGGAACTAGTTTGGAGGGTCGCAGTACCTTTTAGGGAGAAGCACAGTATGTCAACTGTTTGTTGAACTGGTCAGGTAAAAATAAAAAATAAAATATAAAATATCTTATCCTAAGTATCCCTCCATATCGGTACCCAATTACTTACAATAAAAAACATCTTTACGCCTTTTCAAATACAGTAGACAGAAATTAGAGAGACAAATAAGTCCTAGTGACTCACTTGTCACCGAAGACATTTTTTGGGACAACGTGGCAAGTGGTGACCCTGTCCTCAACTTTATGTCCAAGTCCACGTACCACGCCCTCAACATAAATCGTAAATAAGTTAAGAAAACACCCATTTTTACAGCTTTTGACTCGAATCACCCAACCACTCGACTATCGTGACACTACGTTACTAACACTAGAAATAAATAACGTCCTCATTTTCGAAGGACGTTATCGACGCGGTAGTATACCTCATACAGCTCGACGTTACCGAACAATGTACTAATATGCCACGTAAAGTAATGCTCAAATAAGGTGAACAACCAGGTAAAATCCTGGCCCTGGTCTTATGTTCGGTGGCTCTTGCAGGGTATAACATCTGCAAATAATTTTAAAATAATGTTGTCACCTTTAAGAACAAAAGATGTTGTGCATCTTAGGATTTGATTACACTTATTATCTACATAATCCAAAGCAGAACACTACAGTAGTTAATTTTTTTCCAGCAGAAATACGAAGACTGCAGTAATTTGATTTTATGACTCTTATACAGTTTTTCATACATACGTTTTATTTTTTATTGTTTAAGAGTGTACAAAGATGAATTATACTCGTATTACGTTTTTATTTGATGGTGAAGATGTGGCAATTACTGTAGATAGCTAATAATTGTCATAGGTAAACATTTAACCTTGCTTGAATATTCATTCAAGCAAGGTTAAATGCATTACCTTATATTGCTTTTTAATCTTTGCAGTTGACTCCAAATTATTATGATAATATGTAACGAGATAAGTTTCAATTACATAAAATTTTAGAACTCATTATTAATTGGTTCACAAAATGACACGTGTATTCAGTAAAAAAATATGATATAATGGGTATGAATTACGGCTTTGGAAAAAATATAATATTAATTACTATATTTTTGACATGAAAAAATATTAGTCATGTTCGATAAAAAATTACAAAACTGTGAAAATGTTTGCAACTAAATAATATAGCTAAGTTACTTCATAAATAACACCATAAGTTAAGAAAGTATGTCGCAGTAACTCAATATAACTGAAAATAAAGTTTTGATGGATCATAAAAATATAACATTAAAAAAGGTTTTACGAGTAGAGATATTGCGGTTTTAAGCCCAAACAAGGACTTATCTTAGGAAGTTACAATCTTCAAAAGTTTTATCATAAGATTACTTTACATTCATCTTATTACAGCTGTGTAAAAATAAATAGGACGTACGTTTTATCAAAAAACGTAAATTATCTGTAAAAAAATAATTTATGCTATAAAATAGTTATAATCTTTACAGATTATAACTATTTTATAGCATAAAATTTTTTTTTTTTGTTTCATGGATTATCTTCTCTACAAAACAATGAAAATAAAATGTAACTAAATTGAATTAAAATTACATGTATTATTTAAATGTAATTTTTAACGCCTTGTTGTAACTATAATGTCACTGACATTCGCGCTAACACAGATGCACTCCTGCTCCTGCCACCCTAAGTCCAATGGAACAGGGTACCGCTATAATCGGGGAGAGGCAGGGACGTGGACGTTAGTGAGACCTCTAAACCGGTATAAGCTGCTATATTAGCAGGTCTTGTCACTACTGATAATCCCGGCCAGTCACTAGTCCCGCCAACACCGATGTGTTGGCGGGACTAGTAAGGCGTCCGCCTTATTGGGTGGTTGTGAGGGAAAAGGGGAATAGGATACTACTGTCACAGGAGAAGGGTCATGACAGCAGAAGCTAGAGCAGTTTGGAGTCGAATATCCGTAGTGATTCCTACAGTGCCGGATAGACAGCTGAAAGAAGAAACTTCGGCCACCACAGTTTTAGGAAATGCATGTAGTTAAAAACCAACCTCCGTGGACAAGTGACGTAAATACTGTTGCTCAAGGTGTCGCCATCTCTGAGGTCTCGGGTTCGATTTCCGGACGAGTAAATGTAGAAAAACCACTTTTTCTACATTTTCTCAAGTCTGGATTTTTGTGGTGCCTTCGCTGTTTCCGATTCCCATACCACAAGTGGTTAAGCTTCTTACATTGTGATCGGAGCATGTATGTGAAGTTGTCTTTATCTATCTATCTATATAGGTTGGGGGAAAAGTCTTTTGTTTAACTTGTTATAAAATCTCTTTGGCTAAAATATTTGTATCTGGCTGGTTTTGGTATCATTAAAAGTTTAAATTTTAAAGAATATAATTCCAAATTCATATTAGGAAAATGTGTGATTTTTATTTATTTATCGTACTGTCAAGATGAGTGAATCTAATGGAGAATTCGATACATCTTAAAATTTTACATTAAAAAAAGGCAAAAATGCAACGCTTTCGAGGCTTGAAAAAAATTGTGAAGTGGAAATTGGATCACGTATGACAAGAACGTGCGAAAAAGGTCGTGGTCAAAAGCCGGTCAGGCTTTAATTGTGGCGAAAGCCGGGTTAACTCGCAAAAAGGTTATGCTATGTGTGTGGTGGGATTGTAAGGGTGTTATTCATTATGAGCTGTTACCACCTTCCGATTTCCACCTGTTTCGGTCTCTTCAGATTTCTTTAGGCAGTGTAAGGTTAACATCAAGAGAGGACTGCCAAAACCAATTGTCGCGGTATTTTGATCAGAAGCCCCAAAGTTTCTATAGAAATGGGATCATGTCCCTACCTACAAGATGGTAAAAAGTTGTCGAAATAAATGGTACCTACATACTTTAATTAAATGTATTAAACTATATTAAAAATGTTGTGAAATTTCTTAAAAAATGCGAAGAAACTTTTTCCACAACCTTATATTTATATATTTATTTTACTACAAATGTTTAATGTTGATTTGTCCTAATGTAAAACTAAGTCATTAATAAATAGCTCTGCGAATAGCTATTCAAAATATTCTAACTTAAGAGGACAGTGTAGATCTACTAAGACATTGTAACAAGTACGTAAACAATTCACAAACTTTCAGACAACTCGCCCGTTTAGGTAGCTGTCCTTTGAAATTATCATGGAAGTACTTCCAACTAAATGACCTACTTTTAATGAAAAGCCATAGTTAGTTTTTTCTAATGAACGACTCATAGAATTTTATTTTTCCATTTTTTCCTATTGTTTGACACATTTATATTATTTATATTCGAATATAATTATACTATCAGGTCGTTTGTTAGCTCATTTTTACCTCATCTTTCAATATAAACATTGTTTGCACGCTGCTCTTTTTTTATCTGCAACTGTTTGTAGCCGCTGGTGACAATGACGTAGACATTTTTTTTATATCATATGTTAAATACCACTCTATACTACAGGAATTATTTACCATCCGTCATACTAAGCAATAAAATAAATATACCTCTTCACGCCACTCCCAATACAGGAGTAGACAGGGGACTAGACAATTAAGTCCTTTCGACCCATCTTCCACCGGAGTCATTTTTGGGACTACGTAACAGGTGGATAGCTCGTCGCCGTCTTTATGCCGAAGCCAACGATGTAATTCGACGATTTTTATAGAATATGTTGTGACAAACGATTCACTAAAGTACACTTTGATTAAGGGCTTAAGATAATAATTAATCGCAATGAACTCGAACAAAGTATTTCACTATACAAAAAAAAAACAACTTAAATTTGAGAAAATCCCGTCTGCGAGAAACATTTTACGAGTACACATTATGTACCTAAACGAGTATTTAGACAAGCATGAACGCAAAAGCTTAAGCTTATCTTTCGAATTTTCATATGCTAATAATAGATTATACTTAAGGAGATTATTACTGTAAATTTGAATAATCATATGTATTATTTCGTGTTAACTTCGCTAACCCCAAAATTATTAATAAAAAGAACCCCTATTTTTATTAGTGTTAACAACAAGCAATATTTATGTTATAAATGATAACCATTTAATATTGTAATATACAAGATAATAAGGATGATGGTGATGAAAATATGTAGAGAAAATAAAGAATAAAAAGAATTAAAATCAGGAAATTACTGCGAAAGAGTATGAGTACATTATAAAACTCAAACAAATAAAAGTAAAACTAGTGAACTGTGAATGCCCTTTGCAAAGCAAAGGCTCCTCTCTCTCCTTTAAGTTTCTTAAGTTAGAACAGAAGAAAGTTTGCCCCGCAGCTATAGTTCCCATTGGCGAACTTTACATTTTGTTCTTAATTTATATTTCTGAGGCATGCAAGTTTGCTAATGGTGTTTTTCTCCACCATTGAGCTCATATTAAATTCTATACTTATTACTTATTTCAGGGGGTTGAAACTGCATCTCTCTCGCATAAAGCAATCGTTTTAACCATTAGGCTATCACGTTCTAAATTTTTTTCGTTTTATGTCCTATTTTATATAAAATAAATAAAAAAAATTTTTGTATTATAGTATAACAACAACATAAAACTTCGGATATCGAATAAATGAATATCTGGTTCTATCTGCAAGTTAAATTTAAGCAGAGATTTATTTTTAGGCAGATGGCATTCGTTATATAAAGTTTAGTTACCACATTGCACTAAAAGAGGGCAAGCGAGAGCAAGAATTAAAATACATTTAGAAAAGAGACATCTAGCGGCACAAAGTGAAAATCCTTTGAGGCTACGGCTTGCAGACAAAAATGTAACAGAGGGCGCAGTTAAACCATTCCTAGTTGGGTTGGTTTTCATATTTATTGCAGGTAAGAACCCAGAATTATTACTTAATGACCCAGAATTCGTATAGATGGCGTCCGTCACTTAGTTACAGTGTTTCAGAAAAAACGTCCTACACAAAATTTTATTACAAAAGAAATCCCTGGTTCAATAATCATTAATTATGCACTCACAAGATTTACTTATTTGAGGTAACAAAACTGTAATAATTGGTGATTGTATTTAAAGAGAGATAACATTCAGTGAACTACATGTTTATTTTGTATTTTATTGTATTTTTGTTTGTGTATTTTGAATATTATCTACATCTTATAATAGATTTGTTGTTTAAAAAAACTATTATTTAATACATTTTCACCTAGATTTCTCTTTGATAATTATGATATGTATACAGTCCATGTTAGTTGATGATAAGGAAGCTTTCTATAGTTAATATCGGTAAATATTTTTTTTAAATCGATTTAGTAGTTTCCTGGCCTAACCATTAAAACAAATAAACAGAAATTAAATCTAGTATCTTCTAATACAACAGTATTTTACCTCGTAATTATAAAAAAATCAAAATTAATGAAAGAAAATAAGGAAAAAAAAAATAACAGCCATCTCATGTTAAAAAAATATTCATACTTGCCGTATATTGAATTTAGAAAACAACTACATGATAACAATATCATAAGATAAGTATAATATAATAATAGTAGACGGAAACAGTCAGTTATGTGCCAGCTAAATCTAGACCCCGCAGGACATTATTTCTGGATGTGACAAACTAGCAGGGCAGGTACTATTTTGTGTTAAACGTCATAATAACCTCGTCTTTCTATGTAAGATAAGTGTCTAGATTGGGGTCTAGCGTATCTTGATGTAAGGTGTATATCAAAAAAACACTAAATAGGGGATTCCGATCTCTGGTGAAAAAAAAAAACTCAAATTCAGCCACAACTTGTGGTAATCACAGTCAAATATTAAGACCAAAACAATGATAAATCCTTTTTAATTCTTTATCACTATTCTTGTGGTTCACAATACAGAAGTTAAGGAAATTTAGAATGAAAAATAAGAGAAACTTTATGGGATACACAGGGGACTGTCATTGCAATAGTAGTCGGTGCATCAGCAATTGTAGCCAAAAACATTAAAAAGTACATAGATAAATTATACACTTGCACTGATATCATTATCCATCAAAAACAAATAGCCATACTCAATAAATTTGTCTCAAAAAAAAGTCACGATAGCCGAGTGGTTGGGAGGTCGGAATTTCGAGACAAGACATCCGAGTTCGATTCCCAGGCGGCAGGTTTGTACCAATGGGATTTTCAAAACCTTATATACGAATTATATATCGTTGGCTTGGACATAAAAACGGCAACGGGCTCACCACCAGTCAAGTTGTCCCGAAAATATCTTCGTTGCAAGGTGGGTCGAAGAGACTAGACCTCTGTCTACCCCTGTATTGGAAATTGCGAGAATATATTTTTATTTATTTAATTGTTTATTAAATTTGTCAAAGTAAATCAAGATACGAAATAGTACACAACATACAAACATACAATATACGTCGGATATGCAATATTCACTAAATATTCAACATTCAACAAGCACATTAAACAATTCAAGCGCAATATTTTTCATTTTTCATTCATTTCATTCGTAGACCATATAATATTCAATACCTATCTAGTTACTCGCCTAGGGATTGCATAAGAAAAGATGAAATCGTACACAACTTACGTCTTTTTGCAATTTACATAGAGTTTAGCTTTTTGTTTTCAAAAGAATACGAGTATAATGATAATATTTTGAATAATTACACTCGTTATCTAGTAGGTGTCATGGCCAACTGGATTGTGAGATACAATAGAAATACCCAACTTTATTCGTTAAGTAACCTTATAAACGTCCCTAAAAAACAAACAATAATATTCAACATGAAAATATTTACATCTAACACTTATGACTTTACAATATCTTAATAATTAATAGCTTTAATAACAATTTCCTTGGATATAAAAATGTGGCGTGTAATCTCATGGGAAATAATGTTGAAAATTCGTGTTAACAAAATGGTATTACCGTCGCATTTTACGCCCCTACCAAAATTATTTAACCTCGCAATGATATTTTTCGTGATAGCTTTACTACGAAACATGTCATATCGAAAATCATAATATGGCCACTACTGTAATAATTATGTTTAACTTACTTATTTAAATATGCAACTCAATAAAATTAAATTCTTCTTATGTACTGTTATTGTAGTGTTCTGTAGAAATAATTTACTCTAATGATTCGAGTTCGATCCCCAATGTTCGTATTAATTGATTTCTTTCAAAAACTTATGTACGATTTATATCGTTGGCTAAGACATAGACATAGGGGTAGACAGAGGTATAGTCTAGACAATTAATTCCCTTCAACCCACCTTCCACCGAAGATATACCAATCGGCTATCGTGTCTTATCTACTACTTTTAAATAACTATTCACATATACGACAAATGCTGTGAAATCGAATGAATGATAATATAAAGAAGAGAAATGTATTAAACCTTGTTCGTTTTGAAAGAAAGTGCCAGAGATTGAACAAATTGCACCACTCTATTTTTTCTTGATTCGTACCCGTAAATTTTGTAAGGGCAAAAACATTCTTCCTTACGCAGTTTGAATAAAGATAATTTTGAAGAGCGAAAATAGACGTCATGTTTTTTCTTTTATTCTTATTGTTGGCCGCGCAAACATTGTTTTGTTTGAAAATATTGTTCCAATACTTCTCTGCAGTGGAAAGATAATATTATGACTAGGTAAGCTTCTTTGTTTAATATTCAACTTTAAAAAAGTCATAATCAATATATATATATATATATATATATATATATATATTTTTTTCGTATATGAGGAATTTTTTAGATATTTCACCTATCTCGATACACACATTTGTGTACAAAAATTCAATTCAAGATATTTTATACACAAAATTCATTTATAATAGGTTTGAAGTACATATTGCAGTATATTATGTATATATAGATTGAAGATTTGAAGAAAATTATGTTATATAGATGGTGCATAACGAGTATAGAGTGTATCATATGTGTATCGAGATAGGTGAAATATCTAAAAAATTCCTCATATACGAAAAAATCAATGAAATCGTGATTTATTAAAATATCTACTTAATTGCATTGCTAAATTTATTTTACCATATTCAGATACGTAGTTCCTGGTGTTTAAAGTCGTAAGTATTAAATAAGTGAGTATATAAGACAGTAAGTCTTTTATTAACACAAATTGCGTATAATACTTCTTCATTGTCTTTCCTTAAAAGTTAGGTGTATGTATGACCTTCAGACAAAGGCGCTTGTAGGTTGTTTTGTTGTATTATACAAGTATAAGCTTTGAGACTGGAAGTCAGCTCAGTGGCGTGAACAATACTTTTGTATATTATGTGGTGTAACAAAGAGGGCTTTGCAATATTTAAGTCGTGTAGGTAACAATTTCGTGCGGATTCTTTTATTAAAAAGTATGATTAAATATCTCTTCTGTTTTCTTTGCCTTCTTTGTTACGTTTATTTCAAAAATGAGTTAAGAGATCTTCTACTAAATATAATTTCTTCATGCTTTATGAATAAATATATATTAATATTCTTTTTATAGTTCCACTAAGGAATAACAAAAAATATTAAAATTTTAAAGGTATCGTAAACCATAAATATTACTTATAAGTTGCTGTGGAAAGTTCTTAACGAAGTTAGTAAATTACGAGAAGCATCACTATTATACCCAGTAATTTCACAAGAAATTCAATCTCTTTATAATGTTTATTACTCTTCTGTGTATTGCTTGTGTGTTTTGTATCGTAATTAGAAGTTGTAAGTATTACAACTTAACTTAACTTGCAACTTCTAATTAGAGGATATGATGTCCATAAGATATCGATAAAGTCCATTCCACTTTGGAATTTGAGCTTACATCAAATAAATATCTATTTAAGGTAAGTAAGTTAAACATATTCTATGTATTAAAGATTACACATCAACTCATGATGCGTTAAAAGTTGTAGAGCATTATTATGAAACCATTTGACATTTGTTGAATAAACCACAAGTTTACCCGTTAATCATGCTGAATAAAAGGCCATACGGACATAGGCTTGAAATTGGAGATGGACTGACTACAATGGATCTGACAGTAACAAAGCGACCGTGCTTGAAGCTGACGAGCTTATTTTCTTTTGATATTAATATCCTTTCATATATTTCCATCTATGATTTTCTGAAACCAGACATACGAGTATATATAACACATTATAGATAATTACACAAAAAATATATTATAATATACTTGATCAAAATATCTGTAAATAGTTGCCATCAGTGTGGTATTCAATTTGATAATCAAAGTTTAATTTAATAAATAATAAATAAGTTTTAAATGTGCGGCCTTACCATGGCCGACCGAAAGCGAAACGAAGAGATTCGCAATATGGTAGGTTTGAAAGATGACCATGTCACAAAAATGGATAAGGGCGAGCTTCGATGGTTTGGGCACGTTGAGCGAATGAGTGAAGACTGAATGGTGAAGAAAATATATAGCGCGAAAGTTAATATTAAAAGGTCTCGAGGTAGACCGAGACTAATTTTCGAAGACCATGTGAGCAAATTGCTCGAAGAGGGGAGGGTCTCGGATACCTAGACGTGCATGTATGAAGAACATGATGAATCTGAAAGAAGCGAAAGAAGTATGTAGGGATCGTGACCCTTGGCGAACTTCTCTCTGGCTACCCCGTCAGGGATTGTGCCTGAAGATAAGTAAGTAAAGTTTAATTTATTATACCATAGTTATTTTTTATATCTTATCAAACGTCCACTACTGAGTTAGCTTCACTCATAGTTTTCCACAGAGAATGTTGCTGACGGTATAAGTACAAAGTATCTAAGTTGAGGAAGGTAAGGAAAGGGGTGCATGAGGCAGTATACAAGCAGCAGGCTGAATTGGAGTGACTACCTTCGTTTAGACCTGTTTACTTAACATGCCCTGGGAGGCGCTCAATTGATGCACTATTTTGTGTGAACGAATATTTCACCAACCTATATTGTCATATATATTTTACATTGTCAAATAATATTTTAAACCGGCGTGTTTAATAATCTTATTTTTTAAGCTGACATAGAAATAAAACAATTACCTAAGAGACAACGAAGAAAATGAAATTATACAAAATAGGAATTATAAATAAATATCTTCACGCAATTCCCAATACAGAGGTAGACAGAGGTCTAGTCTCGACAATTAAGTCTCTTCGACCCACCTTCCACCGAAGATATTTTTGAGACAATGTGACAGGTGGTGAGTCCGTCGCCGTCTTTATGTCCAAGCGTACGATATAATTCGTACGTAAGTTTGAAAACCTCATTGGTACGTGCCTGCCACCTGGGGATCGACCTCGGGTCTCTTGACCCGAAATTCCGACCACCCAACCGCTAGGCTATCGTGACTTATACAATAAGAATTATATTCAATGAAAACATCTGTAGTAACAAAAAGTTAAATTATACAGATAACAAACAACGTAATAACACTGGATTTTATTATTCAGTGTTATTCTCTAGCAACGTTTAACTTTGCGGTACTTTTATCGCTTTGTACCTAAACTCATAGTAAGCCATAAAACCCTATTTCAAGAGGTTTGTTTCTGAAATAAAACTACGCGATATACGCGAAACGAGGGATCAAGTACGGTTTTATTATTAAACATTCGATGTATAAAGTAGAATGAATGAAAAATAGAATGTACATTTCCATGGTTACAGAGCCTTCTGGAATCTTTGGAAAGGATAGCAGGAGACCTGATATCTTGTCTTTGGTTCGTTGGCAAAAAGGGTAAGCCTACATGTGGGATGTTTCTTTTATTATTCTATTTTTTATAAAGAAGACGAAGTCATCATAACTGTTAATAGTTATTGTACTTAACAACTTCTAAAAGTCTATCTAATAGTCTCTAGCCCTGTCTTCTATAAACGCAAGCTGCGCGCGTGAACTTTTTTACACATATTAAAATACAGTAACTGCATATATTCAGGGCGCGGCGACGTGGCGCATTCGGTAGATCTAGACGCACTCTTAGACGACGAGTAGCATCTCGTCGCCAGTTTGCGTATTTTGCGTATATTTTAATAGACAATATATTAAATAAATTGAAGCTTTGTAAACAACAGCTTTTGTATATTCATAGCAGGAAATTTGGTTACACTGCAGGTTACAAACCAGAGCAAAGGCCAGCGTTCAGCCGCACTTCCGTTGAGGTTTTTAAGTCCGTCCGTTTTGGCATATCTTGTTTATCTAAATATGCTGAAATTCTGACACTCAATTCTGTAGCAAAAAGGTACCTTATTAAAAATAACGAAATATTCTTGAAATTATCACCTCATTTGGAGAGCACTCCCCTAGTTGCCTCAGCCAGCATAGGAATCCTTGGCGTCGACATATCGAGCAACGTTCAGTTTTGCGGTCATTTGAAAGCAAAGGTTAAATTGGCCTCTAAAAAGCTTGGCGTGCTCAGTAGAGCACGAGAGTGCTGAGTGCTCAGACAGTGCAGACTTCGTGCCGGCCCACCGCTTGCAACTTTATAAGGCGCAGGTTCGGCCGCACATGAAGTACTGTTCTCATCTCTGGGCGGGGGCACCCCAGTCATATCTCCTTCCATTTGACCGTATCCAACGAAGAGCGGTTCGAATCTTCGACGACCATACTTTTTCCGATCGGCTAGATCCCCTGGCTTTGCGAAGAAATGTTGCATCTCTTTGCATTTTCTGCAAGATCTACTACGCGGAGCGCTCCGAGGGATTGTTTGGATTAATCCCAGCTACTGAATTTCACCATTGTACCTTATGGCATAGTCAAAAATTACATCGACACCACCTTGATACTTGGCATTCCACCACAGTGCGTTTTTCGCGGAACGCACTTGCACTTTATGGAATGTGCTGCCGTCAGCGGTTTTTCCGGACCAATACGACTTAGGGACCTACAAGAAAAGAGCTTATACCTTTCTCAAAGGCAACGCATCTGTTATTCCTCCGGTATTGAAGATGTTCATGGGCGGTGGTAATCACTTACCATCACGTGCCAGCTCGTTTGCCTCCCTTTTCTATAAAAAAAATCAACACCACAAAGTTGTTGGTTAACTAGCGATGATATATATTTAAGTAGACATCCATAAGAGCTTTAAACCAGCCTTTGTTTTAATAATCTAAAGATATGTAGGCAAATCTAACTTTTGTTATGAAATCTAAATGAAAAAGAAATCTTTATAATGGTACAGAATTTTCAAACGAATTAATTGATAATTTATGTCCCAATGATCTTTTTAATTATAAATATAATAGTACGGGGTCCCCACTTGTCACGAAGTCCCCAAATAAACTCCGGACTAAAATGTGTAATGGTAAATAATTAAAGATAATAAAAAATTCATAAAACTAACATCATGAAAACTGGGGCAACAAGGGGTTCAGTTATGTCCTTCAACCCACGGGTCAGCTCACGAACTAAGTAACTGGCGTTTAGCCTATTGTCATCTTGGACTCTATTAAGCCAACTATTTAAATATTACTACTATTATACCCTTAATTTTACAAATTAATATGATAGCTGGATGAATATTACTCAGTATAGTAATATATATTCAATAACGTTACAAAACAATATACTCAACGCCAGAACGACTGAAGGAAATTTTAATGAAATTATGCACAAACATGAACTACATTTTTTTATTTTTTATTCCGGAAAAATTTTCAAATTAATGATTTAGATAGTTTTTAATTATTTTATTGTAAGTTCTCAGAGGGCATAGGGTTCTAGTTACCGTAACAATACTTCTTACTACTTACCACTATTGTAAATGCGAAAGTTTGGATGGAAGAATTGATGTTTATAATTAATCACTAGTTCATGAAAAAGATTCGAATTCAGATTCAAGTGGAATTATTTTAGCGCAAGTTACATTTAATTATATTATTATATTTATTTCAGTAAATATGAGTATTAAGTAGTCGTGATATGCGTTATACTTATATTGAAATAATAAGCGATTGCAAGAGGTAAAAGCATATCAAAAAGTATAAAATTCTGTATTTAGAAATTTCTCTGTAAAGGGTACGTATACGCACGTTAACTACTGTTTTATTCAGTTACGTATAATACGGTACAAGTATTTCTGAAAGCATCGTTTATTATAACTGGAAAACTGGAAATGCTTACATTAGAAACTTTCATGGGAACAGTTAAATGAAGGAGATACGTGCCCGTTTAAATGGTCCCTTTTTAGTTATGAACTTTATAAGCTCTAAGTTTATTACGTATTGTAATATCGATGCAAGGGCTTACAACAAACCCATTTCTTCCCGTGGGTATCGTAGCGAATACGGTCAAAAGCTACACATCTTAAATAAAACTATTTTCGGATTTTATCGCGTTTTTAATTAGTTTTTAACAAACTATTTTTACTTCCCGACGTTTCGGATGCTTTACAGTATCCATGGTCACGGGGAACGCTGGGCTCTGAGTCCCGCCGTGACCACTGATGCTGTAAAGCTGTCGAAAATCGTTTTATTTAAGACGGTCAAAAGCATCAAAAATAGCAAAGCCACCTCAAAAATAACAAACTGTAATTGAGTTAAACGATTATGGCATAACCATGGAGGTTAGGGAGGTGAGGGAGGTCAATACCCTGCAGTGCACGATTCACAAGCCCTCCGTGGATAGACTCTAAAAGATATGGAGCTACCAATGCATTCATAATATCTCTAGTAATTCTTATCTCTAATTCAGTCATATGTTTTAAATAAGGATAGCGATAAATGCCTTGTTTTATAAATTACAAAGACAGGCACCAATTGGGGAGAAATGGAACTATTTGATGAAGTATGCCACAATATTACAGTGAATCCCGCTCTATCGAGAGCGTAACGTCAAAGAACAAAGTTCCGAACAAACGTATAGGTTAAAAATGTACAAAATAGGTATAAAATATTACGTACATTAAACAGGTATGATAAGCTTTGACTCTTTTCCGCCTTAGTTCGTAGGAACCTTTTGTGGTTTTTTTGTTTGCCATTATTATTATTATTCGTATGACTTTTGACCAACCCTTCTTATTATAATAAGAAAACAAAATCCTTCATTTATTGAATGGCGTTATTTACAAGAATGAATAAGTCCGTCATGATATTTAGTGAGAGGACAGATGCATATGATATGGTCGATACCCTGCATCGTGGCTCCACATTCGTATGACTCAATAATCACATTTCTACACATATTCTCGAGTTCTACCGCAGCCAAACCTCACTCTATTCAAATGACACCAGTCTTTATTTGCTGTTGTGGAGAGTCCGCAAATTCAGAGGATATAGGATAAGACTGAGTTGGTTATAATTTATTGGGCCTCATAGGTAAGTGCTTACTGCCTCCTTATGAGCGGAGGTGCTATATATAACAATAAAATAATAATAAATATCTTCACGCAGTTTCCAATACAGGGGTAGACAGAGGTCTAGTCTAGACAATTAAGTCCCTTTGACCCACCTTCCACCGAAGATATTTTCGGGACAACGTGACAGGTGGTGAGCCCGTCGCCGTCTTTTATGTCCAAGCCAACGATATTAATTCGTACATCAGTTTTTAGAAAAACCCATTGGTACGGCCACTTGAGGATTGAACTCGGGTCTCTTGACTCGAAATTCCAACCACCCAACCACTCGGCTATCGTGACTTATTATAACTAAGACCAGTTTATAGGCACTGCATGCGAGTATTTTTAAGATTCACGATAGGCCTCTCTTAGCTGTATTACTGTTCACTCTCTGCATTTGTATGCTATTGAGATGGACTGTCGCATAATATTCTGCTATACAATACAGCCATACAATACCAAGCTGATACAAGATATTCAGATTATATTGGCCTTCGGTCTCAAAGTAGTTCATGTGAAGTTGTGTACGATGTAATTTCAGGTTTTAAGCTTTCTAACTAGTTTGTCTAAATGACAAATAAATAATAAATATATATCTTCAGGTAATTCCCAATACAGGAGTAGAGAGAGGTCTAGTCTAGACAATTAAGTCCCTTTGACTCACCTTCCACCGAAGATATTTTCGCAACAACGTGTTAGTTGCTGAGCCCGTCGCGGTCTTTATGTCCAAGCCAACGAAATAATTCGTACATAAGTTTTTTAAAATTCAGTTACTACTTGGTTGGCTAATGGTCACTGAAATAGTAGCCAGTCACAGTAAAGGGAATATAAGACTGATTCGAACCTATCCAAAATAAACCGGAGACAAACTTTGCTTTTTTTCTGCTGCTTTTTTTTCTGAACATATTCCATGCTGATTGTGTTAGTTCAGACCACTTTTTCTTTCACAGTTGACCTAGTTAATTGAGTGCTCGGTGAGTTTATGTAACATTCAGATTTATTGACGGATCAGGTACTCACTAAATTCTATACCACTTAATTCAAGTACCTAAGGTCTCTTAACAGTAAGTTCTCTTCATCCGTATTCATAGCCTGACCATATAGGCTGTAGGTATTTTAAGTAATAAATAATAAATATCTTCACGCAGTTACAAATACAGGGGTAGACAGAGGTCTAGTCTAGACAATTAAGTCCCTTCGAACCACCTTCCACCGAAGACATTTTCGGGACACTTGGCAGGTGGTGAGCCCGTCGCCGTCTTTATATCCAAGCCAACGATATAATTCGCACATAAGTTTTTGATAAACCCATTGGTACCAGCCTGCCACCAGGGGATCGAACTCGGGTCTCTTGACTCGAAAATCCGATCACTGAACCACTAAATAATGATATTCGTACCTACAAATAAAGTATCAGTTAAATATGATGGATTGGATTATCGAACCCGAGTACAATCCCCAGGTGGTAGGCTCGTACCAATGGTTTTTTTAAAGATAATGTTATATTTATATTGGTGGCGTGGTCATAAAGTCAGCGACAGGCTCACCACGTATCGCGCAGACACCAAAAAATGACTTCGGAAGAAATTGGGTCGAAAGGACTTAATTATATAGACCTCTGGCAGTCCATATTGGGAATGGCCTGAAGGTATTTTATATTTTATTTATAAATTAGTCCACCTTCAATAAAATAATTATATTTCTTTAAATACCTGACTGGCTTCGCATTTTTTCCTTTGTCGTGGTGTTATGCGCGCACACAGATAGTTTTTGATTACTTTAGTTTTATCCTTGTTCCATCCAAAGATGGAACAACATGGGTACTATTAAATTAAAAACATTTTTTCTCCTTAATTTAATAACATAAAATTCAGCATTTAAAAATCATAAAAAAATTGCGTAAAATTGGTACTCTTGGACAGTCTTTGTGGGTCATATTCTATATATAGGTGTGGAGAATTTTGATTCCTAAAGACAGAACTTCCCTACGTCTGACTACTCTGGGATTAGAATAAAGTCGTGCGCTTTTACTTTTCTTTAAATTTATTTCAAAGAACTTTACAGTAGCTATAATATAGGTATCCGTTCTTTTGTAACGTACAAAAGCTGTACACTTTTTTTCATTATCTTAGTTTTTAATTATTAAAATAGGTTAACCTTATTTTACCTTATTAATATTTTACTAGTAAGAACACTGAACCCTCACTGCTATGCAATTAACTAAGATATATTGATAATAAAAATGTCAATGAAAATTTTTCTAATGCTTTTCGAATTTCTTGTGCGTGTTCTATAAAGTTGTAAATAACAAGATAGTTCATTATCATATTCAAAAACATTAAAGTATTGTTATAAAAAACACTTTAAAATCAATTTAAAGTGCGATGGAATAGCGGTAACCTCAAGTATCTTATAAGTAGGACAAAAGTTGACAAGAGGACTCTCGAACTAATTTAAAATCGTTACGTTGTGCAAGTTAGCCTCTTCTTGTTAAAAGGGTTCATCGAAGTACCAACCTTAGTAACGACCCTAATGTCGGAAAGTTATAATGTCATTATTGCCAGCTTCCCCAATGGTTATGAAGATATTAGTGAGCAGTTTTTGTCAAAATGGCGCAGGTAAATGTGTTGTTTAGAATCCAACTACAATGTGGGGCTGACGTTAAACAATCTTATTTTATTCAATAAATGTAATAAGAACAATCATTGAAATAATAATTATGGCTAATAATAATTATTAAAAAAATTTCTTCATGCCATTCCAAATACAGGGGCAGACAGAGGTCGAAAGAATTTAATTGTCTAAAATTAAATTCTTTCATCCCACCTTCCACTGTAGACATTTTTTGTGACAATACGACCGATGGTGACGCCGTCGGCGTCGTTATCTCCAAGTCAACGATATAAATCGTACAATTGTTAAAAAAAAAAATTGATTTCCATCGAGCCTTGGGGATCGATCTCGGGTAACTACGCGACTCAGGCGGCTATTGTGACTATTTAAAAAAAATATAATTACTGTTTTTTAAATAATTTAATACTTTTTTGTAGAATAGGGAGGCAAACGAGTAGGTGGCTCACGTGATGGTAAGTGATTACCGCCACCCATGAACACCTGCAATACCATTATTATAATAAATAAAATATAATTAATAGTATTAAATAAAAAAAGTAGTAGTAAATATCACAGCTTAAATTAAACTCGCTTAAAAGTTTAACAGAATGCGAGCTATCAGGTTCGATTTGTGCCGATCGATTTATCAGTGGAGGAAAAGATCGTCCAGGTCTATGAAAAATTTTATTAGGAGGACGGGTGAAGCAAGTATTGGAACTACTTGGCTGAACTTTCCCTAAACCAATATTTCTTAAGAGTTATTTGAAAGAAGAATGAAGCATCTGATGGAGTGCCTTCTATTTCTTTTTCTCTTTTTTATAATTTTTTATATATTTTTTATATATAATTTGATTCCATAATACAAGTATTTAAGCTGCTTACTTTGGAATCAGAGCAATGTATGTGATGTTGTCCCTTTCGATTTATCTATGTATGTATTTGTTTTGAAATAACGTATTATTTATTTCTGAATTATTACAGTGGAAAAATATTAGATAAAGGTTTTCACTTAACCTATACTGCTTCTGTTATAAATAAAGTTATTACTACTCCTTAATTACGAATATGTTTCTAAGTAAAAAATATATATTTTTAATTTAAAAACACCTAATACAGCTATTGAAAATAAAGGTCTGTTTCGTTGTTTTGCAAAGTATAAAAGTTTCTTGGGAATTTTCATTTTACCTTGAGTTCTTTGCTTGTAATGAAAAGAATCTTCAACGACAAAGGAAGTATATTTTTTAATACACAGTGATGTGACGATCGGGACTTCCTTTTCCTATAGTTGGAATTGAAAGTGCATGCATAAAGGTTAACTTCGTTAACTTCCTCCTTTGTCACTGACAAGCACCTGGTGTTCAGACTATACCCTTTGAAGCATCGTCTTAAAGTTTGGTTGTCTTCTCGTAGCAATTTGCACGTAACAGTAATGCGATTTGGTTCGTTTTGGTTGAAGTAAGTGATGAACGATGAATAACAAAGATATATTAAAATAGCCAGTGTTTTTTAGTTAGTAAATGTTATTAAATATCCTCATAATATTGATTTATTCATATCCGTGTGGTTGGGTGATCAGAATTCGTGTCCAGAGATCCGTGATCGAACCTCAAGTGGTCGGCTCGTACTAATGAGTTTTTTCAAAAACATGTGTACGATTTATATCATTGGATCTAAAAGGCAACGACGGACTCACTACCTGTCACGTTGTCCTTAAAAATGTCTTCGGTGAAAGGTGGGTCGAAATGACTTAATGGTCTTGGCTAGAACTCTGTCCACCCCTGTATTGGGAATGGCGTGAAGATATTTTTAATTAATATTATTAAAGAAATGTAGTGTAACTTTGCTCATAAAAAGGTTATAATGGATTTTTTTGTAATCTATATTTGGTATCTGTAATTGCTGCAATATGTCAAGAATTAGATTAGATTTGTAAATTTTTGTTTCTTGTTTATAATCTCTTTTCCTTATTTCTACATATTGTTGTCGAGAAGTAAGATAACTTTTGATTAAAGAATGCACCGTTTATCCAACAACAAATTATGATCTACTAGAATTATAAATTTACTGTGCGATTTTCAAGCTATCATTGGCGACCTGTTTTCTTTGCCGTCCCTGTCAGGGACTTTGCATATAGATATAAAAATAAATAATATAATTTTAAGATGTCGCCCGCTCTGAGGTTCTAGGTTAAATTCCCGAACGGGTCAATGTAAAAAATTATGTTAGTTACTTTAAAATTATTTATATTCGTTGGTACACAATACCTTATTCCCATCTATCAGCCTTAGAGCGGCTCTCAGCTGCTGTCAGCTCCAGGCATTGGTTTTCTTTAATCAAAGTTTGTCTAAGTGTATATCAGATAATATTACAATAGTGAGGAAAAACGCATATTATTACATTCTGTTCGAAGATTAGACATTATTGCAAGGTTACTACACGGTGAATTTAATCATAATCTGCTAGCAGATAGTATTTAATAGCGTTCTAATAATGGTAATAATATTCAGTTACGCCGTTAATATTTACTACATCTCACATCAGTTATCGCCTACATACCAGAAGCCATAACCGTTTATAGGCGATATTCTGGCACCATTATTACCTATCTGTACAAATTTCTTTTAAAATATTGAACGAATTTAATAATTTCATTACTTAAGTTATTTAAAATTTCCTGAGACATTATTAATCAACTAAATAAAAACGGTTTAACTCTCGTATAAACAATTCTGATGAAGGGTAATCCTGATGAAGGAATCCGACAGGTCCAAAACTGTCCGAACTGTTTATACGTTAGTTTAGAAGTTTTTTTTATTATTTTATTACAGTTAAAATACTGCCTGTTTTAAATAATAAGAACTAATTTAAATATATTTTTGGGCTTGGACATGAGAACTATCCTCAATTTTGTTTTGGGATGAATATTTGTCTTTTTATTTTTTATTTACCTATGAAGTTAGTTGAGGCTTGTAAGTTTTTGTAAGGATTTGACAACCTCGTGGACGAGTGGCGGACACATCAGTTTCATGGTGACACCAGCTCTGAGGACCCTGGTTCTATTCCCGGTCGCTTCAATTTAAAAAACAATTTTTACATTTTATCGGGTCTGGGTGTTTGTAGTACCATCGTTGTTTCTGATTTCATATTACAAGAGCTTAACTGCTTACTTTGGAATCAGTGATTTGTATTTGATGTTGTCTCTATGTAGATGTACGTTGTAGTGGTTATGTAACGTATTAAATTTAATTAAATATTCAATTAAATAATACTTTTTTTAACTATAATAACAAAATAGAAATTATTTTATTTTCCATTTCATAATAAGTAATAACCATTGGGCAATAAGGGATTAGTGCCAATTAAAAGTGGTAGAACCGATAACTCATTTTAAAATCAAAGTGATGAAAAGCCCCTTAAAATGATAATTTACTAAAAAAAGTCCAGTGTAATTCAGTTACTATCGGAAAAGTCTTTTCAAAGAAGATTGTTGTGATAAAAAGGTTTAATATAAGCCTTTAATTTTTTGTATTTTAATTCATGGTTAAATAATTCAGAAATTAGGATATCTATCAGTTTTGTTAGCTTAGTATAAGTGCAGAGCACGACTTAATAAGTCTTTCTTAATTTTAATATACAACAGAAATAAAGTACCAATAAATGACACAGATTGCCTGTCCGTTTGTTCTGAATTTATTCGACATACAATATTTAGCAAGTGCATTCGACTAGGATGCTGTTTGACGAATTTCATAATTCCTGATTTTGTTTCATTTTCTATATTTTAATAAACTTTTCCGAGATTCACAATAATACCAATTTACATATATAAAAGCGACTAATTCAAACACTGATTAATCACGAAACGTCTCATTGTTTAAGTACGTGTACAAGAAAATAAACTTTGGCACACGAAATGCGATTATGAGCATGAGAAATCTCCATGTAAAGGGGTAGAATGGGGACTAAAAGTTTGTTAAGAACTATGTCGTTTCTGGACTTAGACGTTTGAAAACGGGTAACTATGTTTTGGAGTATAATTAAAAGTTATATCTGTTTTAGAATTTTGAAATTACTTTCTGGAATAAACGTTTGTATAGGAAATTCTGTTTTTTTAATAGTTTTATTTATTTATTTATCTTCACGCACAATCCCTGAAAGGGTAGCCAGAGAGAACAAATTGCCAGGTGTCACGATCCCTAAATACCTCATTTGCTTCTTTTAGATTCATCATCTTCTTCATACATGCACGTCTAGGTATCCGAGTACTCTTGACCCTCCCGTCTTCGTGCAATTTGCTAACATGGTCTTCAAAAGTTAGTCTCAGCCTACCTCGACCCCTTTTATATTAACTTTCGCGCTGTATATTTTCTTAACCATTCGGTCTTCGCTCATTCGCTAAACGTGCTCGAACCATCGAAGCACGCTCTTATCCATTTTAGTGATAAGGTCATCTTTCAAATCTACCTTTTGCGAATCTCTTCGTTTTGTTACCGATCGGCCAAGGTAAGACCATACATTTTACGAAGAGCATCTCCACTGCATTCAACCTGCTTTCGTGCTTCTTCTGGTATACCCAGGTTTCGCTGCCATATAACAAAGTCGGTACCAACACTGCGTTATGTATCGCAAGGCGTGCATTTTTCACTTTGCCTTGCCTTTGGACTAACGCAGTCAGGGCACCGTTGACCTTGTTTCCGGCAGAGACACGCCTGTCCACATCTATATCACATCTTCCATCCCGGCTAAAAGCACTGCCCAAGTACACAATCTCATTCACCTGTTTTAGACATTCCTTATTTACCCATATTTCACACTTTGTTCTTTCTTCGTCCCTTTCAAATACCAGAACCTTAGTTTTATTAGCATTCAAACGAAGACCTTTATTTTCACATTCCTCTTTCATACACGTGACTAATGCCTGCAGTTCTGCCTCTGACGGTGCAATAAGCACTGCGTCATCAGCATACAGCAGCAATTTACTTGTATGTCATCCAATTTTACACCCAAACATCTATCTTTCAGCTTTTGTAAACAGCTGTCGAGATACAATATGAACAGCCCGGAGGACATGACACAACCCTGTTTTACGCCCGTTTGGACGTTAAATATGGGTAACAGGTCATGCCCTACCCGCACATAGGCTTTGCAGTCACAATAGCGATTGCACAGCCCTTAGCAGTGGGCCATCCACACCATACCCCGGAAACAGTTCCCACATGTTCTTCATTACAATCTTATCAAATGCCTTCACAAGATCCACAAAAGCACAGAAAATCCTCTGGTTAGAAGCCAGAAGCTTTTCCGTGATCATGCGGAGAGAAAACACTTGATCCATGCATTCTCTTCCAGATATAAATCTGAATTGTGCCTCCCATAGAAATGAATTTATATTAATAACTATTAAATTTTTTTAATAGTTAATAATGAAAATTGGTAAATAAGACTTTTCATTACCAAATTTACAAGTGTAATATAAAGTCTTACAGACGGCTAAAATACCTAGATAAATTATCTTCTTAACTAGATGAAACTGGATAAATTGTAAAATTATTTACATGTAATATAGTACATTAATAGTTTTAGCATCTCTGTTCAAATTATTGATATTATTTCGCTATATTGAAAGCCGATTTTAACATTTACTCGTAACTTTTGGGCTCAACATATCAAGTGAAACATAAATTCTCACGAAATCGGGTCGCTCGTAAATCTCTTTTCGTCCAGCGATGCTCGTAAATCTATCCTTTATACTATTTTAAATTCCTTTTGAAATTTGAATTGAATATTGCACGTGATGCATACAGTTCATCTATTAATTTTTAATAAGAAGTGTATATTTTTTCTACATAAGTGCTTGCTTAGACTAGTAGTTATTAGCTCAGGGTAAACTGCGTAGCTCGTTGTTAATTCAGCATATAAAGTTGCAATTAACAATTTCAGAGATTCCGGCCCAGTGATGGAAGCGAGTAAACGCGTTTTCGAAAATTAACGCCCTGTGGTCAGTAAGTAAGTACATTATATCATCATAACGATCTATAAAAGTCTACTGCAGAAAATAGGCTGAGCAAGCGGATTGGCGATCGCACTACCAGATACCTTGCACTTACACGCACACTTAGACGCTGCTGCGTCACTAGCCTGATGAATTTGATCTGGTTTATTCAGGTGGATATCCCGCCATTTGTTGTTAGCAGTAGTATATTTGATACTTTTCTATTTGTCGCTTTTATGCCACCAACGAGAAGGTGGTGGTTTACCACCACATACCACTCCATGACGTATATTTTACTATACTTACTTTAACGATACTATTATATATCGTAGAAGTAAACTAGTACTGATGAAATAAAATTGTTTTACTTTAAAAATTGCAGAAATAAATTACTTCATAACAAGTAAAGCACACTCGTAAATAATTAACTCAACACATTTTGCAGATTTGTTATCGCGGTAAACACGCATCGAATTTTAAATGCAAACAAATGGTGTTTATTATTCACATAATAACGGTGGCCTGCTGGTCAGTGATTTAACAATATAAATATTTTACGCTGGTTTTGTTCTCAAAATATTTTAATGCAGAGAATATTACAAAATATTATAAATAACAGTGGTAGAGCCACAACAAATGACAGTGGTAGAGACACGCATCAGTTCATCATTCATCATTCGTTGTTGCATGAATGGCCCGGCACGACCGGGGAAGTACCACGGCCTCACAGAATACCGGCGTGAAGTAGAAGTCTAACAAACTTCTGCGTTTCGTCTGGTGAGTGCAGGTAACCGGAGGCCCACACACCCCCTCCCTTGAAATCCCCTGAAATTTTAACTTTTTTTCTTTAATTTAATCATATAAAAGTTCTGCATAAATATGCTTTAAAATATATATATATATATATATATATATATATATATATATATATATATATATATATATATATATATATATATATATATATATACGATTACCGATAGCGCACACTGTGGAGGAGACGTCCTCCCAGGCCACGATCACCCGACCTGGCAGGTAGCTACCCTTTTCCTGCATCAAATCATCCGCTACATTAGCAGTAGTATATTTGATACTTTTCTATTTGTCGCTTTTTATGCCACCAACGAGAAGGTGGTGGTTTACCACCACATACCACTCCATGACGTATATTTTACTATACTTACTTTAACGATACTATTATATATCGTGAAGTAAACTAGTACTGATGAAATAAAATTGTTTACTTTAAAATTGCAGAAATAAATTACTTCATAACAAGTAAAGCACACTCGTAAATAATTAACTCAACACATTTTGCAGATTTGTTATCGCGGTAAACACGCATCGAATTTTAAATGCAAACAAATGGTGTTTATTATTCACATAATAACGGTGGCCTGCTGGTCAGTGATTTAACAATATAAATATTTTACGCTGGTTTTGTTCTCAAAATATTTTAATGCAGAGAATATTACAAAATATTATAAATAACAGTGGTAGAGCCACAACAAATGACAGTGGTAGAGACACGCATCAGTTCATCATTCATCATTCGTTGTTGCATGAATGGCCCGGCACGACCGGGGAAGTACCACGGCCTCACAGAATACCGGCGTGAAGTAGAAGTCTAACAAACTTCTGCGTTTCGTCTGGTGAGTGCAGGTAACCGGAGGCCCACACACCCCCTCCCTTGAAATCCCCTGAAATTTTAACTTTTTTTTTTTCTTTAATTTAATCATATAAAAGTTCTGCATAAATATGCTTTAAAAACAATAAAATTGCATAACAAAAATTAAGTTGGCGTTATCGTATTGTTAAATCCAAACTGAAAGTCAGGAATATCAAATTGTCACTTGCAAAAGCGATAATAGATGTTGCCTATGCCAAAAAACCAGGCATACGTAATAAAAGATAATACAGATTTAAAATTTCAACTGATGCGTGTAGACACGGTGGCTCGGAGGTAAGAGCGTCGCCACGGATCGGCCGCGGGTTCGAATCCGCCCGTGGCGGTATATATATATATACGATTACCGATAGCGCACACTGTGGAGGAGACGTCCTCCCCAGGCCACGATCACCCGACCTGGCAGGTAGCTACCCTTTTCCTGCATCACATCATCCGCTACAATGGTGACCCCGACGTGATCTCACCGCCAACCGACGGTGACCACAGAAGAACAACGCAGCGAGCCTCTCCAACAACATCGACGTCATCAACGCATTCACAGCACCGGACTACTGTCGGCACAACGCGTGCTTCCTAGTCCTGTCAGCCACTGAGGATCTTCAATAGCGGGGCCCCTTCTCCTCAGGCTGACACTGCGGCATCAGCATTGTGACCATACATCTCGACTCACCGTAGAACTGGTCACAGCCTCTCACCGCAACGCCAGATTGCTCAACGTCAAGCTCTCCGCACTTCCGACCTCCAGTCTCAGCAGGGGAGTGATGTGGCGACATCTATGTCTACACATTAGAAGCTCGCTAAGTGGCGGATTCAGGAAACACATCGACGTTCTACATCGCGCTATCGAAGTTCGCACGATTATAAGTATATATACGATTACCGATAGCGCACACTGTGGAGGAGACGTCCTCCCCAGGTCACGATCACCCGACCTGGAAGCTAGCTACCCTTTTCCTGCATCAAATCATCCGCTACATTAGCAGTAGTATATTTGATACTTTTCTATTTGTCGCTTTTTATGCCACCAACGAGAAGAGTGGTGGTTTACCACCACATACCACTCCATGACGTATATTTTACTATACTTACTTTAACGATACTATTATATATCGTAGAAGTAAACTAGTACTGATGAAATAAAATTGTTTACTTTAAAATTGCAGAAATAAATTACTTCATAACAAGTAAAGCACACTCGTAAATAATTAACTCAACACATTTTGCAGATTTGTTATCGCGGTAAACACGCATCGAATTTTAAATGCAAACAAATGGTGTTTATTATTCACATAATAACGGTGGCCTGCTGGTCAGTGATTTAACAATATAAATATTTTACGCTGGTTTTGTTCTCAAAATATTTTAATGCAGAGAATATTACAAAATATTATAAATAACAGTGGTAGAGCCACAACAAATGACAGTGGTAGAGACACGCATCAGTTCATCATTCATCATTCGTTGTTGCATGAATGGCCCGGCACGACCGGGGAAGTACCACGGCCTCACAGAATACCGGCGTGAAGTAGAAGTCTAACAAACTTCTGCGTTTCGTCTGGTGAGTGCAGGTAACCGGAGGCCCACACACCCCCTCCCTTGAAATCCCCTGAAATTTTAACTTTTTTTCTTTAATTTAATCATATAAAAGTTCTGCATAAATATGCTTTAAAAAACAATAAAATTGCATAACAAAAATTAAGTTGGCGTTATCGTATTGTTAAATCCAAACTGAAAAGTCAGGAATATCAAATTGTCACTTGCAAAAGCGATAATAGATGTTGCCTATGCCAAAAAACCAGGCATACGTAATAAAAGATAATACAGATTTAAAATTTCAACTGATGCGTGTAGACACGGTGGCTCGGAGGTAAGAGCGTCGCCACGGATCGGCCGCGGGTTCGAATCCGCCCGTGGCAGTATATATATATATATATATATATATATATATATATATATATATATATGTATATATATATATATATATATATATATATATATATATATATATATATATATATATATATATATATATATATATATATATATATATATATATATATATATATATATATATATATATATATATATATATATATATATATATATATATATATATATATATATATATATATATATATATATATATATATATATATATATATGTATATATATATATATATATATATATATATATATATATATATATATATATATATATATATATATATATATACATATATATATATATGTATATATATATATATATATATATATGTATATATATATATATATGTATATATATATATGTATATATATATATATATACATATATATATATACATATATATATATATATGTATATATATATATGTATATATATATATGTATATATATATATGTATATATATATATGTATATATATATATGTATATATATATATGTATATATATATATATATATATGTATATATATATATGTATATATATATATGTATATATATATATGTATATATATATATATGTATATATATATATGTATATATATATATATATGTATATATATATATATATGTATATATATATATATGTATATATATATATATGTATATATATATATATATGTATATATATATATATATGTATATATATATATATACATATATATATATATGTATATATATATATGTATATATATATATTTTTTTTGTTATTTTGTATTAAGTAGTACTTATTGGAATTGGTAATTAAGCTTGTGATCACCTGATCTACATATTTGATTTGTAGCATATAGAGTTTTCCGTTTCAGTCAGCCAGCCACTGGTAATAAAAATATCTTCACGCATATAGCAATACATATATTAGGATACCTGTGAGTAGCCAGAGGTCTAGACAATTTAGAACTTCCATTGCTGCTTGTCTTCTAAAGAAACAATTCTAGAATACTAGGCAAACTTCGCTTTGGTTAGCAAGTAATAGTGTAAAAAATGTCCAATTGAATCTTTCTTATTTCTTTCTTTCGGTTTATCAAATATCTACTACTGAATATAGTCCTCCACCAAAAGATTTGCACAAAGAACGGTCCCGAGCCACCGGTATCCATTCACTCCGCGCAATGTCGTCAGTTTATCTAGTAGGTCGTCATACACAACGCTGGCAAAGAACGATTGCTACTTGAAAATTCTTTGTTTGATATTAAAATCATTGAAGTGTCTACTAAAACAAATGAATAAAAAAATAGAAATTCGGTTCTCAAATGTTTTAAATTAACGGTTATTCATAAAATTTTGGAATTTGAAATGTTTAATTCGCTTCTTTTAGTCACAATAAACATTCAATTATTTTACCTACAATAATCCTCTATTTCTCAAGTCTGTAAGTTCACCAACAACATAGGGAAGGTGTATTATTAATACACCTTCCCTAAGTCCAGATGTAAGTTGTAATGTTTAAAGAAATAACTGGACATTATGTCCACTGTAGGACATTGGCCTCTCCCCGACGAGGATTTGCCGTAATCGCCATATTTGAGAAGGTAAGGAAAGAAGAAAGTAAGGAAGGTAACAATGTAAGGTTTATTAAACGTTTGAACATGTACATTATATTTTACTTATATAAATACATAATTGTACATAGACAATTGAACAAACTAAAATTTAATGAAAATTTCTGACTTGTCTAAAAAGAACGACACCAGAAAAGAATACACATACTCAAAATACCAGTAAAATTAGTGGAATTTTCTCCATTTCTTGCTTGGAATTTCATCATGAAAACAATTTCAAACAAAATAGATCGATATACATGACCACTTTTGACGAAGTAATTAAAAAAAATATTTTTACGCAATACAGGGGTAGAGAGGTCTAGTCTAGACAATTAAGTCCCTTCGGCCCTCCTTCCACCGAAGATATTTTCGGGACAACATGACAGGTGGTGAGCCTGTTGCCGTCTTTATGTCCAAGCCAACGATGTAATTCATACATAGATTTTAGAAAAACCCATTGGTACGAGCCTGCCATCTGGGGATCGAACTCGGGTCTGTTGACACGAAAAACCGGCCACCCAACCACTCGGCTATCGTGACTTTTATTTCTTTAAACATTACAACTTACACCGATGTTTGGTCACACAAATTATGACATGCAAATATTTCTTTAATCAAATAAAATAGTTTTTAGGCATAAAAGCATTTTAACTGAAATCGTCTTGTATTGTGTTAGTTTATCAACGAGTCAAGCGGATTCTCCAAGATTTTAATCGGAAAATCCTCTATGCAGGATTACTGAGTTGTTTTACTTGGAACGTGTTATTTTAGTTAAGTTATCGTCACAGATAAAAAAAAATTATTATCTACCAAAATTTTCGAACAATACTAAACCATTAAAATATATAGATAGTGTAACAGCCAATGATTATTTATAAACAAAACGAAAATATAGAATAAAATATGTAAGGAAAAATTATAGGAGCTTCAATAAAAAGATAGCAGTTTAAGTTATACTGGACAAAAGATTACAGTACTATTACTTACTGCAAAAGGACAAAAAAGTTATAAAAACTTTTAAAATATTTAAAAAATTATTTAAAATATAAAAAAAAATATGTACTAAATATAGAGTGTGTTCGTATAGTATTGTGAGGTGTTCCTGTATCCCCTCCTCAGGGACGGCATCACCCCGGCTTCGCACCGACCCCGGCGCCGGAGGGCCACAATAGTGGTTCTACAAATGTATTAATGGAGGTCGAGCTTGATTCTGGTACTAAGGTACTACATATACAATGTATATGTCCCAAAGTAAGGTCTAATGAAAGCAACGTCTATGAATTAAAATAATAACATGGTGAAGATCTTAATATGAGAATATAATAAAATGGATAGAATTGGGACATGATAAGAGATTGATATAAATTGTAAATATGAAACACAATAAAACTCACTTATTCCTCATTTATTTCTCTTAAGATACCTGACCGGTTGCGCCTTCATGGCATTATCTTAGGTTTGTTATTACAAATATAATCTATTGAGATTGAAAACGTATCTCTTATATTCGATACCTTTGATATTTTTATAGGTATTTTAATAGAAATGAATGTGGAATAAGTAAAAGCGAATTTTAATGTGGTTACAGATGAAGTTCCACCAAAAGACAACAATCGGGAGTATTCAATTAATACATGAGTTGCGTGATACCATTCGCCGATTAGAAACCGTGGTAAACGTTGACTCGAAACCAATGTGTCTTATTGCTAGACATTGAATTGGTCCTTGGTGGTTGGCGTCTTAGTGTTTAATTACATTATGAAACGTCGGCTATCATTCGACTTAAGTAGTATGTTGAGCGCTCCTAGTGACACAAAAGTATCTACAACTTATCAACCAAAGTAGATTGGGCTCATATCGGTTTGGTGTGAGGGAGCACTGTCTATGTGATAGTCATCTTGATGCTTACGGCTATATGCTGTAATGCGTCTTGGAACGGTCGCGTATCGGTGTTTACGTAAAATCAACGCATCATCTGGTTCTAGTTTATGGAGGTTAGTGGGGTTGATTTCTGCTGAAGAGGCATTACAGCATTTGAAGGCCTTGTGATGGCGTGTGACCTGCGATAGCATTGAGCATAGTATTGATGCGAGTTTGTTTTTAGCGACATAGCGCTTACGGCTTGGAAAACAACGCTTGTCACTAAGGTGATGCCCTGCGTCGCAGTTGGATTCACATTTCAGTAATTTGTTATAGCATTAGCACTTGTGTTATAGCATTAGCACTTGTGTTATAGCATTAGCACTTGTGTTATAGCATTAGCACTTGTGTTATAGCATTAGCACTTGTGTTATAGCATTAGCACTTGTGTTATAGCATTAGCACTTGTGTTATAGCATTAGCACTTGTGTTATAGCATTAGCACTTGTGTTATAGCATTAGCACTTGTGTTATAGCATTAGCACTTGTGTTATAGCATTAGCACTTGTGTTATAGCATTAGCACTTGTGTTATAGCATTAGCACTTGTGTTATAGCATTAGCACTTGTGTTATAGCATTAGCACTTGTGTTATAGCATTAGCACTTGTGTTATAGCATTAGCACTTGTGTTATAGCATTAGCACTTGTGTTATAGCATTAGCACTTGTGTTATAGCATTAGCACTTGTGTTATAGCATTAGCACTTGTGTTATAGCATTAGCACTTGTGTTATAGCATTAGCACTTGTGTTATAGCATTAGCACTTGTGTTATAGCATTAGCACTTGTGTTATAGCATTAGCACTTGTGTTATAGCATTAGCACTTGTGTTATAGCATTAGCACTTGTGTTATAGCATTAGCACTTGTGTTATAGCATTAGCACTTGTGTTATAGCATTAGCACTTGTGTTATAGCATTAGCACTTGTGTTATAGCATTAGCACTTGTGTTATAGCATTAGCACTTGTGTTATAGCATTAGCACTTGTGTTATAGCATTAGCACTTGTGTTATAGCATTAGCACTTGTGTTATAGCATTAGCACTTGTGTTATAGCATTAGCACTTGTGTTATAGCATTAGCACTTGTGTTATAGCATTAGCACTTGTGTTATAGCATTAGCACTTGTGTTATAGCATTAGCACTTGTGTTATAGCATTAGCACTTGTGTTATAGCATTAGCACTTGTGTTATAGCATTAGCACTTGTGTTATAGCATTAGCACTTGTGTTATAGCATTAGCACTTGTGTTATAGCATTAGCACTTGTGTTATAGCATTAGCACTTGTGTTATAGCATTAGCACTTGTGTTATAGCATTAGCACTTGTGTTATAGCATTAGCACTTGTGTTATAGCATTAGCACTTGTGTTATAGCATTAGCACTTGTGTTATAGCATTAGCACTTGTGTTATAGCATTAGCACTTGTGTTATAGCATTAGCACTTGTGTTATAGCATTAGCACTTGTGTTATAGCATTAGCACTTGTGTTATAGCATTAGCACTTGTGTTATAGCATTAGCACTTGTGTTATAGCATTAGCACTTGTGTTATAGCATTAGCACTTGTGTTATAGCATTAGAAACAATGTAGATTGCACAAACACAATGTAGAAAAAATTGTTTTCTACATTCACCTGCCCAACACTGGACTTGAAACCAAACACTTGATCTCAGAGCTGGCGACACTTTGAAACCCGATGTATGCACCACTGAACTACGGAGGTCGTCTTAATAAATATTTTTTTTAGTTTTTTATAAAGAAAGATTGCTTAGAAAAACTATTGCATATATTAGTTGACAACTGTTGGTATGAGATGAGATGTAAATGTTTTTAATCCGATGAAATTATTATAACTAAGTTTGAAAATAAGTTACTTGACAGTAGAAGCAGTGTTTGTATAACGTAACGATTGACCTAGATTCAGCTGTGCGATGTCAAATAACCATTTTATTACTCCGGCCAGCATACACTACTAAGGATGCCAGACAAATTTGCAATTATCTATGTTTGCAAATGCTGTACACATAGTACTACAAGGCCCTATTGTTATTAAATTTATAGTGAAGCCTGTGGTAAGTTTCAGTTACCCTTATATGTGCTGTTTGTAATAGTTCTAAAATTAGTAAATAAAACATCATAATGTATTTCAATAATTAATTTTTGGTTATGGTAACTTCGCAAGTGTATACCATCCCCTTCCTTTACGTCGCAACCGAAAGAGGAAAAGCATCAACTAAGGGTAAAGCTTTCAAAATCTCATTGGATATCAGTAAATATCGGGGTAACCATCGCGAAAATACCAGACAAAAATTCCGAAGACCAGTGAATTTTAGCGTCGAGTGTTCAATGATTTGATTCTGAAAATCTTCAATCTTCAACATGTCAAAACTTCGGACGATAATCGCGTTATATTGTTATCCGATATAAAAAGTTTTAAGTTATATGAAAAATTGTAGGACACTCTTTCTAAGGTACTAAATAATTATAACTAAATAATAACCCTTAACAACAATAATCACAGCATAGTGTAAATGCTTACAAGCAAGAAAAATGCATCATATAGGATATATTATTAAAATTTATATGGTTATGCAAAAAATATATTTTTATTACATAGTATAGTTTATTCAAAAAACTATTTTTGTTTAAAAAATAACTAAAATAAAAAATTGTAATTTTTCACAGGTTTCAGTCATCTTTTTTAATTTAAAATTATTACATTCTAAATTTAGAAAACCGTAATAACGTACGAGAAATTTGTTAATTTAAATTTAAGAAAACCGATACCGATACCAAGTTGAGAGTCTGTATGAGGTTGGCAAATAAAAATAATTAAAAAATACCTTCACGCCATTCCAAATACTGGAGTAGACAGTGGTCTAGTCAATTAAGACCATTTAACTCACCTTTCATCGAAGACGTTTTTTTCAAAGCCAACGATATAAATCTTACATAAGTTTTTGAAAAATTGTTGAATGGCTAGACTAAACCGTTGAGCAAGAAAAGAATCAGTCTTGTTATTAATTAATATTAATCTAATGTTATAAACTATGTTATAAAATTATGTTATAATACAAATAATTATAAAAGGGAATATATTATATCTCTTTCTATATCATACTAAGCTCTAACTTGATAATAAATAGAAAGGTACTTGCGTACTTTCTTGTACTCTCCTCTATACTTTTTTTTACAATGCCTAAAGTTTTTTAATGTTTGAACGTGATTGCATTTTCTTATTGATTGAATGTGATAAGAATGTCAATCGATTGAAATTTTATTCAGTTATTTAGAAAAAAATTGTATTATTAATATGTGAGTTGCCAATATTAACGAGTTATTAGTATTTGCAGCGGAACTAAGTGAATAATTGAAAAAGCTACTAAAAATTTCCCCTAAACTTTTCTGTATGAACATTCTCTCTTCAATATATTCCAATATATTTATAACATATTCTTTATTAATAATAGACAAAAAAAGTTTTTTAATGTTTGAACGTGATTGCATTTTCTTATTGATTGAATGTGATAAGAATGTCAATCGATTGAAATTTTATTCAGTTATTTAGAAAAAAATTGTATTATTAATATGTGAGTTGCCAATATTAACGAGTTATTAGTATTTGCAGCGGAACTAAGTGAATAATTGAAAAAGCAACTAAAAATTTCCCCTAAACTTTTCTGTATGAACATTCTCTCTTCAATATATTCCAATATATTTATAACTTATTCTTTATTAATAATAGACAAAAAAAGTTTTTTAATGTTTGAACGTGATTGCATTTTCTTATTGATTGAATGTGATAAGAATTTCAATCGATGGAAATTTTATTCAGTTATATAGAAAAAATATGTATTATTAATATATGAGTTGCCAATAATAACGAGTTATTAGTATTTGCAGCGGAACCAAGTGAATAATTGAAAAGCTACCATAAATTTCCCCTAAACTTTTCTGTATGAACATTCTCTCTTCAATATATTCCAATATATTTATAACATATTCTTAATTAATAATAGACAAAAAAAGTTTTTTAGAAAATCTCTCAGAAAAGACAGAATTTTTAAATCAGAGACAAACTCGGAATTAACAAACAGCCCGAGGAAATTCGCTAACTGTCATACACGCTCGTATACGCTGTCACACACCTATCGACGTGCTGAATTTTTTACTTTCAATTGCATTTCATTTTTTACTCAAGAGACGATTCAAGGTTGTAATTCATATTTCACATTTAACACAACCACTTGACTCCTTTTTACTAACGAGTTTGAGTATATAATATCGGAGAAGTAAAATGGTAGCTTTATTTATAATAAACTGTTTCAAAATTTGTTTCATTTAAAGTTATTTTAAAAACTATATTTTAAAAATGTATATGTTAAAAATATTGTGCAATATTATAACAATGAAACTAACTTTCCAGAGGCTGGGCAGACTTCACGATTTTTAAGTAGTATATTGAACGACCATAAATTAAATTATACTTAGACAAAAACAGTTTTATATACGTAGATGTATACATGTATGTAAAGGCAGAAATTAGTTAACTGTCTATTCACGGCAGCTTCTTCAACCATTCAACTAATAGAAATCTGCAAACATATTCAATGCATGAAAGTTATAAATGCTCAGATTTCGTTAAAAATTAAGTTGGAAGATAGAACATAACACTCTCTTATTTTTATTTTCTTTCCTACACCTATAAAATATAAATTTGATACACGCGAAGGTGTGTCAGGAACATAATAAATGTATATTAATAATTACTCTGTTAAAAAGTAATTACTCTGAACAAAATGTATCGTTATTCTTATGTATAGTTAAAATTAAAAAAAAATGCAGGCATTGAAAATAATTTATAAAATATAAATTTGATACACGCGAAGGTGTGTCAGGAACATAATAAATGTATATTAATAATTACTCTGTTAAAAAGTAATTACTCTGAACAAAATGTATCGTTATTCTTATGTATAGTTAAAATTATAAAAATGCAGGCATTGAAAATAATTTATAAAATATAAATTTGATACACGCGAAGGTGTGTCAGGAACATAATAAATGTATATTAATAATTACTCTGTTAAAAAGTAATTACTCTGAACAAAATGTATCGTTATTCTTATGTATAGTTAAAATTATAAAAATGCAGGCATTGAAAATAATTTATAAAATATAAATTTGATACACGCGAAGGTGTGTCAGGAACATAATAAATGTATATTAATAATTACTCTGTTAAAAAGTAATTACTCTGAACAAAATGTATCGTTATTCTTATGTATAGTTAAAATTATAAAAATGCAGGCATTGAAAATAATTTATAAAATATAAATTTGATACAAGCGAAGGTGTGTCAGGAACATAATAAATGTATAATAAGTAATTACTCTAGACAAAATCTATCGTTGTTCTTTTGTATAGTTAAAATTAAAAAAATGCAGGCATTGAAAATAATTTATAAAATATATGAAAAAAGTGGAAGGTGGGCCGAAAGGATTTCATTACCTATGTCTCAGTCTACCCCTATATTGGGATTGAGCATGAAGATATTTTTAAGCAAATTAACACTAACTTAATACAATGAAATTAATAAATGATGTGAAAATAACTTTTTAAATTTTTTCATTAAAAACATTTGTACATTTACCCCAAAAAGTGAAACAAACGTAAAACAGTTCATAAAATTAATACTCTTAGCTATTTTTTTTTTTTGGTTACTGATGATATGTTATCCGTTTCATAATTACTTCCTGTTCTATTTGCTAAGAAATTCATGCTTTACTGTGGTATATTCTCATCGTATTCAACAGCAAAATAGTGCGTGCATTTTCCAGATAATAACAGCCCACTATTGTTATCCTCTATTTTAATATTGAAAAATTGGTATACGAATAATACAAGGTTTTAATGCATATAAAATAAAATATAAGCATACTATCCTTGACAGGAATGCAAGAAATACAAATTAATATTTAAAATACACAATAATTTGATGGACTAGAAATTTTGATCGAGAATCTATTCTGTATAGAAGCAGTTTCGCTAAATTCTTCGTCGTCCCTTTTTCCTTTATTATTTGAATGGTAACACGATGTCTGAATCGGTCACATTGTACCAAAATAGCTCCAAAACGTTGGTTTTATTAGCTTCCATCGATTTTTTCCTATGTCACCAATAACGTTTCAAATTAATTTTACTTATTTACTTACTTATCTTCACGCACAGTTCCTGACGGGGTAGCCAGAGAGAACAGATCGCCAAGTGTCACGATCCTTACATACCTCATTCGCTTCTTTCAGATTCATCATTTTCTTCATACATGCACGTCGAGTATCAGAGTACTCTTGACATTGCCCTCTTCGAGCAGTTTGCTCACATGGTCCTCGAAAGTTAGTCTCGGCCTACCTCGACCCCTTTTAAAATTAACTTTGGCGCTATATATTTTCTTCACCATTCGGTCTTCGCTCATTCACTCAATATGCTCAAACCATCAATTTATTTATTATATATATTTATTTATTATATATTTTCTATATTAAACCATTAATTTTACTAATTTAAATTTTAATTACTCATGCTTCACCTTAATCACAATACAAAATTGCCATTTTCAAGAATAAGTGCACAAAATGAACACATTGAAACACCTTTTTTTATCTACATTCGATATTTATTTATTTAGATATTTATTTATTATATATATTTATTTATTATATATATTTATTTATTATATATATTTATTTATTATATATATTTATTTATTATATATATTTATTTATTATATATATTTATTTATTATATATATTTATTTATTATATATATTTATTTATTATATATATTTATTTATTATATATATTTATTTATTATATATATTTATTTATTATATATATTTATTTATTATATATATTTATTTATTATATATATTTATTTATTATATATATTTATTTATTATATATATTTATTTATTATATATATTTATTTATTATATATATTTATTTATTATATATATTTATTTATTATATATATTTATTTATTATATATATTTATTTATTATATATATTTATTTATTATATATATTTATTTATTATATATATTTATTTATTATATATATTTATTTATTATATATATTTATTTATTATATATATTTATTTATTATATATATTTATTTATTATATATATTTATTTATTATATATATTTATTTATTATATATATTTATTTATTATATATATTTATTTATTATATATATTTATTTATTATATATATTTATTTATTATATATATTTATTTATTATATATATTTATTTATTATATATATTTATTTATTATATATATTTATTTATTATATATATTTATTTATTATATATATTTATTTATTATATATATTTATTTATTATATATATTTATTTATTATATATATTTATTTATTATATATATTTATTTATTATATATATTTATTTATTATATATATTTATTTATTATATATATTTATTTATTATATATATTTATTTATTATATATATTTATTTATTATATATATTTATTTATTATATATATTTATTTATTATATATATTTATTTATTATATATATTTATTTATTATATATATTTATTTATTATATATATTTATTTATTATATATATTTATTTATTATATATATTTATTTATTATATATATTTATTTATTATATATATTTATTTATTATATATATTTATTTATTATATATATTTATTTATTATATATATTTATTTATTATATATATTTATTTATTATATATATTTATTTATTATATATATTTATTTATTATATATATTTATTTATTATATATATTTATTTATTATATATATTTATTTATTATATATATTTATTTATTATATATATTTATTTATTATATATATTTATTTATTATATATATTTATTTATTATATATATTTATTTATTATATATATTTATTTATTATATATATTTATTTATTATATATATTTATTTATTATATATATTTATTTATTATATATATTTATTTATTATATATATTTATTTATTATATATATTTATTTATTATATATATTTATTTATTATATATATTTATTTATTATATATATTTATTTATTATATATATTTATTTATTATATATATTTTCTTCACCATTCGGTCTTCGCTCATTCACTCAATATGCTCAAACCATCAATTTATTTATTATATATATTTATTTATTATATATATTTATTTATTATATATATTTATTTATTATATATATTTATTTATTATATATATTTATTTATTATATATATTTATTTATTATATATATTTATTTATTATATATATTTATTTATTATATATATTTATTTATTATATATATTTATTTATTATATATATTTATTTATTATATATATTTATTTATTATATATATTTATTTATTATATATATTTATTTATTATATATATTTATTTATTATATATATTTATTTATTATATATATTTATTTATTATATATATTTATTTATTATATATATTTATTTATTATATATATTTATTCACTATTCGGTCTTCACTGATTCCGTCATCGTGCCCAAACCATCAATTTATTTATTATATATATTTATTTATTATATATATTTATTTATTATATATATTTATTTATTATATATATTTATTTATTATATATATTTATTTATTATATATATTTATTTATTATATATATTTATTTATTATATATATTTATTTATTATATATATTTATTTATTATATATATTTATTTATTATATATATTTATTTATTATATATATTTATTTATTATATATATTTATTTATTATATATATTTATTTATTATATATATTTATTTATTATATATATTTATTTATTATATATATTTATTTATTATATATATTTATTTATTATATATATTTATTTATTATATATATTTATTTATTATATATATTTATTTATTATATATATTTATTTATTATATATATTTATTTATTATATATATTTATTTATTATATATATTTATTTATTATATATATTTATTTATTATATATATTTATTTATTATATATATTTATTTATTATATATATTTATTTATTATATATATTTATTTATTATATATATTTATTTATTATATATATTTATTTATTATATATATTTATTTATTATATATATTTATTTATTATATATATTTATTTATTATATATATTTATTTATTATATATATTTATTTATTATATATATTTATTTATTATATATATTTATTTATTATATATATTTATTTATTATATATATTTATTTATTATATATATTTATTTATTATATATATTTATTTATTATATATATTTATTTATTATATATATTTATTTATTATATATATTTATTTATTATATATATTTATTTATTATATATATTTATTTATTATATATATTTATTTATTATATATATTTATTTATTATATATATTTATTTATTATATATATTTATTTATTATATATATTTATTTATTATATATATTTATTTATTATATATATTTATTTATTATATATATTTATTTATTATATATATTTATTTATTATATATATTTATTTATTATATATATTTATTTATTATATATATTTATTTATTATATATATTTATTTATTATATATATTTATTTATTATATATATTTATTTATTATATATATTTATTTATTATATATATTTATTTATTATATATATTTATTTATTATATATATTTTCTTCATACACGTACATCTAGGTATCCGAGTACTCTTAACCCTCCTCTCTTAAACTCAACAACTCTGCTAACATTGTCTTCGAAAGTTAGTCTCAGCCTACCACGTCTCACTTTATTGTTAACAATTACGCCATATTTTTATTCACTATTCGGTCTTCACTGATTCTGTCATCGTGCCCAAACCATCAAAGATAACTCAAATCTAGTTTAGTCATAAGATCGTCTTTCAAACCAAATTATTTTGTAATAAATCCTGTTAAGTGCAGTGAAATGAGAAAAAGAAAAACAATGATGACGGCATTCATATCGAATGTTGTGTATAAGTCTGTGGTTGAGATCCGTTTACTTGCTTTAATGGTCCAATAATTTTCAGCCAGATGCGCATTTCCACTAATGGAACAAAGTTATGCTGCATTTTAAGAATGTTTGCTGAATCAAAGTGACGTGACTTATTTTGAAACTTCTCTTAGAATTCTCATTGTAATACTCAACTTGGCCAATAAGTTTAATACATTGTTTAGTTTACGAGATTAATTAATTAAGAATTATAAAGTAATGACTCGATATATATTTTTAACATTCGTTATTCGCTTGTTGCAACATAATCTAGTGGAAAATTATTAAATGTAAAAATACCGGATTTTAACTTTATTAAACTTTAAGATTTTATATAGCATTAAGACTTAAAGATGTAAGTGTACAGATCAATGTAGAGTCACGTTAGCTGAGTGATTGGGTGGTCGGAATTTCGATTCAAGAGACCCGAGTTCGATCCCCAGGTGGCAGGCTCGTACCAAAGGGGTTTTCAAAAACTTATGTACGAATTGTATCGTTGGCTTAGAACTGAAGACAGCGACGGGCTCACCACGTGTCACGTTGTCCCGAAAATATCTTCGGTGGAAGGTGGGTCAAAGGGACTTAATTGTCTAGACTAGACCTCTGTCTACCCCTGTATTGGAAATTGCGTGAAGATATTTATTTATTTTAATGTATTTACATATGTGGTACCGATTTTTAGTGTTCTCTATTTTTCATTTGCGTTTGCTATAACATTTCAATACACCTTTGGCCTGTTGGAGAATGCCTATAGTCATGAAGCTACCGTTTTCTTAAAAAGGGTTTGCAATGAAAATCAAATCCATACCTATATAAATAAAAATGGATTATCGAAAAGTATGACCGTGCATAATTAACGAACGACTGCACTACATCGGATAATTTAATTTTATTTGTGTTCGTTATTATTAGGGCAAGGTATAAATATATAAAAAATATAGAAAAAACGAACAGATTTTTTTCAGAATCCAAAACTAAATAGTTAAAACAATGTATTCCAGATAAATTTTAAAAATGTTTAAAACTAAAAACAAAAGAAAATAGTAGTTTAAAACGGGCTTTTCGTTGAAGTGTTCGCTTCAATAATAAATTTAATTTGTCGATATTCAACAGGAGAGTAAATTCTGATGTATTTACTGATCTTTTTATTTCATTTACTGTATTTCTTGAATTAAATAGTACTGCGAACTTTTTATTCCTGACCGTTTGTTGTCTCATATACACAGTTTATTTCAAAATTTTAACAATGTATCTGCGGGAATTAAAGTATTTGATGCGGATTCTTTTTATCTCCTTGGAGCGCCGTTATTTATAGAGAGTATGAAACCTCTTTTGATAAAACAATTTGATCTATTTATAGAACATGTCAATAAACTAATTTAAAGTATTGCATTCTTGTTTTTAAATTTACTTATCTACTTTGCTCGAGTTCAGCATGGAAATGTTCTGATTTTTTAAAACAAATGACCTTATATCAAAATTGCTTTGGAGAAAATTCTAAATTTATCTTTAGTCACATCTAGCTGGACTCAATCTACGTTACCTATTAGATTTATAGGTATCTGTATAAGAGAAGTTTCAAATATTGAGCTGTCGGCTTTCCATGCTTGCGTACACAGTGTTCACGATTTGTCTAGTAAAATTTGTAAGAATTATTTGGACTTGACCTTTGCTACCGAGGCAAGAGAAGCATGAATACGTCTCTTTCCCGGCGAGGATATTCGCGTTGGTTCAAAATGTGTAGAAATGCTTACTGGACAATTTTCACTGTGGCAGAGATAACGCCCGCTTTGTAGGTGTTTCGACCTTGGTACATTACTGGATAACGAAAGTTTGCGCATAGCTGTAGGAATACGATTGAGAGTATCGGATTGTCAACCACATCGATGTTCTTGTAGCAGCGACGTCGACGAGTTATGCCTCTACAGACTTTCATTCCAAAAAAAGTGCCGACAGACTGTCTCGTTTAGAGTCTTGTGGTATATTTAGGGAAGATGGTAAGAGACCCGACGGCTTGACATTGGTCCCCTGAAGGGAGAGGCAAAGCTCATGTGTGGGAAGCTACTTGCGTCGATACGTTAGCGGCCTCACACATCAAGGGTACTACGATAAGGGCTTGCGCGGCATCAGAGGCAGCTGAAACGGGTAAGTGGCGTAAATATGAGTTTGAAAGGAGACTATACATGTGTTCCATTGGCCGTAGAGACGATCGGTCTGTGGGGTCCCCGCGCGATGCAGTTTCTAAAGGAATTTTATCCGCAGTTTGTTCGTAGGCTGGTGACAAGAGGACTGGTTCTTTTCTCGCTCAACGATTAACTCTAGCAATTCAACGGGGAAAAGCAGCCAGCGTTCTTGGTACCATGCCACGGGGAGTAGGGCTCTACCATTATAGTAGTTTTTAGTTAATAAGTATTGTAAATATTAACATGATTTTGTTGTTGTGAATAAGCATTTGAAAAAAAAAAAAAGAATCATGATGATGTCATACCTCTTTTTAAATCTGTTAGTACTTCAGACCCTAGCAACTTTAGAACTTATACAAAAGTGTTGTTAGTAATAACTAACAACACTTTTGTACTGTACTGAAAAATGTTCAATGTTCAAATAATTTATCATAAAAAAAACTGTACAAAATGGATTACTATAATATAAATGTATATATTAAATAAAGTAACCCCTGGGAATGAGTTGATCAATCCCATGCTATTTTAATTAAAATAATATAAAATTTTGTGTTTTTTGGTAAAAAAATGCATAAAAGGAAGATTAGATATTGTTTCATTTCGTAACCTCATTATGAAACGGCGGTAGATTATGACCGATGAATGTAATGTATGTTCCATTATCAATAACACTAATATCGATAAATAAATTATTTGATTTGAAAAGAAGTCTCGCGGCATAATAATTCATAACTTTCAGCGTATGTTGTATGTTGCGAGCTCGAGTGACGGCAACTTATCGGCGCTAGTTGTTTTCTCTCCAAAAAGAAAATATTGTACATAAAAATATTTATATTCAAATTACAATTTTATTTCATCGATCGTATTATAAATGAAAGATTTTGTTTACAGTAAGTACTTATCATTTTCAGTAATTTAAATTTGACGGGTTATTCACTTCCGATATATCAAAGGAATCAATTTATGGAAATTTTGATAATCCGAGTAATTTGAATTCACCAGAGGATTTATATTTTCTTTGTCGTGTAAAGTTATGTGTGAAGTCAGGTGGCTATAAATAGTAAAAAATATGTTGCAGAAATTTCGAAAAACAAGAAGAATTGAAAGAATATGGTGGTCTAAATTTCGCCGGGTCTTCTAGTAAATAAATATTTTTTTTCATGTCATGCACATAAAAGTATGTACTCGTTGTATATTCATTCTAATCCTCACGTATTTCCCAATATCGGTGTGGTCAAAGGTTTAGACAACTTAGTCTTTTAAATCTCTATTTTACTGGGAAAACAGTGGTGAGCCTACTTACATTTTAGTGTGGAAACAAAGTTACAGAAATACTCATTGGTATCTCCTGATTTTAATTCCGATTACCCAATCATTCGCTTATCATGACTATACTGTCATATTTAATACAATTTGTTTTCGCTTTTTGTACTGATTTATTATGTCATCATAAATCTGTTCAATATTTTGTTAATTATTAATATTCTGTTACTTAACGAGTTTATTTTTGGTGAACTGGTACGAAATACCACTAGGCTTTTATTCCGCCCCTTAGTCGACAGTGTAATTAATGCTAACGGAAATATAAATACAACAATGAGATTTTTTTTGTTACGCCTTAGCGCCTAAACTAATAGATATATAAATACAACAGCCGTAAGGCTAAACCAGACAAAGGGCGAGCCAGAAAAAAGGTAAATTAATAAAGTTAATAATGTAAAAGTGTGCAACAGTTAATTTTAAATAAAACAGCTATTTTGTGTTTTGTTCTTACTACGTTCAATAATTGCTTAACAACTGTTGTGCTGAAGTTTGAAGGGTGTTTAAAGTCAGACAAACGACTATATTGACAAACATATGACGTCAGTATAATGACGAAACGAATGAAACGTTTATCTCATAGAGATAAACGCTTCAATCGTCAAAGGTGATAACGTCTATGTAATATTCTTTTTCTTGTGAAATGGTTTCCAGGTATTATGGGTTGTCTGTTTGGTGAACTGATGAGTAACTTTATGCTCTACTCCCTTAAAATATTTAAAGGTTATAACATTTTATACTATATTGTTATAATTTAACGATTTTTTAATTGTTTGGAAGTCAACGTCAACTTGACTCGTGGGACATTGTTTTTCAGATAAGGCTAAGAGAAGTTGGTAGAGAATGGCAGACAATTTTAATTCAGACGCAAGCCCCTTATAAAACTCAATAGAAAGTTATTTAAGCTTACATCGTAAATGTGACATGCTCATGACTTTGTAGAGCATAAAATCATAAACATATAGAAGGCGCTTAAACTTGCTAAGATAAAAATGAAATTGTTTTGACTTGTTTTTTTAAAGTTAAAAGTTTAATTGTGAAAAAAAAGTTTACAATAAACTTTTATATTGAAAATTTCTATATTTATATATACCTTTTTTATGTTATGGAGTCACCATATTAGAATAAAATCAATATTAGTAATATTAGAAGGTGACAGGTACTGTACCGTCGAATTCAAATTCCGTGAAGGCCCATTAACATTGATTTTATGCAACTTATCGTGTATTTTTATGGGACCGAGAAAAAATTCAAAATTAACCAGTTTTAAATTATCGAATGTCGATTGTATATGAAATATCATTAATTAGCTTATTATAATAAAGCTTCTTAGACAATAATTTACCCGGCTTATAAATATGAATTTTTTCCTTGACTTCAATTTTTATATGAATTTATTTACTATACGTATTAACTAAAAACTACAATAATCGTCCACTCTACTTGAGGCATGATACCAAGAACGCTGGCTGCATTACTAAGTTGAATGGCTAGACCTGTGTTTTCCAACGTACGGCGTATGCCCCAAAGGTGGCCAATTTTATAGTTGAAGGAGGCAAGTTGAAAGTTGACCGAGACAACATAAACTTTTAGTTTAGTTGCGAAAAACAAATTATTTTTAAAAAAGGGCACAAAATTTATTAAATATAATTGCTTCGAAGTTATAAAAATCTTAACTAACTTATTTGAGTTTCCATCTAAAAACTACGAATGTAACTCCTACCACTTTGAATTCAAATGCTGGGTTCTTAATTAGTTTGATTTGACGTTGCATAAGTTTATCAAACATTCACTGACTAATCATGAAATTTCAAAAATTTCATGAAAGTCTTTTGAGAACAGTGATCCACGAAGATAGAAGTACGGCGATGGAGATGATTTATGAGTAGGAGACATTATCTTAAAAAGGGTTTTGAGAAACTGCACTAGTAATGCGGTAGAACAGGGCGTAAATATTAAATAGGACTGTGTCATTTTTGGGTCCAGAAGTATGAAACTTTATAAGTAGGCTATTGAATATTATAAATAATTTATGATTTAAATAAACAAATAAATTTATAAATTATAATGTAATAACATTAAATTATATGTGTAACAACTTATTTCTTTTATAGAAAAGGGAGGCAAAGGAGCAGGGGGCTCATGTAATGGTAAGTGATTACCGCCGCCCATGAACACCCGCAATATCAGAGGCATAGCAGATGCATTGCCGGCCTTAGAGTGCCCTCTTCCCCCCTCCCCCCAGAATTGGGGGAGGAGGGTGTGTGGGCCTCCGGTTACCTGCACTCACCAGACGAAACGCAGAAGTTTGTAAGACTTCTACTTCACGCCGGTATACATACTGTTATTCTACTACAGTTACCATACTGTTACTCTTACGAAAAAATCATAATCGTAACTTCTACGCTATATATTTTCTTTGCCATTCGGTCTTCGCTCATTCGCTCATTCGCTCAACGCGCCCAAACCATCGAAATACATCCTTATCAATTTTAGTGATAAGGTCATCTTTGAAACTAGTTTGTTAAATTTAAGTACCTATAATTATTTTATTATATAATACATATTATTATATATTAATATGTCATGATAGCCGAGTGGTTAGGTGATCGGGATTCCAACCCAAGTTCGATTCCAAGGTAGGCTCGTGCCAAAAAGTTTGTTAAAAAAAACTTATGTCCGATTTCTATCGTTGACATAAAGACGGCTACAATCTCACCACCTGTCACTTTGTGCCAAAAATATCTTCGTTGGAAAGTTGGTTGAAAATAACTAAGGTTTGTCTAGACCCCCTTGTCAACACCAGCATTGGTATTGGCGTGAAGATATTTTATTATCGTATATTATATTAACACAAACTAATTACAATGAATCAATATAAAAATAAATACAAACTCACAAGCTATTTATTAGTTATTAAGTTTAATCGATTTTTTAGTTCAATGTGCAAATTTTATTGAATTTTTAAAGCACATAAGCTAAGCTGAATTTAAAATTTTAAATCTGTCTTTTTTATTTACGCCTGTTCCTTTATTAGTTACTAGCTGCCCCCACGCCTTTAACATTTAATCGTAATCATAATTTTTCTAAAATAAAATTAGCCTTAGTTACTCCTTACAACATCAGCTATCTGCAAGTAAAAACCTCGTTAGAATCGGTTCAGCCGTTTCACAGATTAGCCGGTACATACAGTCAGACAATATAACAATATAACTGTTCAAAAGCTGTAAATTTGGAATTACAGACACTTCAATTTGATTTATATGTATAGATGTATTCGTGGTTTCTTCTTCAAACATTAAACATAAACAGAAATCTATAAATTCGTGACGACCACATTTATTCCCCAATTTTATTTCGAAAGTTTTATGTTTTCACTGAAATCGTAAAGACTCGTTTTATGAAGCACCAAGGGTAAGTCGGTAAGATTTTGGTTGACATTCAGAAAAGGGTACTTTATTGATGTGAAACTTCTATAGCCGCACGTAAAACCGATTTCTGGCGTGGCGACGCTTGCCGTGCTATACTAATTTACACCCTATTACCTGAGAATTAAGGTTTATAATTAAACACTGAAATCCCTTTTTATATTTAATTAATTATATTCATATTATTCATATTATTCATATTAGTGACTATGTAAATTATATTAAGATTTCATTTTTACATGAAAGGTCATTTCCTTATATTCAAAAAGGTTCAATAATTTTTAAAACGAATAAACATAAACTACCATTAAAATTAGCTGGAGATTTTAATGTAAATTTGCAAGAGCTGAATCAATGCCATTAATGACATTTCTTCAAAAAGAATTTCAATTGAAAATCAACAACAATCCAAAAGAATCTACTACCAAATATGGAACAACTATAGATGCTGTAATTGTGAGATATCTTGATAATGTTTCATCCAATACTTTTGTAACGTAATAAATAAATATATAAATATCTTCACGCAATTCCCAATACAGGGGTAGACAGAGGTCAAGTATAGACAATTAAGTCCCTATGACCCACCTTCCACCGAAGATATTTTCGGGACAACGAGACTTTACTACTACGGGACTTTTGTAACGTAGTTTAGTTATCATCGACCAATCGTCACAGTAATACCGGCAGAGGAAACATCGAATATAACTATAACTGAAGTCACAGAGAGAGAGAGAAAATATTTAAATTGTGGCCACTTGATATTAATATCGAATTTTTATATCAAAAGTAAATAAATGTTTATTAAATAAAGTTACCATTTTCTGTAAGAAATTCGTAATATTTCATTTTTTCATTAGTATTTTCTTAGTACTTTATTTTTTCATTCCTGTAATAATATTATCTTTTATGCATATTACTTGTACACACACGATGTTTCACATCTGCCAGGCGTCCCATGACGGCTCACATTTTTTTTATTACCATATTTTTACTTTTATGATTAAGAAGGAGCAAGTAACTGAATCCTGTATTTGAAGAAGTGCGGAAACTTTACTAAAAAGTATAAAAATGGTATGGTGTTGCAAGGTCAAATAAGAAATTGAGAAACTCTATAACTCGGCCACTATTTTGTGTATTTTTTGCTAAATATTAATTTAGCAAAAAATACACAAAATAGTGGCCGAGTGGTAATGATGTAAGAATATTGCCAGTCCCTTTCTTCTCATGGGTAGTGTAAGAGGTGACTAAGGGACAGCTTTGAATATCGTTATGGCAGACGATAGATGGCGGGATAATCATCTCTAAAATATCAGACCAAAATAATCAGACCGTAAATATGCAGCAGTGACTAAAGTGCGAGTGTTTGGTACTGCGATCGCCAATCCGTTTGCCAAGCGTGGCGATTATGGCAAATCCTCCCTATGGGAGAGGCCTATGTCCTGTGGTGGACTTTAATAGGCCAATTTGTATGTTATGTATGTACACAAAATATATAGATTGTGATCTTTTATTTTAGGTCCGATCTAAGAAACGATTTTTGCTTCAGAGTTATTACGAAAAAAATATCTTCACGCAGTTCCCAATACAGAGGTAGACAGAGGTCTAGTCTAGACAATTCAGCCCCCTCGACCCACCTTCCATCTAAGACATTTTCGGGACAACGTGACAGGTGTGTGGAGCCCGTCGCCGTCTTTATGTTCAAGCCAACGATATTATTCGTATATAAGTTTTTGAAAAACCCATTGGTACGAGCCTGCCAAATGGAGATCGAATTCGGGTCTCTTTACTTGAAATTCCGACCACCGAAACAACTTAAAAAGTACAAGGCGTCTTGTGTTGGAATGACCTAACTACTTACTTTCTCAAGGGAGAGGCCGATCTTATGCAATGGATTTAAGAGGTCGTTACTAATTTGTACTACTGCTTATTTCCAAGGAGTAACTTAAACCGTCCCGGTTCTACTTTAAAAATCGAAAATGCGCTTAGAGTTCCTTTTATATTAAGCCCTTTTTCATATAACTGTCCGATTTTTTTTTGCCATCTCTTGGGTAGTTCGATAATTCCATTGACGAAGAAATTTTCAGAGCAAGAATGAATATCCATTACATCTTTACAAGGTAACGATACGATCCCTTCTTTATTGTACCGGTTGAGTGATGAAAGGAATCACTCGACGCATATTTCTCGGTGTCACTTATTTTTCAAGCTTTATTTTTTTCATATAGAAAACAATCGTCGCGGCATTCCCACTACTGGTCCCTTCGGCCCACGTTTCACTGAAGACTTTTTGGAACAGCGTGAAAGTTGGTGAGCTACTCGTCGTTTTTATACGCAAGTCGATCGTATATCGTCCATTAATTGAGAAAAAAACTCATTGGTACCAGCCTATCACCCCGGGGTGGAACTCGGGTCTTTTTTACTCAAACTCCGATCATCCAACTACTCAGCTATGGTGATTTTTATTATATCTCTACGCAATTTCCCATTTTGGAGTAGCCAAAGATCTAAACAAAGTTCTCCTTTTCCAATTTTGAACTAAGCCTTTGAAAAGTATAACATAATATAAGCGCCCGTCAATTTCGAAGCTAAGTATTAGCTTGAGCATTAAAAAGGCGATAGGCACACTGCCTTAGCCGTTCCAAATCGGCTAAGGTAAAAATTGGAAAAAGAGAACAATGTCTAGACCTGTGCCTATCTTAATATGGAAAATTGCGTGGAGGCATATTTATACATACTCATATGTTTACGTATATTAATATTTATTAATATATTCTCCATGACTCTAACACAAACTTTCATATTTATCACAAAATTGCTTGCCGCTAGGGTATATGATACAATCGGAATTCAAACTCGCAACCCTTTGCTTCGAAGACAGGGTCACTAACAACTGTCCTCGCCATCCAATTATTCTCAAGTTAATTAAAATTATTTTATCATTCACGCCGAAGCCTGCGCTAACTCCGACATGGATTGCGATAGATTACTAGTATTCCTGTTAACCACTCCAATTAAGCTGCAATGCTTGTGTCAGGAGTTGGTTTACGTCAATAGTCGAATGGCGGGGCCCGAACCTGCGACGTCATGTTTCGCAGACCGCACCCTAAACCATTAGGCTATTGCCGCTCTAAAGTCTATTCTTTAAAAAAAAAAAATATATATCATTAATCCTGCTAGCCGCAGCACTGGTGCCACAGTAGAAGCGGTATTCGTAAATAACGAAATATTTGAAGTTCTCCATATTTTGAACAGAACGATGTCAAACAATAGCAAATGACATAAAAAGTTAGGCAAAAATTACTAGAGTCGAACACATGAGTCGTAAATGGCCTTAAATTTGTAATAAATTTTAAATCAGCAATTGTTGTGTATGTGGGCCCCGGCACCACTATTGGGTACTATAAACAGTGTTAAACTAGCCAACCATCGTATGTCTTGTCCGTCTCTGTCCTTATATCTAACAGGAATTCATAACCAAACGCCAGACATTTGGAACGAAAATGACCGGACCGCCAAACGTCGTCGAAACACTTGTTATAAATCTACAATTATATACAATTATTATATATCATTTGTCATTGTCACTTTATTTATAATTATTGTGATACGAGAGGGTAATAATCACAATTTTTGAGACAGTAATTCATTACTCTTAGAATATTGTAATTTTTAACGACTTTTATTACCAACATAAACGGGAAGAAGCAAAGTTGTGTGGTGTCACTCAGCTCAAACTCTTATATTATTAAGAAAATAATTGATGACATGACGTTGCAATCTTTATCGCGAATATAATGATTTTTACTAAGAAAACATAATAGAAATGTTATAAACGCGCAACGAATATCCAAATTATCTAAGGAAAAGGATTTGCAAGCTTCTGTTGTGCCTAGGCTCGCAAAGCCTTTTAATGCCCCACTATCTGTCAAACCTTTTTCATAGGTAATTTACTTTTCTATAAATAGACCTCGGGAAAACTAATTTTAGCTCATAGTTTAAAAATATTTAACCTGTTTGTATTTTATGATTTACTATCATTTTAAACATTTATTTCCATTCCATATATTTATAATAAAATAAAGATTAATCTCTTCATGCATATTCTTAACACTGGCGTAGACAGAGGTCTAAACAAATACGTCCTTTCGAACCACGTTTCTATGAAGCCTATTTGGGATAACGTGATAGGTGTCCAAGTATCCAAGCCATAGATACACATAAACATATTCATATATCCCTATAATAGATTTAAACATCCGTGACTCTGACCGAACCTTCAACCCTTAGCTTCGAAGATAGAATTAATACAAACTATGTAATTGAGTTTAAAGTTTAAGTTAGTTAGCAGTTATAGTTAATGATTTTTTATATCTACCTAATAAAAAAAGATCATTAACTATAACTGCTAACTGCTGCTGCTATTTTGAGCTTGCATATGTTATAGCATTTTCCCGGGCTATATTTTTAGTTTAAAGAATCGCATGTATAGATTTTAATACTTTTTTCAAGTTTCATTTCTGATTGCCGAGTCTCTGGGTAATCAGATTTCGGAGTCAAGAGACCCGAGTTCGATCCCTAATTCGATCATCAAAGTCTTTCCTAAAAGTAGTTACAAAACTCAACCACTAGCATCTATCCACTTTTCGTACATCTGTGGGCGTATGTTATTCATGACCATTCATAACGCAACAACATATGATAGGATATCATATCTATAAACTATAATACATTTGCACATACATGTTACGAACAAGATTAAAACGGTTATTATGTTTAAGATGGCAATGCATATGCGCAGAACGGCTGTTTCTGTCACTTGGTATCTGTAGATAACGGACTATAGATGTCCTAAATATTTAAGACATCGTTATTTATAGAATAATTACGTATATCTACAGCTTATTCCATAAGTTCTTAGCCTGCACACCACTGGTTTGTATACTGGTGTGCAATACGGTGGTATTTGTATATGAGATAGTACGTTTTAGCGTAACTTATCACAATTTCCCTGCAGTTCCTGGATTTTCCAGACCGTCACTAGAGAATACAAGTCTGTGTCTGTACAAGATATTGCACTGACCACACTTAGCAACCATAGATCAATGGAAGCCAGATGGCGATTTCAGTAACAGAGTTGCACATTAGGCGCTGCGGTCACCGACCTTTTATTTCGAAATTTACCAGAACATTACGTCTGATAAATTTCGGAATGGTTAACCCGTCACCGGTACTTCTGTTACCCATGGTTTTTGACGCCTTGTTACTCTCAATCGCCAATTATCATACTCACTGAAAAATGGGGCAGGTATATTCTTACAGCAATACTACACGGCATTTAATTATAAAGAGTTGTAATTTTTTCTTTCTTTCTTTAACGCCCATCAACAGTCCACTGCTGAACATAGGCCTCCCCCAAATATTTCCATAGAGAACGATCCCGAGCAACCTGCATCCATCGACTTCCCGCAATGTTTTGCAGGTCGTCACTCCATCTTGTGGGGGGACGTCCAACACTGCGCTTGCCAGAACGAGGCTGCCACTCGAGAACTTTTCTTCCCCACCGGTTGTCCGTTCTACGAGCTATGTGGCCGGCCCTTGCCACTTCAGTGTGCTAATCCTCATGGCTATGTCGGTTACCCTAGTTCTGCTGCGGATATCATCGTTGCGGATTCTGTCACGCAGAGAAACACCCAACATAGCCCCATCATGTTGTACATGCTATTCTTTAAACTAAAAATATAGCCTGGGAAAATGCTATAACATATGCAAGCTTAAAATAGCAGCAGCAGTTAGAAGTTATAGTTAATGATTTTTTTATATTTACCGTAGATATGAAAAAAAAAACATTTACTATAACTAATAACTAATTAAACATATATAAAGAGTTGTAATTTTTTCTTTCTTTCTTTAACGCCCATCAACAGTCCACTGCTGAACATAGGCCTCCCCAAATATTTCCATAGAGAACGATCCCGAGCAACCTGCATCCATCGACTTCCCGCAATGTTTTGCAGGTCGTCACTCCATCTTGTGGGGACGTCCAACACTACGCTTGCCAGAACAGGGCTGCCACTCGAGAACTTTTCTTCCCACCGGTTGTCCGTTCTACGAGCTATGTGGCCGGCCCTTGCCACTTCAGTGTGCTAATCCTCATGGCTATGTCGGTTACCCTAGTTCTGCTGCGGATATCATCGTTGCGGATTCTGTCACGCAGAGAAACACCCAACATAGCCCCATCATGTTGTACATGCTATTCTTTAAACTAAAAATATAGCCTGGGAAAATGCTATAACATATGCAAGCTTAAAATAGCAGCAGCAGTTAGAAGTTATAGTTAATGATTTTTATATCTACCGTAGATATGAAAAAAAACATTAACTATAACTAATAACTAATTAAACATATATAAAGAGTTGTAATTTTTTCTTTCTTTCTTTAACGCCCATCAACAGTCCACTGCTGAACATAGGCCTCCCCAAATATTTCCATAGAGAACGATCCCGAGCAACCTGCATCCATCGACTTCCCGCAATGTTTTGCAGGTCGTCACTCCATCTTGTGGGGACGTCCAACACTACGCTTGCCAGAACAGGCTGCCACTCGAGAACTTTTCTTCCCCACCGGTTGTCCGTTCTACGAGCTATGTGGCCGGCCCTTGCCACTTCAGTGTGCTAATCCTCATGGCTATGTCGGTTACCCTAGTTCTGCTGCGGATATCATCGTTGCGGATTCTGTCACGCAGAGAAACACCCAACATAGCCCCATCATGTTGTACATGCTATTCTTTAAACTAAAAATATAGCCTGGGAAAATGCTATAACATATGCAAGCTTAAAATAGCAGCAGCAGTTAGAAGTTATAGTTAATGATTTTTTTATATCTACCGTAGATATGAAAAAAAAACATTAACTATAACTAATAACTAATTTAAACATATATAAAGAGTTGTAATATGGGGTATATATTATATATTAATTATAAGTGAGCCCTTAAATAATGACTATAATATTTGCTTTACCTATTAGCTTCTAGGCGGTGTCAATAAATATTTCTTGAACACACAGTTCATAAATTGGTAGTATTATTTGTTAGTTTTTTACCACTATGGAATGCAAGTGTTTCTCTTAGTACACGCTTAGAATAAAGATATATAGGCAAAAGGCATATTCTTATGCTTTTTAAATATAAAAGTAAAATGATTGTATTATTAAAAAAATGTGAAAATATGTTCTTAAAATTCTGAAGACACCTGATTATCATTTTCAACGTCTAAAAATTTGCATGACATACGTGTTTCGTATAAGAAACATAAAGCGGATTGAAGATTGCGTTTTTGAAATCGAGGTTTTATAATTATAGTGTAGAAGATGTGTATAATGAAAATGAAAGTGACTTGGTACCAGGTTAAACAACTTTCATGGGATAGATACTTTACTTACAGCGTTTAAATAATATCTGTTAAATAAATGTGTCAATAAAATCCCTGGGACTTTGTTCATTCCTAATTTTTGTTACTTTGTATTCTGTAGATTCATCCCAGTAGAAAAATATACAAGATAGCCAACATAAATGAAAATAATCCAGTCCGCTCATATCAACTGTAATACGGCCACACAATCTGTTAGCCAAAACATGGCCATCCTCGATAGCGCGTTATTAAAACGCTACAGGGCCAAACGATCGAGCACTGCGTCCTCTGTATTTAGTTTGCTGGCTAATATTTGCGTGAAAAATGTAATAACACTGTACTGAATATCACAGTGCAATAAAAATGGCAAGTACACAATTTTAACTGCTGAAAAATGTATAAACTATCTACAATCCGCGGCTTTGCTCGCTGTTTAACAACTAACGCGGAACCCTTATTGTTTATCTAAAATAAAAATAGCCTTAGTTTCTCTTTATAACAGCAATTATCTGCTAGTGAAAGTTCTATGAAAATCGGTCGAGCCGTTTTAAAGAGAGAACAAACAGAGGGAGAGAAAGAGTAAACTTCTATTTTTATGTAAGAATACTCCTTGTATACTCGTATTTATACGCATTAAGTCAATAGTTTTTAATTTGGAATGACAACCAATCACTTCAATTGCTTTCATCTTCACGAAATTTCCAGTATAGGGTTAGCCAGAGGTCACTCGTACACGTCACTACTCGAACACGGAGGTCTTCAGTATAGTATGGATATTTATGACTATGGATGGCTATTTGTTACTCTTTCATGAAAAACTGCGGAACGGATTGTGATAAAACTTTACAATAATATTGCCTATACATCAGAATAACACATGCTACAATTTATAAAGATTTTGTGTAATTTGGTCATAATATTACGATATGCGCCGGGAAAGTTAGAAACATTCCAGTTCTCTGAGTTCGATCTAGGCTTACGCTGCCTAAACCGTTAGAGTTACACGAACACAATGTATCCTGGGATTGTTAGATCTCAAAAAATTAAAAAATAGCCCGCGACTATCTACCTTTTATTTGGAAACCAATATGTTCCAAAGTATGAGCCGTAAATACATTTATATTGAATACTTTTTACAACGCTCAATTAAGGTAATTGTTACAAATTTAATACTCTTGCTTGCAATATTTTAATGTAGGTGAACATATACTCTATGTAACCTATTACACTATGTAATTTGGACGAATAGTTTAAAAATATTTCGATTTAGATAAAAAAGATCTACTTGAGTGAAACGTCACTAATCGCCTTTCCTTTTCTTTTCGTAGTATTAAGGTAGACAAAGGTCTTAAATCCTGTAGCCCACCTTTCACCGAAGCCCATTCGGAACAACGTGGTAGGTGGTCGTGGTGGAGTCCACAGTCGTTTTAATATCCAAGTCAACGGTGCGATATACATTGCCTCTAGCGGGATTCAAACCTAGAACTTTGAGCTTCGAAGGAAGGGTTACTATCGACGACACAGATAAACAAAAGGACAGACAGAAATAAGTTATTTCGGTTTTATAATATAATAATATATAATGTAATATCTTAACGCAATACCCAAGTTGGTACCCCTGGTACCGAAGCTATGGGTCGCTGGTTCGATGCCAGTAACATTTTTGAATATGAATATTAATCTTTGTACTCGAGTTATGGATGGTTTTATGTGCATATAAATATTTATCTGTACATGTTTGTAAGTATATTATAACGTAAGCATGGACATGAAGACGACGACAATCCCATCGCTTGTTACGGTAAACCCTTCCGTACAGGAGACGTTTATGTTGCGCTGTAGACTTTTACACGGCGTTATGAAGACGATGATGACTCAATCAGGATGATTCGATTCAACTCCAAAAAGAGTTATTATCCCATTGATACTGCAGCCAATGAGGTTTTTGCTGTTGGTAAATATCAGAAATCGATATATATGCAGAAGCGTAAGGTCTCTCATTCATACAACAACCGATCCCAAAATCTCTAGATCCACTTGATATATGAAAAAAAATTTGGCACGAAAGTGGATTTGATTAGAAAATGTCACAGTGTTTTAGGAAATTACCCGCGTAAGTATTGAAAAAGTAAAAAATAAAGTATTGAAAAAAAAAAGTAAAGTAAACTAAGTATTGAAATTATCTAATGTAAACTCCTATCGATGTAGTGCAGTAGGGGAGTTGAAAGTTGGTACATTAGTTAGCTGATGAAAAATAAAAACAATAATTTTATTTAATTTAATGGAAACGGCGTCATATTCAAGCTTACAGATGATTACTAAATTATTAAGCTAAATTATTGCTTAGTTAAACATTCCTAAGCTCTGACCTAGAATGTGGTCCGCTTGTCAACTCAATTATTTAATATAATATTCCGTTATATATTGCTTCTGCATTCCTTATTTCTTAAACATTTTGCTTTAAAGTTAAAATTGATAAAGCTGAGCCTTACTGAATACGCTTAAAATGCATTTAATTACTTTTTAGACCGCCTCTCACGAATGTAATGCCTCAAAACAAGGCATCCTCAACCGCGACCGCAGAGTCTAACTCTGCGGTCGCTCATCGTAGAGTCTACTCGCTTGAGGATGCCTTGTTTTGACAGCACCATAATCGCGTTTTCGGTGGTGGTGTGTGTTTCCTGGTTTGAGTGTAGTGGTGGTGGTGCATACAGTGGAGTTGGTGCACACGTCTGTGGAATTGGTGCACGCATCTGTGGGAGGGAGGGTGGTGCTCTTCTTCTTCTTCTTCTCTTCGGACCAGGTAGCATATACCTTTTTATATTTTCATGCGGAGGGTTGCAGTAATTTTTAAATAACAACTTTACAATGAAATTCCGCAAAGTAACGCCTGAGTCAATTAACTATCTTAATAAAAGTCTGACGGATAAATCCTGTACAGTTAACTTTAAAATTTTATTTTCGTTTTCTAATTCTTTGGATTGCTCTTTGCTGGAGATAAGTTGGCTTTTTATGTCTTCGTAGTCCCTACTCAAGAAACTCACTGTGTCTTTGATTTCCCGAAGCAATGTGAGATCCTGTGTAACCTCTGCAAATCTTTTCTCAAAGTAGACGTGAAATTGATGTGCTATAGCAGACAGAATTGCTTGTAGTATAGCAGAGTCAAATTTGTGCGCTTCGTGGCGCTATTGCAGTATCTTTGCCCTCCCCACCTCCTGATATCTGTGTATTATCTGTATTATCTATCCAATTTATAGGGGTATTTGTGTTGTCACTTCGAGGTGATTTCGATGAGCATAAAGGGCACGCCCAATCCCGAGGAGCTTTTCCAGAACGGGTAAGACGCACACACTCGCGATGATAACCCGATTCGCAACGGCTACAAGATATTGCATCAAGTCCAGTTGTAGCTAAAAATTTACCGCAGCCCCCACATTTTGCCATTTTGACCGATATGTCTAAATGTAATCCAAAATTATTAAAAAAATTTAGATGTATATGAAATTAATAAAAAAACTATAAAATCAAAATAATTTAAAAAAAAAACCAATGGATTAAATATTTAAAAAACAAAACGACAAAAAGAGAATACAATTCTTGGAATCGAACCACTGCTTCGTCGTATACTTCGGAACGAATAAAGTGTGTTATTCACTTAACCATTATTTGTTATTTGTCTTAGTTAAAAATTATGAGAATATTATCATAGTACGATGTCATTGAAATTATTCATCAGTTTATTTGTTGTTAGAGGGTAACTTCAACTTAACGCTGATTTATATCTTCAAATTACACCATAATTTCATTTTATATTCACAAATACATTACGTAATTTTACTTGTCACTAGTACACTAATACACTTCCCATTTATTTTTGTATTAATATTCAAAATATCACCCCCTTTGATTTTTATAATGCGAATAACTACTGTACACCAGCTCACGCTACGACCGACCGACCGCATTTCCACAGTATAAGTTAACAAGCATTGATCGGCTTTAACAAGACAAAAATATGTAAAGACTAATGCTATTGAAATGTATGCTGGTGTTTTATTCGATAATTTTTGGGAGACATTTCTTAACCTGATAAAATATATTTTACAGTAAAATGTTTCGCTTTTAATTCAAATATATACCCGTCAGTTGAAACTCAAAGCTAATTGAAAACGAGTACCAATATACAAATAAATGTATAAAGCAACGGTCGGTGGAATTTCTATTTTAAGTGCAAATAGTACAGATGTTTCCACTTTTAATTTTAATTTAATTTATATTTAATTATGTTAAATGTTATCAAATTTGTCAAGTTTAAGTTTTATTAAATTGTAGGACAAATAATTACAAAGTATTCTTTGTTATTTTAATAACAGTTTTTGGGTAGCCGAACAATTATCTTTTCTGATTATAGTAACACAACTCTTTCTAAATATTATTATTCATATATCATAGTCACGATAGCCGAGTGGTTGGGTGGTTGGAGTTCGGATCGCTAGATGGCAGGCTCGTAGCAATGAGTTTTTTCAAAAAAATTATGTACGAATTTATCGTTGGCTTGGACATTGAGACGGCGACGAGTTCACCACCTGTCACGTTGTCACAAAAATATCTTCGGTGGAAGGTGGATCAAAACGACTTAATTGTCTAGACCTCTGTCTACCCCTCTATTGGGAATGGCGTGAAGATTTACTTTTTATGTATATATTTTCACTCGTTTTATTTGTTTTATTCCCAGGGATATCTATTATAAACATATTCATTTATTCATTTAATAGATAATAAAGTTTTTTTTAACAAACTTCTTAAATCTGTTAATAGATAGGCTTTGCACAAAAATAAGGCCAATGAATGATACTGTAAATATTATACCAGAAAAAGTATAAAATTTATATATTTATACTATTATTAAATGTCTTTTACTGATGTAGTTATTTAAAAACCCTCAAAAAAAGCCAATCTTTTTGGGATCAGAAGGCCCATACATATAATCAGAATATTATTATACCTTCGAATTTGCCGACATTCTTCGAGCTATTATGGCGTGAAAAAGTGACAACAAATACATAAAAAATTTCGATCTTATTTTGTTTCAATAACCTAGTTCAAGAGTTTAGAAAATCAGTAATCAAAATGTTCAAAATTGATATACAAAGAAAACAATTTGTTTTCGTTTATAATTTTATATTCCTTGTTCGAAACAATTTTATGGGCATTATTTTTCTACTTTTTCGATTTACTTGAAAAGAAAATTAAGTTAAGTTGTGATTTTTTGTAAATACACTTTAACTATATACTGAATTACTGATACTGAATTATTCATTTTCATTGGTAATCACAATTTGACTGTATACAGTGAAATAATTAAAAAAAATAGGACTTAAATTTTCAAAATATAACCGAAGAATTTTTAATTAAATTGAGTAGCTTAGCTTTATACTCCACTTGGACCACAAGAAAATGAAGGAATCATGTGCTTACCTGAAACAAAAGAAATATAATTTATAAATTAAATGTATTAAATTCGTAAAAGTCAGCATTTTTGAAGAACAGGATAACAACGCACACCATGGAATATGATATTGAAAAGTTACTAAAGGACATAAAGTATCGCTTTTCCAACCGTAATTTTCGAACCAAATACATTATTATTTGTGAATACATTTATATTGAATATATAATACATAGAACATTTCTATGTTCTATGTTCTCAGCGCAAAAGAACTAGATTTGTCCGCAATCTAATTCTTTTGCGCTTTATATAATAAGTAAGATAACGGGCGGTCAATTTTCTCTTGATATCTCCTCTAATTTTCTTATTACTTCTTCACCTAGAATTTTTAAACCTTTAAAATATCCAAATCCTCTAGTATGCGGATGAATTTTCAGAGTCCAATAATTTCTTATTATCAAGATTTCATTTGCACTTGTAACAAAGAAGTTCTAATTTACGTCAAAATTACGTTTTTATAAAAGTTTGAATTGAAAACATTACATCAAAATAGGTAGATTACGTTATATAATGTAACACAAAATCCTGTTTCAGTAACAAGAAGCTTTTAGTTGTCTAAGTCAATAAAAATTACCACAAAGATGACGATAAAATAATTAATTTGATGTAACAGGGCCAAAAACTGGCAAAAATGTACCTAAGTTTACGGAGATTGACAAAATATTACACTGGATAATTAAAAAAATTGGTTATCCCGAGTTAAGGAAGAAATTATTTAAAATCATGCTTTTTCAAAATCGCGTTGTTTTTACTGTAAAGCATACATGTAACCAACCATATTTAGTGTCCCATCCTTTTAAATGGAAATGTCACACATACTTAGAACTATCAAGAGAGTCCTCTTTTCAATGTCAAGATGGTGCATAGTGTACATTAACAAATGAGCGCCTGAGAATCCGAAGTATTTCACTAATACTAGGACTATGAATAAAATTTAATAGTTTATTTAAAAAGATATTAAGCAATCTTTTATTCGATGAAAGGTTCGGTTCTCAACTATCGTCAGATCTGAAGTTCCAGGTTCGATTCCTGAACTGATCTACGTAGAACACCACTTTACTACATTGCCTTGAGTTTTGTTGAACCTTTGTTTGTTACTTTGGGATCAGACCATTGCATGTGATGTAGTTCATATCAGTGTATTTTTTTGTCATTATGTATTATCCCAGAAACATAAACTTCTATACTTAGTTAATAAATAACCATTTTGTATCGAAGTCTTAATGTCTTAATGTCCAAGGGAACGGTACAATAAAATGACATGGATGTATTTTTATGATTAATTTTCAAATATACATACAAATACCTATGACTAGAGTACAAACACTCATATGTCACACAAACATTTCCCCCTAGCGGGAGTCAATGTCTTACCTTTGAAAGCAAGTTCTCTACTAACTAGGATGTAGGTACGGTACGTTATAAATTTATTTTTTTATTTAAATTTATTTTATCAGTCTACAGTCATATCGATGGTAGGTCACTTACTGTAAATATGTTTATATTAATACCCTGTACTCAGGAATTTTTTTAGGAACATTCACCCATACTATTGAAATAAAAACGTGCATAAATATGAAATTCATTACGAGTGAAAAATAAAAATATACGAAGAAATATTTGAAAAAGAAATGTCTCTGATGTGAGTTTGCGGTAAGTATCCTTTTACTAGCTTAAACGGTACATTAATCTATAGCCAGACGTGCACTTACTCTAATGGAAGAAAGCCATAGTGCGTTTTATTAAAGTTTGCTAAAGCCAAGTAATGTGATAAGGGAGTTACGTTTCTTTAGACAGTAAAGCGATATAATAAAACATAACAATCGAAGGCGACTAATAACTTCTAACTGCGAAAATTAATTTCAAATAATTAATATTACATTTATTAGTTACGATAGTCGAGAAGTTATCGAAATTTGAGAAAAGAGACCCGAGTTCGATCCCCAAGTGGTAGGCTTATACCAATGTTTTTTTTGTTCAAACTTATATAGGTTATGAATCGTTGTTTTGATATAAAAAGGCGAAAGGCCACCTGTCACGTTATCACAATAAATGTCTTCAGTGAAAGCTGGGTGGAAAGAATAGTCTGCACCTCTGTCTACCCCAATATTGTGGATGCCGTGAAGATATTTTTGTCAATATTACAGTAATTGCTTCTAAGATTGTATTTTATCGCAGATAGACATTGCAACTGCTTTCATGTTGCTGTTGAAACTTTCTTATTTTATTTTTGTTTTAAATTGTCTTGGATATTGAATTAATGAGATACTAAATAATCTACTGAACTACTAAATACTAAAGATCAACGACCTTCATGGACGAGTGGCGTAATAATCGGTTTCCAAGGTGACGCCACCTCGAGGTCTTGGGTTAGATTCCCGTTCGGGTCAATGTAGAAAACCCACTTTTCTACATTTTCTCGGTCTGGGTGTTTGTGGTGCCTTCGTTGTTTCCGATTCCCATACCACAAGTGCTTTACATATATACATAAATACATACACATATACATAACGGCTCATTCGACTCCACTGTAGGACATAGGCCTCTCGCATAGGGAGGATTTGCCATAAGTGCTTTAAACAAGTGCTTTAGCATCTTAAATTGGGATCGGAGCAATGTATGCGATGTTGACCCTATCTATATTTGTATTTATTTATTATTATTATTATATAAACGTAGTCATACCACGAAATCCTAGCAAACTTTCTCACAAGTAACAAAATAAGGAAAACGAAAAACAAATAGATTCAGTGATCATCGACACATGTTCACTAGCATTGCCTAATACCATACCATAGACCTAAATAACCCGTATCTTTTCAAAACATTTATTAAAATAATGGTATTGGCATAGACTGTCAATACCATGTGTTTATATGACCTTCGTGGACGCGTAGTGTATACGTCGTTTCATGATGCTTTATCTGTTTTTTCAATGGTTGAATTGTTGGTCGGGTTATTGAATTAGAAAAGAAAACACTTTTTCTACATTATGTTGTGTCAGGCCGTTTATGGTTCCCCCCCGAACGGATTCCCGCCTTGCCATTGCCATTCTCCCTATCCACCGCGACTCTGGCGGAGGTCGCACCGCTGATGCGGCTGAGGTGGGGCCGCGGGGGGAGAGGAGTGGTAGTGGTAGTGGTAGTGGTAGGCATTACGAGGCGCTGCTCTCTCTGCCCTCCCTGGCCGAAATGTGGTTTGCGGCGGTGTCAAAGTCCATATCCACCGTGGGGTGACGGGTGGGCTGGTGCTCAGTCAAGCACCTGCCTTCCTGAGCCCCAAGGCCTCCGGGTGGCGGACTCGGGGGGGTTCGTCATCCATGTGGGTCTGGAGGCCAAGGAGGTACGCACGTCGGTGTTCTGGCGCGTCTAGCTTAGTCGGAGTGGGAGAGATTTTTTCTCGAAAACAACCCAAGTGGCTATGTCGTGGATGTAAAAATAAAGTCCCGTCCACTTTTTCAGAGCATAATGAGAGCAATTTAAGTGACTGTCCAACCACAAACACTCCAGAATTACAAAACGAAATGTACTTAGATGCAAATACCGAAGGTGAAAGTCCGATTACTGGGAACCTATCTTTAAGAGAAGAGATAAGCAACAGAGTCAACAGTGTAGAACAAAGAATGTCTTTATTGGAGGAGACAGTTAGCGTTAAGGTCTGTACAGAGAGTAATAAAAACCTTGTGGAAACTGTTACCAAACTACAAATGGAGATTAATGACTGCGAGCAGAATTCTCTTCTCAATAATATTGAGATAGCCGGTCTTCCAGAGTTAAGTGGTGAGAATGTGGAGCACATTGCATGCTTGGTAGCAAAGAAGATAGGCATCTCTCTTGAGCCTAGAGATATCGTCAGTGCTGCACGAATTGGTCCGCGTAGAAGTTTACCAGAAAACAATGATCAACAGCATCATCGTCCACTTAGTGTGCGATTGACGCGGCGTGTCCTGCGAGATGAAATCTTGCGTACAGCTCGAGTACGTCGTAATATAGATACAACAGGAATAACCGACGGAAAAGTACAACGTATATACGTAAATGAACGTCTCACACGCACTAATCGTCAGCTTTTTTATAAAGCCCGAGAGAAGGGACGTCTCCATGGGTGGCGATATGTATGGACTAGGGAGGCGTATATTAGTTCGTAAAGAACCAGGAACTGAAGTATTGCGAGTTCACTCTGATCAAGATATAAATATATTTTTGCCAGCAGTACAATTGGTTCGACAAATGTGTAACGTTATCTTTATATTTATTTTTCTACACATGTATTGCATTATGTATGAGAGTACTAGTAAAAGCAAACAACCATTTTCAGAGGTGCAATGTTCGTTTATATATGGTCTACGAAGTTCCTATATTTATATATTTTATTATGTTTATTTTTTGGTCTTTCATATTATAATGTAAATAAAATAAAAATTAACTACATGTATATAAAACACATTTATATATTTTACCTAGATTTAATAATGGTTAAGCAACATTTCTTAAAGTTTGGTTTTTGAATCCTGGGTCACTTGGGAGTAATCACGATGAATTTGCGGTAGCTATGGATGACCATAGTGTTGATGTGATGGCCCTTAACGAAACCTGGCTCCGGAGGGCGAAGAAGGCCGGGCGCCCATCCTTAATGGCTATCAGTTACGACATATCCCTCGCCCTCCGGAAGTTCGCTCGCGCGGTGGTGGTGTGGGCTTCTATGTCAAACGCAGTCTCTCTGTGCGTGTTATCTCCAATCCAATGGTGCCACAAGTAGAACAAATGTGGCTGAGAATCAAAATCTGTAGCAAAACGATCATTGTCGGAACCGCCTACCGGCCACCTTGGCTATGTGTTGAAAGATTTATCGATGCGCTTACTGAGACTATTAGCTCCTTTTCATCATGTGATGCAATTTTGCTTTTCGGTGATTTCAACATAAATTATCTGGATATAAATAATACTAATTTTAAAATACTCAATGAATTCTTGTTAATAAATAATTTAAAACAATATGTTAACCAACCCACACATTTTATAGGCCAGAGCGAAACACTACTCGATCTCGTTTGCTCCAGCGTTGACGTGTATCATATAACTGTTGACCATATACCTGAACTTAGCCATCACTCGTTTATAACATGTAAATTAAGCTTATTGGCAAACAAATGCCCACCAAAATACATAATCTACAGGCCAATTAAAAATATTGATCCAGAGACTTTTAAGCAAGTTTTGTATACTATTAATTAGAATAATATTATTAACATTTCGGATGTAACCACAATGGTAGATAAATTCAACTACAATATATTATCCGTTTTTGATTTTTTGGCACCATTAAAAAAGGTATATATAAAAGAGCACCATTTTCCGTGGATTACGCATAACGTAAAATTAATGATAAAACTCGAAATAAAGCTCATTATAGAGCTCGTTCAACAAAAATATTGCACATATCAATTATTACACAGAATTAAAAAAAATGGTTACTAATGCAATTTATAATGAAAAAAGTGCTTATTTTAATACTTATGTAAATAATAATATAAATAATTCTAAAGCGTTATGGAATAATTTAAAACGACAAATTAATTTTAAAAATGAGAACAAAGTATCTATACCGCAAAACTTATGCTATGCAAAAGAAATAAATAATCATTTTTTAAATGTCCCAGGGCGAACATTAGTCAACTTATCAACTATATTTCTTTATGAATCAACAGAATTTTGCTGCAATAAATTTAACCTTGCTGAAGTAAGTGAAGACAACGTTTTAAAGATTTTACGCTCCCTGAAGTCCAATGCTATTGGTACGGATGGCTTATCCCTAGAGATTTTACTATCCACACTTCCTGATAGCTTGCATGCGATTACAAAGATTGTTAATATGTCAATTAAGTCTCAAACATATCCATCACAGTGGAAAACAGCCTTAGTGAAACCAATTCCTAAAAAGGACAATGTAAATAGCTTTAAGGATTTGCGACCTATTAGTATTCTGCCTTGTTTATCCAAAGTCGTGGAACGGATTGTTTGTAATCAGCTTATTGAATATTTAGAAAGTAATAACATTCTTCCGAGCGTACAATCCGGGTTTCGCAAACACCACAGTACTACTACGGCCTTAGCAGATGTGGTTGACAACATTTTGAGTGCTCAAGATAAAGGCAAAGTAACAGCTCTCGTTTTCTGGACTACTCTCGGGCCTTTGATACAATAAATAGATCATTACTTCTGTCAAAATTAAAATATTACGGGTTCAGCGTTGAAGCACTCAAGTGGTTTCAGAGTTATTTAAATGATCGCAAGCAAATTGTGGAAGTAACACATGAAAATGGCACTAAAACAATTTCAGGATGTTCTTTGGTGCCAAGAGGAGTTCCTTAGGGGTCCATTCTAGGACCATTATTATTTATATTATACAGTGCTGATATCTTTAAAAATATACTCAATTGTAATTACCATATTTATGCCGACGATATACAATTATATATGTCTTTCAAACCATCGGAAAGTATCATAGCCTCAAAAACTAAATGAGGATTTAAAGCGTATTGCGGATTGGTCAGAAGCAAATACCTTAGTATTAAACCCTAATAAAACTAAATATATGTTGATCGGTACCAAAAACAAGGTTAATAAAATATTATACAAGGTTAATAATATATTAAATTCAAATTACTTAGTTAAAATTAATGACATTAGTATAGATCGAGTTAGTGAAACAGGAAATTTAGGAGTTGTCATGGATGATAATATGCGTTTTGAAAAACATGTAGTCAACATAGTAAAAAAATGCTTTTATCGTTTGAAAACACTATATAAAATTAGAGACGTGCTAAAAACAGAGGTACGTATAAATTTGTGTGAGTCACTGATCCTTTCTAAGCTTAATTATGCTGACGCTGTTTTAGGACCAAGGATTTCGGCGCGCTCTAGGAAACTCATGCAGCGAGTCCAAAACGCCTGTGCTCGCTATTGTTTTAAAATACCTCCCCGTACACATGTCACTCCGTTTATTAACGGAGCTAAGATGTAAAAAATGGACGCACGATGGAAATTACACTTTGCAACTTTATTATTCGGAACAATCAAGTGGAATAAATAAATAAATAAATAAATATCTTAACGCAATTCCCAATACAGGGGTAGACAGAGGTCAAGTCTAGACAATTAAGTCCCTTTGACCCACCTTCCACCGAAGATATTTTTCGGGACAACGTGACAGGTGGTGAGCCCGTCGCCGCCTTTATGTCCAAGCCAACGATGAAATTCATACATAAGTTTTTTGAAAAACTCATTGGTACTGCCACCTGGGGATCGAACTCGGGTCTCTCGACTCGAAATTCCGACCACCCAACAACTCGGCTATCGTGACTTCTAACAATCAAGTGGAAAAAACCCATTTATCTTTATGATAAATTAGATTGGGCTCGGGAATATTGCTCTAAATATATAACTAGGGCCTCAAGCTACTTGTTGTTGGTACCCACTCATCATTCCGCTTCTTTCAAGGGAAGTTTTCGATATGCGGCAACTAAGTGCTGGAACAATTTACCACCCCCTTTTCGAAATCTGCATTCCGTATATAATTTCCGCCAAAAGTTAAAATTATTCCTATTAAACAAACAACTGCAGGAATAAAGTTTATGTTATCTTTGTTTCCTTCACTATTTGCCGTAGTGGATATATCTAGAATGGGGTATTTATCTCTCTTTTTTATTTACATTAGTCATTCTTCTTGTTCATGTCAATGGTCATTGATCACTAAGTATATTAAAGGATAAGTATCTGCTGCCAAAAGTCATCATATATGATTGTATAAATATGTGTGTATACATACATGCTCAATATGTATGTGTATGTATAATATATATTTGTTAATGTTATGGATAGATCGGTAGTCGCTGCCCCCAGCGTACGCACCACATCAAGTATTATTATGTGAGTATTTATAAGTATATATATGTATGCATGTATATGTGTATATATTTTTGTATATTATATATTATGTATTATGAATATTTATATATTATTAGGGGCCACTGAAAATCAGGGCTGGCATGTACCTGGCAGTGCAGGTTTCATCCCAGCAATATACCTGAGTGGCTCACCTATTTTGGCACATTGCACTTCTGCAAAATGGCGATCGTATTTAATTTATTGTAAATGTCTGTTTTTTTTTTCACTTTATATTTAATTTTAAGTGCTAAAATAAATGTTTCTTTCTTTCTTTCATAAAGTGATCTGAAGTTTTTAGAAGTACAAATATATTTGAATTCAATAAGTGTTTATTACATTTTGGTAGAGCTTAACCTAGGGCTACTTTACTTATGCAATTTATGTACAATAGTCGTGCTGTCTCGACCTTAAAGTTAAAATATATTTTTAGTATTTTAAGTCTTTTTCAAATTATTGTTTATTTGATGATTTTTAGGAGATTTTATTGCAATTAATTTTACCTACTTCAAGTAAATGTTTATTCAATTCGTACAATTAAATTTAAAATTACGCTAAGGAGAACTACGCCTTCAAGTACATTACAATCCGAAATTGGAATTGCTAGCTTAAAAGATCAGTAACTGGTGATGGAAACATAGTTCATAAGAGGAAAAAACAATTTCGACTAGCAATGTCTAACCTATAAATTTGACGAACGATGGTCTCTCACTAAATGGTGCAAGGACTTTTGCGGTATGCAAATATATCGCATTCCCATCCGAATGATGCTGATGACGGCTCACTGTAGTGCTTTGTAGCAATTTTGTAGTGGAAGTTTGACATGATGGAATGTACTATATGAATTATTTGTATTTGAAATGTTGCTATAACATGATTAGATGTAAAATAATATTAATGTTGTCACAGATAATAACTAAGAGTGGATAACGTTTGCAGTTTTATTCCCAAAGTAATTTATACTTCAAAAGTTCAATATATCCATTTCACAACCATTTCACGGTCCTACTACCGTCAGATTTCGAAGTAACCATTGAGATGAAACGCTGCCAAAGTATCTGTAATTTTCACACAAAAGCCTCTTCTTCCCTTTTAAAGGGATCAAAGGCAAATCACCGAGAACAACAATAAAAACGTGAACAATAAAAAACATATTTTTCCGAGAACATGATTAAAATTGGAAAGCGGCGCAACTGAAAAATCATAAATTAGAAAGTTCAAGATGAAATACTACTCCATTTTACTGATTTGATCATTCTTAGTCTTGTTAAATTTCATTTCTCAGATGCCAGGTGTAGACTTAGAATATACACTGTTTTTTTCCTGTGGAAAAATCCTTCAAAATTCAGTTGACTGATATTAGGATAACCATCTCAAAATATATCAAGTCAAAACTGAGCTGACCACGGTATATTGCTACTGTCAATTCGCTCTACGAGCGCGGCGAAAATGACAAATGCCTAAGGTGTTCATTCAAATAAGGGAATGGCCTATCTTCTGTATTTTAATGTAATTTAACTCTGTATCTATATTAAGAATTCAAAACAATATAAAAATATATTTATATTATGTAAGTATGTCGATTTATTTAAAGTGTAGTATTTTATGGTTCTTCACATTAATAATATTTCTCTTTACGAGTAGGTATTGTTTGGCGACTTGCCACGACATGTTTCTCCTTTGTTGAAAACCTTTTTATTGAAAACAATAATGACACAAGTGAAATATTAAATGTTATGTTCAAACAAAAAAAAATATAATATAATAATAAAATAAATATCTTCACGCAATTCCCAATACAGGGGTAGACAGAGGTCAAGTCTAGACAATTAAGTCCCTTTGACCCACCTTCCACCGAAGATATTTTCGGGACAATGTGACAGGTGGTGAGCCCGTCGCCGTGTTTATGTCCAAGCCAACGATGAAATTCGTACATAAGTTTTTGAAAAACTCATTGGTACTGCCACCTAGGGGTTGAACTCGGGTCTCTCGACTCGAAATTCCGACCACCCAACAACACGGCTATCGTGACTTCAAACAAAAAAAAAGATGCAATTTTAAAATAATATGATATAAACTTTTTTTTTATTAAATAAATAAATATATAGATTGGGACAACATCATATATTGTCCCGATCCCAATTAATAAACTAAAGTACTTATGGGGGGACCCGGGTTCAATTCCCGGACATTCGAGATGGCGACACCTTGAAAACTGGTGTTTACGCCACTCGTTGACGGAGGTCGTCAATGATATAAACCAAAAATGTTTAATGTAACGAAAATGTTGTCATTATAGACAAGTTAACTAAAGTGCAACTTTGCGACATTTTAATGGCTTTTCTTAACAACGTCACAAAACTTTTATTTCTCTGACCGTTATTTTCCGAACATAAACTTTCCTAATTAATTGAAATTTATATAGTTGGAAGTGTAGTAACTCTGGATCGGGCGCTGGCACCGGAACATGATCTGAATAACCTTACTTTGATTCCGGACATTAAAACAGTAATTTATACAGTAAATATATTTCGTAATCCTTTATAGCGCAAAGGCAAGATTCCAGTGGGAGGGTATCGGAACATGATTTTGCTTAACGAAATTTGATAAATTCTTGTAGCATTCCGGAGAGCGGTTAATAATAATGAATAAATAAGTTATAGAGATGCCATTACATACATTACTCTGATCGCAAGGAGTGCTAAAAACTTTCGTTGCAGTATCAGAAATTACGAAAAAAGGAAAGGAACCTTAGTACTAATCGAAACCCTTTAAATAAAATTATTTTCCGATATTAAGAAGTCATCTTCTTTGTTTCTTTCTATTGGTTCTTCTCGTAACTCATCGCATGATCCCATAAAGTGCTTTAGATGACATATATGCCAACTATGTCACCTTAAATAAATGTTTCATTGTAGTAGCAGTGAAAAATATTACATTTATTTGAAGTGACCAAATTATCTTTATTTGCTATTTTATTTTTTGTTTTGATATGAACATTGAGTCATAAAAGTTAGTAGAATAAACCTTGTATATTATCTAAAAATTTTGGAAAAGTTGGAAGCTTAATTTTGTTCTTAGTTCATATTAACTATCATTTTGCTTCTATATATAATTCGTAAGCTATTTTGAAACTAGTTTGTATTATAAGGGTTACTTGAAACTGTCTAACGTGTTAATAAATTACTTTCGAGATGAACATACTCAAGAGGCCTTTTGTCACAAAGCATTAAAACAACTAAAATCTGACACCGTGATAATGGTTAAGAAATTCCAAAAATGTGGTGTTTCTTATGGTTATTGGAGAATCTAATATATTGAAGAGTTTATTTATTGTGATTATTTAGTATATTATAAATGTCGTATAATGTGACCTATGGAATCGGGACGTGGTATTTCACTGCTGGCCTAATAAGTAAGCTCTAAGTTGTTCAGCGTGCTGTGGAAAGGGCTTAGTTTTCTGTATAATATCAGCTGAACTAAGGTAACCCATATATCCGTAAAAATCAACACGTTGAAGTGGCAACAGGCCGGCAACAAAGATCGTTGAACTAATAACCGTTGGGGAAAAGAAGTTTCTCGAGTGGCAACCTCGTTTAGGCAAACGAAGAGGATCCACACAATGTCGTGGGAGTTCGATAAATGCAGGCAGGCTGAGGATTCCTTGTGGCAAAGTTCAAAATACTGTAATTTCAGTATCTTTGTTCTGCTACGTAAACGTTGCATAAATACAAAGGTGAAAACATACTTGTAACGAGATTGTGGGTAAACTTTTACCTCGTAAATAGTGCTTATTAGAACATCTTATTTAATTTAATATATAAGAAGTTTAGCTAAGAAAGTTATTCTTTGCGTTATTCTATGACGTTGGTGGTCTAGATCCGAACAAAAATCCAAAAACCTTGCTAAGTGTATTTTGGTAGGGTTTTTGAAACAATAAAACACCCAGTTCGTCTCTTATCATCCAATAGTACTTGTATAACTCTAACCGTTGAGATGTCCCTTTCCCAATCAGCAGCAATGTTCAGCCGAAACACTCAAAAATCTATAAAATATCGCTTACGCGCGATTCCATGATCAGAACCTGAGTTTCTGACAACGAGATCACCTTGGGGAACAGTTTGAAAAAGTAATTTTCAACATTAAGAAATTCAAAGTTATTCAAAATCTTACCCTATTTTATGGCAGAGAAAGAATAGTGTTTGTGTTAGTTTGTTAAAGTTAGTGAAAAATAAGTGTTTTGATGGCAAAAGTTAAGGGTTCTCTTCTCTCCATCAATCTCCTCCCCCGTCCCACTCCTTTTTTAAGTAGGCTGAAAATGAGCTCTTACTATATTAAAGTTTAAATCTCAACGAAGTGTTTACACACTTCGTTGAGATTATCATGTTGTTAAGAATATTAAACGGGGATCTGATTGATCAAAACTGTTACTAAATATCTGTCGAAAGCCCGTAACAAAAATGAGATATTCGTTTTATTTTGATTTATAAATCTTTTGCGGTCCTCTACTTAAGTTCCAATAATAACATCAATTGAAAATACGATAAGGATTCTACGACGTTTTTCATCTTTTGCCGAAAATACTTTTATCACACGTATGTCGGTAAACAAGTTTACGCTTGTGGTTACTATCGTTTCTAGCACTAATCCGATTAGGAAAAAAACATTGTTTATTTTATACAGAATTTTGTTTAATATCTTTAATGGACGTTGTTGGTATGTGGGTTTTTTAGAGATTAATATTAAGTGCACAACTTTTGCAACATCTAATTAATCTTAAAAATACCACGATTTTTAAAACTATTTGTCACTAAAATAATTAACGCTCTAATGGCCTTAGTTGGTAGTGACTTCAAAGTTAAGGATTGCAAATACTTGTGTGATTAATATGACTACAAACTCTAAAAATATAAACATAATATAAACATCAAAAACTTGATCGAGTCATATATGTGTATATATTTGTATTAATCATTTCAAAATTTATCTATGTATACTATTGTAATATATACTATAGGCTTGAACACTGAAACGGCCATGTAACTCAAAAGGACAATAAGGACTAATCTCTGGCAACATCATTATTTGGAAATGAGGGAAGATAAATATATATTACATTTTCCTTTATATTATCCAAATTTAAATAAATTTCTGGTCTAAGTAATGCTTAAAATTTATTTATATTTCATCTTCTACAATAAATGGATTATACTCGCGACTTTATCGTATTATGTCGATCTTTAATTTTACCGGTGTAAAAAGCAACCTTTGTCCTTGTACTAAGTCCTTTTGTAGAAAGGACTAAATTATCATGATCCTTAAATTCTAGTATTCTTAAATGTGAGCGAAAATAAAACACAAACTTATTGGCTGTCATTGATCTGCTGATTTTGATCCAGAAGTAGTTTTTTCTTTATTTATTTCTACACATACCCATACACATTTGTGTTATTCTTTTAAAAAGTATTATTCCTAGAGTCCTGCCTCGTTTTGTCTTATTGTCTTCTTTTTTATAGAAAATTGAGGCAAACGGGCAGGTGGCTCACGTGATGGTAAGTGATTACCGCCGCCTATGAACACCCGCAATACCAGAGGCTTAGCAGATGCGTTGCCTCCCTTAGAGTGCCCCCCTCCCCCAGAATTGGGGGGGGGGGGGTGTGTGGGCCACCGGTTACCTGCACTCACCAGACGTAACGCAGAAGTTTGTTAGACTTCTACTTCACGCCGGTATTCTGTGAGGTCATGGTACTTCCCAGGTCGAGCCGGCCCATCCATGCAACAACAAAAGCTGATGCGTAGCTCTACCACTGTTAAAACTACACTGTCTTATTAACATACGCGAAGCCAAAAATCTTGAAGCGAAAAGACAAAAAAATAAAATGAGATTAAGTATATCTGAGTGATGAATGATTGTATTTAGCATAATCCATAATTAATATAATAAAATAATAATATAAATAAGAATATTATTTCGAGTTCCAATTTTCCAATTACACAAATTCTTAAATTTTAGTTCCTGTAAACCTTATAGGCCAAAAAAATGTTGACGTTTACAGGTGAAACTTTTCAACGACTTTCAATTATATTTCTACTACAGACATCAATATTTCAGCTTTTACGTAGATTTAAATACGTATCTAAATAAAGTTACCCTTTTATTTGTTTAAAGGGTACAAAATACTATGTAAAATGATGCTTTAAAAATATCTTCACGCTATTCCCAATACAGGGGTATACAGAGGTATACACAATCCTCAAGAGGTATACTCAAGTCCTTTCGAACATCCTTCCACCCAAGTTATTTTTTGATACTAAGTGACAGGTGGTGAGCCAGTTACCGTCTTTATATCCAAACCAACGATGTAAAACGTATATATGTTCTGAAACTAATCTGGATCGATTCGAGCCTTGGGGATCGAACTTGGTTCACTTGACTTGAATTTCGATCACCCAACCACTGGACTATCACGACTTATAAAATAACGCTTGATACCGACAAAAGGGTAACGAGTCCAATCTGATCTGTAAGTGGCAGTTGGTCAACCACATACAATTCTTTTATTCTTTTTATTCGAAGATTTTTCACATAATATGTTTAAAACATTCAACAAAATATGGTAAGTAGTATATAAGTCACGATAGCCGAGTTGTTGGGTGGTCGGAATTTCGAGTCGAGAGACCCGAGTTCGATCCCCAGGTGGCAGTACCAATGAGTTTTTCAAAAACTTACGAATTTCATCGTTGGCTTGGACATAAAGGCGGCGACGGGCTCACCACCTGTCACGTTGTCCCGAAAATATCTTCGGTGGAAGGTGGGTCAAAGGGACTTAATTGTCTAGACTTGACCTCTACTGGGACTACCCCTGTATTGGGAATTGCGTGAAGATATTTTTATATTTTTTTTAACAAAATATGGTCACTTACAACGGTCAAAATTGCCTACTTTTCCCTTCTTTGAGAGTTATTAACAACAAATTTGCATAAAGGATTACTTCTCAAAGGATTTGCTAAAATAACTGTAGCAAATTGCTCGAACAAATACTTTAGTTGTAAACCTTAATCTTACTACCATTAGAAACGCTAAAGTTCGAATGGATGGAAATTTTACTCAATGGACCCAAAATAACTGGAGAGACACCTCTGAATGAAACAATTCGCAAAGAAGATTATACTATTGTAAAGATATCTGCAACAGCTGATAGGCTATAGGAGTAACTTTTTATGTTGGAAAACTGAACATTTCCCGCGGGAGACTGAGCCACGATTTTGATTAATGGCTTTTAAATTGTTGTATAGCAAGTTCGAATAAGAAATATAGACTACTTTTATTCTATGGATCTCGCAGGAATTTAGGTATAATAATAATAATAATCTTTATTGTCATAAGATTTTATCACAAATTTGTATGAAGTCCCTGACTTCCGTACTAGGTAAAACCTGTATTACAGAGGTCAGTGTCTTCTCCCAGACTAATCTGTCGGCATCTATCATGCAACAATTTCGTTGGAAATCTGTAGTGGCTGAAAGTCATGACTTTTAGCAAGGACCTTTGCGCTCTTTCAAGGTTGATCAAAGACGTCTTATATGCCCCACCCCAAACACCAATGCAGTAACCAAGAATCGATTGAGCCAAATCGAAATCAAGATCAGCGACTTGTCTTAGTCTTTTAAAAATCCATACGAGTTTCCTAAGTCTTTTAGTTAAAAGATCTATGTGAGGACGCCAACTAAGTTTGTCGTCTGGTACTACTCCTAGATATTTAACAGTATGAGATTTTGATATAAAAAGACACGTACAGTGCTCGTCTGATGGGAAGTGACCTGAATGGATTTTAACATCTATTTTAGTTAGGTCGATTTTGGAAAAGGAGAACTGAACATACTGAGGTATACTGATGAAGTTGTGGACATTAACTATTACAGGAATAAGAAGGACTATAAAAATATAATACATCAAGCAAACGGCTGGATAGGTTTTAAACTTCCCGACGTTCAGAATATTTATACAACTTATAGTAGTAATGATAGAGGGAATGAGGTCTTTAACATCCTAATATTTTAGTTAGCTTCGGTTATCTGGATGGATATGGAAGGAAGAGTTCATGCAAGTAGATTGAGTAACGATATGCTCAATAGTGTCGGAGATGTATAAATGGATGAGTTTGAGGAGAAAACCCTTCGCACTGCTTCTGTATCAAATTTTCATACTCTGATTCTCGAAGCAGTATATCGGTAACGTATGTACGTAAGGTTGTACAATTTTATTTTAAACACATGCACATCTAATACTTATATTTTAAATAATCTTAACTCCACTCACATCATTCCTGTGTGAGATACTGATGCTTGATTTTGATAAATGAATTTTGATTTATAGTTTTGGGTTGGTTTTTATTAGTGATAAACATTCTGGGCAATTTTCTAGGCATCGCGAAGACGAGATAATAGAAGGAAGTCAAACTAATGTTATAAATACGAAATTAAGTTAAAAATTGATAAGGGCGTGCTTCGATGGTTTGGGCACGTTGAGCGAATGAGTAAAGACCGAATGGTAAAGATAAAATATAGCGCGAAAGATAATATTAAAAGGATTCTAGGTAGGCCGAGAATAACTTTCGAAGACCATGTGGGCAAATTGCTCGAAGAGGGACGATCACGTGAGCCTCCAGCATGTTTCCCTCCTTATTATACAAGATGGGACAACATCACATACAACGTTCTGATCCCAAATAAGCAGCTTAAGAACTTATATTTTGGTATCAGATACAACGAAGGTATATTTTTAACAGTGGTAGAGCCACGCATCAGCTTTTGTTGTTGCATGAATGGGCCGGCTCGACCGGGAAAGTACCACGACCTCACAGAATACCGGCGTAAAGTAGAATTGTAACAAACTTCTGCGTTTCGTCTGGTGAGTGCAGGTAACCGGTAGCCCACACACCCCCTCCCCCAATTCTGGGGTGGGGGGCACTCGTAGGGAGACAACGCATCTGTTATGCCTCTGGTATTGCGGGTGTTTATGGGCGGCGGTAATCACTTACCATCACAGGAGCCGCCTGCTCGTTTGCCTCCCTTTTCTATAAAAAAAATCACCAGACCCAAGAAAATGTAAAAAAGTGTTTTCTATGTTGACCCGACCGGGAATAGAACTCGGAACCTCAGAGCTGGCGACACCATGAAAACCGGTGTGCACGCCACTCGACCACGGGGGTCGTCAATAATATGGAAGCATAACAATCTCAATAAATACCTAACTATTATTTTGGTTAGTCCAGCAGTCCCATGAAGGCTAGCAGCGTCTATGGCGCGAAGTGTTTCTTACGATTCTCAGTTAACAGAGAGTTAAAAGGACTTTTACAGGTCATCAGGCCACGAATGTAGGTATATTTATCGAAAACTTTTTGTAGATCGTTATACTAGTAATATAACACAATTGGATTAATCTATATTTATCCTACATACATAATCTAATAGTTAATATCCGTATATTCTTTTGATATATAAATTTGAAAATTAATAACTTCATAAATAAAATTCACGATAACCGAGTAGTTGGGTGGTAGGAATTCGAGTCTAGAGATTCGAGTTTGATCCCCAAAGATCACCACCTGTCACGTTGTGCCGAAATTATCTTTGGTGGACGGTGGGCTAAAGGAACTTAATTATCTAGACTAGACCTCTGTCTACGCCTATATTGGGAATTGCGTGAAGATATTTATTTTATTTATTTATTTAGAAAATTAATAACTTCATAAATAATATTTGGTTGGGTGGTCGGAATACGAGTCAAATAACCCGAGATCGATCCCAAAGATCACCACCTGCCATGATATTTCCAAATCCCAAAAATATTTTTTTTGGAAGATGGGTCGAAACAACTTCACTGTCTAGACCTCTGTCTACCCCGGTATTGGGAATGGCGTGAAGATTTTTTCACAAATAAAGATGTCCGGATTACGAGTATTAGTCAGTATTATTGAATACTTTTGTGCCATTTTTTTCAATGGGAGCGACACCGGTTAATTTACTTCTCTCTAGAAGGCGTAATATGTTGGAACGTGAAATTTGTTATTTTCTCGATATATTCTAAAATAAGGGTCTATTTTCCGTTCGGCCTTTGAATGTAAATAAGTAGAAATTTACAAATTTACAAGCGATACCATCTGATAAAATACATTGTAAAGAAGTACGAAAAGTTTCTGAGACCATTTCTAAGACTAAATATTGCTACTTTTGTTGTTAATCATGAGAGTTGTTGAAAAACAAAAAAAATATACTTTTCAGGTTACTCAAGTACCAAACATATAATCAGAATGAGGATTTCCTTTACCCACATTCACTTTACATCATCTGGCTACCTAAATTTTTCCTTCCTTATATTATTTTCGTTTTTAATATCTATGCTAAATCCTTATTTTTCAAACATCTCTGGAATTCATGCTTCCGTTAAATAGCCGGTGACTTTCGCTTCACGCTGACTTTCAAATATACATGTCTGAAACCTTAATGTAATTACACAGAATAAATAATGAAATCATTTTCTGAGGAATTTCTCCAAAACTAGGCTAAAAACAATCCTTTATTATGTAATAGGTGGCCCAACAAATTACTGGAACGATATTATGTGTAGAATACTGCGTACTTGAATATCTTGAAAATATAATGTTAATGAACCGTATAGAAAGGCGTATAAATCTTCATTCTATTGTGTCGAGACGTCTTCCGGTGTTCACGGGAAAATATGGAAAGTTAATCTTAATGTTCTTAATAACGTTTAGCTAGATGTGCCTGAATTTCTAAGACGGTTAAAATATATACCTAACGAGAGAAGGAGAGAGAGGTAGTTTACTAACGTGTGGACCGAGTTCTTTTGTCACCTCACTATCATAGCCTAAAAGTCCATTGCGGGATATAGATTGTGGGATGTGCGCTTGGCAAGGGGTTGGCGATCGCAACAGACACCTTTGTGACCTAAAACAAAAAGAAATAAGATTAAAATAAAGTATTTTTGTGCTTTATCATGTTTCTTGAAATAAGTTTAATATATATACCGCTATCTAAATAGTATCACCGCTGTTGATTTAAAGAAAACCAAAAAAAATGTCTTACTTTTAAAATAGGAAAATCTTTTCGGTGCCTATATTCTTACCCCTTAGAGATTTTTACACTATGTTTGATTACAAGAAAAGAAAATGTTTCAAGGTTATGGTACTAGCTTTTCCTTTTCATTCGTGTTTTATCTCATACTGAAATTAACTGTTAATATCATTTTAATAATTTGTTACGTATTAAAATTTTAAAAGGCAAGAAAATAAATTAGTTTGTTCCGACAAGAAAATGAGTCAAAATTGTATCTTATTTAATAATAGAAATATACCTACGTACAAAAACCTTGACAGATTTTAAAGGCTTAAAAGGTTTGAACATAACAATTTTTTAAGTTTTTGATCCAAGGTGCATAATTACGTAAGTTAAATGTTAATAATAACTTTTTAAAGTTTATTTTTGCAAACTAATATTTAGTTATAGAGTCAAGTATCAAGCAAAACGATTTAACTTCGGTAGCGTCGCGTTATTGCATGTGATTATTTATCTTCGTAGGGTTTAAGATATGCCACACTGAAATGGAAACAAGATGATGAGCTGTATATTCCGATCTATCGTCAGGAAGTTAAAAAAGGATTGAGAAAATACAGGGAAAATGGATATAACTGACGATAAATTAATAACAATATCACATTGTGCTTAGGTATTAAGCTTTATACTTTGGTTAATGTAAGAGTAAGTTGTGTAATAATAATCACAACATAGTTCTCCCCCGAACTTTGCCACATAGAAACTCAAAGTCCTGTGCCATCTGCATTCATCGACACCCTGCAACTTTTTGCAACTCATCGTTTTATCTTTGTTCAACAGTGGTAGAGCCACGCATCAGCTTTCTTTAGAGTGCAGGTAACCGGTGGCCCACACACCCCCTTCCCCAATTTGGGGAGCTCTAAGGGAGGCAACGTATCTGCTATGCCTATTGCGGGTGTTCATGGGCGGCGGTAATCACTTACCATCACGTGAGCCACCTGCTCGTTTGCCCCTTTCTATAAAAAAAAATCTTGTGGGGAGTCGTCCTACACTGCGTTTTCCTGTATAACATTCACTCGTGAACCTTTCTTTCCCAACGGTTCATAGTATTAGCTATGTGCCCGGCCCATTGCCACTTCAACGCACTGATCCGTCGTTACGTTACAGCTACGTCGGTTACCCTAGTTCTGCGGATGCCTTCGTTATGGATTCTATCACTCAGATAAATACCGAGTATAGCCCTTTCTCTAGCACGCTGAGCAACTTTGAGCTTCCTCACACACCAAACATTGTAAATTTTCATCTTAAGACTTCGAAATAAACTCTATAATAATATGTGTCGTAGTTTCCCGAACGCTGTCTAAACACCGTTTTAGACTCGTCGATTGACCTCTGGATCGAAGTTGGTCCTACCCAGTTTTTGCTACAAATGAATTAACTACTTATTACATTACTATGCAATTAATAAAGTAGCCGAAAAATTAACGATAGCCGAGTTGTTGGGTGGTCGGAATTTCGAGTCGAGAGACCCGAGTTCGATTCCTAGGTGGCAGTACCTATGAGTTTTTCAAAAACTTATGTACGAATTTCATCGTTGGCTTGGACATAAAGGCGGCGACGGGCTCACCACCTGTCACGTTGTTCCGAAAATATCTTCGGTGGAAGGTGGGTCAAAGGGACTTAATTGTCTAGACTTGACCTTTGTCTACCCCTGTATTGGGAATTGCGTGAAGATATTTATTTATTATTTATTTATATGCAATAATCATTAGCACCATTTGCAGATTCATGTTACCGAAATTATTCTAAGTGAAAAAGAATATGCCCATGTTATGTCATATCAAAAGCACAAAACAGTTATTGAAATATTATAAAACGTCATGCAAATACTTCGCTTGTGGAGCGTACGTACGGTACGCGGTACGGTAACAAATTACAAAATGGCAGCGCACGTCAAATAATGACGTCAAATCAAAAAATAACTTTTATGAACAATTTTTTATCCTTTGAGTTACTTTATAGTAATTTTAGAAGTGATATCTAATTAAAATAAAGCCATGTTACTTGGCAATAAAATTGTTTCCCCCTGGTTTTGCGCTGGTTTAGTGCTACGCTTAGCGCGTAGCAAACAAACTAACTTACTTTCGCATTTATATCGTTAGTATGACATAATACAAACATACACTAAACCTCACACATCTTTAACCATTCAGCAAAAATAAAGACAGCTTGGCTAGGAGGTGTTAATGATTCCGCCGTATAGTCCTGACCTTGCAACTTCAATCTCTTCAGAATTCTTTAGGCAAGAAAATGGTACCTTCATACTTTAGTGAAATTAAATTAGTGGATTTCATTAACAAATGGGAAGAAAGTTTTTCCCCAACCTAATATGTATTCAAACATGTAAACATTCATAAATCGAATAAAAACTTTCACTTTCATCTCATAATTATTTGCCACTTCCGGAATTCGAACACATAACACTTAGCATAGAAGTCAGGGTTACTCACAACGAGACTGTCGGGTCTTCATAATCTTTTAACTAGTTATTAAAAGAAAATATTTCTTACTCATTTACTTTAATAATACGTACAAACCTCGTATTTGCAATAGGAATAGAAAAAGAAAAGCTTATAAAATTAACGTACATATGGTACTTGTACCAAGAAGCATTTATTTTTTATTTTTTATTGGTGTTAGCATGACTAGACTGATTTGGCAAGCTATCACTAGCTGATAGACGATAAAGTGTGAGTTATGCTAATTAAAATGGCTATTTGTAAAGAGTTTAGACTACTTTTGAACTATTTAAATATTTAATGAAAATAAATGGAACTCCATTTTAACTGATAAAATGATAATAAATCGAAAAAAAATGTCTAAAATAAAATAATTTCTGTGATAAATTTGTGAAAGCTTTTGAATACCAATTACGTATAACACTTAAGGACGATAATATATAATAGTATGAAATAAAATCTCTAAACACAAAATTTCAAACGCTTTTAAGTAATGCTCTTTAATATCAATTTAATTAGATTGAAATACCATTATTACAGTTTACTTCTACACATAAATATTTCAACCTCAATTTCCTCGATTTTTATTAAAAAAGATTTCGTCTTATATGTAATATTGAAGTTAGAGAAATAATTTTATAAAAAAAATCTTGACGGAAATTTTATTCATACACCATCATTTTCTTCATACACGCACGGCTCGACATCTGAGCAGTCTTTACCCTCCCTCTTTGAGCATTTTGCTACATGGTTTTTGAAAGTAAGCCTTGGCCTCGACCCATTTTATTGTTAAAAGGCGCTAAGATAAATAAATTGTCAAAATTTCTCATTAATCCATTGACTATAATCTTATCTTCACGCAATTCCCAATACAGTTGTAGACAGAGGTCTAGTCTAGACAATTAAAAATATGTATCTTCACGCAATTCCCAATACAGTTGTAGACAGAGGTCTAGTCTAGAAAATTAAGTCCCTTAGACCCACTTTCCTCCGAAAATATTTTCTGGACACCGTGACAGGTGGTGAGCCCGTCGCCGTCTTTATGTCCAAGCCAACGATATAATTAATACATAAGTTTTGAAAACCTATTGGTACGAGCCTGCCACCTGGGGATCAAACTCGGGTCTCTTGACTCGAAATTCCGACCACCCAACCACTAGGCTATCGTGACTTTAAAATTTGAACCCATTTGACTAATTTAATAAATAAAAGTTACAAAAAGTTTATTTAAAGTAGAAGTGTATTGTATTTCGATTTACCTTAATTTATTTTTGTCGTATTGATGTTTATATATGTTCAGTGTTATGTTCCAAGTAATAGTCTAGTAACCATAAGTAAAAGGCTCTCAAATTATACATAAACAAAAATTTAAAATCTTTGATTTATTGAAAGGTGTAAGTTTAAATTTGATTTTGACTGTCTCTTCAATAGTTCCAAAATTTATTACTTTAAATTAAAGAAAACTTCAATATGAAAAGAAATAATTTACAGTAGTATAAAAATAAAAATGGTTTAAAATCAAATGAAATAATCTACCACGCTAAATAACCCTCTTACCATTATTCCAAGGGTACCGAGCTTAATCTTGAGATACATTTTATTACAGTTTATTATGAGAGATTATTAACACTTAAAAATATTAAGAGCATATCTTTCCATCCGTATACTCTTATCGGAGTTATTTCAGTTTGAAGATGACAGTAAAGTGGTATGTTATGGACTAGTATACTCGATAGCTCGATATTAATATTCCTTTATATTACTACTTCACATGTAACATGGTTAAATTATAGTGAACCTATTTCTAGAAAAAAAACCCTTATAATTTTTAAGTTGAAAATGTAAATATTTTTAATTACCCATTAACTAAGTTAAATTACACGATAACTTTATACCCTTGAAAATAGTATGGGAAAGTAATTATTACAAATTTAAGTTTTTAATTTTTCCGTTGTAATTAATTTACTATTAATTTAATTACTGTCGAAGACTGTTTTTCCCGTTGAAAAAAAATATTGTCTGTACATAGATAGCGGCTTCGAATCCAGCCCGTGTCATTTGATTTTTTTTATTATCTTTAATGGAATTTAAGTATTATATATTATTGAATGAATAATGAATAGTATTATTTATTATGGAATTGAAGTATATTCACAGAAAATATGGTAAAAGGATACGCTTTCATAGTTGTTAAAAGAGACTACAGAGAATTGAAGTGCTGCGGAACTAGAGACCGTCTTTTTTCTTTAGTCTGAATACTCGCTGAAAGCATCTTGCCGATCGTTACTCAGACATATTACAAGTATGATAATACATACACGCTAAGACAAGAATTTTTTGTGGTGTTTCCTTTGTATTTAAAAATAAGTGCTTTCGTCAAATTATTATTGTTCATCGAGTTTACATTTCGAAAATATTTTAGTTGAATTAATCTTAAGGCAATTAAATTAGTTACTCGATATATTCCAAAATATGATTTACTCTATTTTTTTCAAAATCTGTAAATTTTTACCAATTTAAGACAATATTTAAACCAAATTAGACACAAATTCTGCAAATTCTAACCAGAATTATCAAGAGGTATAGAATTTACATGTTTAATTCAAAGACAAAGTTTTATTTCAAAGCCAAGTTTATTTATTTAGTTATTAATTAAACAGTATGAACGGACGGAACGGATGGGTTGGTTCTCGTTATCACACTTGCCCACGTGAATATTGTCTCCGGGTAGCATAATTGGTGAGTCCGTTGCTCACGTGGGACTGTAGGTCAAAGTAATAGACGCGTATTCAGCGCTTCTAGCCAGGAGGGAGATGAAAAAAACATATACTTTCGCATAACTACTTGGCGGGGCAAAATGCACGGATGGGTTTATACCCATCGAAAATGTGCAAAAATTGTCACGCACATCCCTAACATGGGGCGATGGTAGAACACAATGAGATATCACCCATGGTTTGTCGATATCACTGTTGGTCGATATCATCCATTCTTACCTCTCCCGAGAACAGAGTAACAGGTCAACCATCAACTCAGCTATAGAGTCGTCATTTATGCATTCATATATAGTACAACAACCCTTTTATATGTTTTTTTGTATCTACAGGATTTTTTTTTTGTAAAGGCTTACGCATCACCTCGAACAAGTTACACTACGAACTCTTACAGCTGGCGTTATATATCACCGACTCTCTTCCCGCAGTTGTCGTAATAGGCGACTAAGAGATAAGAAAACGCAACTTGCTACTGACAGATAACCATTTAGAATAATACCAGACAAAAATTTTGCACATCGCTTCGAGGACCCGCATTGGAAGAGCTTGGCAGTCATTCTCATTCCTCTAATCTTCGGGATAAAACCTCAAGTATTTCTTCACAGCAAACCTGCGTGCATCACTAGAAATATAAACTAAATGAATTTATACATGTAGTTATGTTTTAATTGAAGCTGTTGAGTCCTTGGTGCGGAAGGAGCGAAATCGTTTGTCAGTCTCGTGCGTGTGATTTTTTTTGAACAAGCAATATATGTGCTAGTGACAATGGTCTTTGTTTAAAAAATGCTTTATTAGTACTATCTTTTCAATATACCAGAAAGAAACAAAAATATGAAGACTATATTGACGACCTCTATTTATCTATTTTATATTTTAAGTTCTTATTTGGGTTACATATCGTAGGTAACGAATTATAGTCTTATAAGAAGCAAAACCCTTAACATATAGAAAGTTAGGTATATAAAATCTTACTTAATGTTAAATATGCATTATTTCATTTTCAACAATTAAACTTCAAACTATTTCATTATTTATTAATATGTTAGTATTAGACATTTGCAAAATTTATGTATTCATAAATTCAGCATTAAAGTACTTACTTATATTCGTATCCTAAAGCTATGGGATAAGCGCGATCGAAATAAACAGGTCATTCGCCTCAATTCGGGTCAGCTATCTGGTTGCAGAACATCCTAACTGTCGGTAATATATCATTCAAAGTGCAAACAGGATGCTATATATCATAATGAACGTAATTAACCCTATCATACACTATACTACAACTTCCCCTTCTTTCTTTGTTCCTTTAAAAAGAAACATTAATAGTTTAATTCTATAATGTTTAGTTATTTAATGTAATAATTATTGATATCAGATATTATATTACGAAAATAACAAAAAATATATTGTTTTTTTTTTATTATCTTTAATGGAATTTAAGTATTATATATTATTGAATGAATAATGAATAGTATTATTTATTATGGAATTTAAGTATTATATATTATTGAATGAATAATGAATAGTATTATTTATTATGGAATTTAAGTATTATATATTATTGAATGAATAATGAATAGTATTATTTATTATGGAATTTAAGTATTATATATTATTGAATGAATAATGAATAGTATTATTTATTATGGAATTTAAGTATTATATATTATTGAATGAATAATGAATAGTATTATTTATTATGGAATTTAAGTATTATATATTATTGAATGAATAATGAATAGTATTATTTATTATGGAATTTAAGTATTATATATTATTGAATGAATAATGAATAGTATTATTTATTATGGAATTTAAGTATTATATATTATTGAATGAATAATGAATAGTATTATTTATTATGGAATTTAAGTATTATATATTATTGAATGAATAATGAATAGTATTATTTATTATGGAATTTAAGTATTATATATTATTGAATGAATAATGAATAGTATTATTTATTATGGAATTTAAGTATTATATATTATTGAATGAATAATGAATAGTATTATTTATTATGGAATTTAAGTATTATATATTATTGAATGAATAATGAATAGTATTATTTATTATGGAATTTAAGTATTATATATTATTGAATGAATAATGAATAGTATTATTTATTATGGAATTTAAGTATTATATATTATTGAATGAATAATGAATAGTATTATTTATTATGGAATTTAAGTATTATATATTATTGAATGAATAATGAATAGTATTATTTATTATGGAATTTAAGTATTATATATTATTGAATGAATAATGAATAGTATTATTTATTATGGAATTTAAGTATTATATATTATTGAATGAATAATGAATAGTATTATTTATTATGGAATTTAAGTATTATATATTATTGAATGAATAATGAATAGTATTATTTATTATGGAATTTAAGTATTATATATTATTGAATGAATAATGAATAGTATTATGATTTTTGGCACTTGATTGCCTCTGTGTCTGTTATTGTCATTGTCACTATCATTAATATGTTCATTTATATTGCAATAGTGGTTTTAATAGAGGTTTTTGAATAAATGTCTTAATCCTGAGTAATCTTTGCACATTTACGCCCTATGAACGAAGTACTTACTTCATGGAGCCCAGTAACTAGCGTTACAAATTTATGTTTGTTCCTAGTGTTTAAATTATGTAAATCAGTTTTCTGACCAAAAAAATGTTTTACGTACATATATTATATTTTCAGCCTGTCTTACATGCTTACAGTTGCTACTGTGCAGGCAATACCAACAGCAAGTCTTCAAGTAAAGAAGGTTATAAGTGGGTTATCATAATCCTTAATTGCAATATCTCTCCGGACTCTTCAACGCGGAACAGAGAACTGCTATTGCACCAGACGGACAGACACGTTATCCCAAAATTGTCTTCGGTGGATAATAGAGGTGGGTCGAAAGGACATAATTGTCTAGACCTCTGTCTACCCCTGTATTGGGAATTGCGTGAAGATATTTATTTATTTAGTTATTAATTAAACAGTATGAACGGATGGGTTGGTTCTCGTTATCACACTTGCCCACGTGAATATTGTCTCCGGGTAGCATAATTGGTGAGTCCGTTGCTCACGTGGGACTGTAGGTCAAAGTAATAGACGCGTATTCAGCGCTTCTAGCCAGGAGGAGATGAAAAAACATATACTTTCGCATAACTACTTGGCGGGGCAAAATGCACGGATGGGTTGGTTCTCGTTATCACACTTGCCCACGTGAATATTGTCTCCGGGTAGCATAATTGGTGAGTCCGTTGCTCACGTGGGACTGTAGGTCAAAGTAATAGACGCGTATTCAGCGCTTCTAGCCAGGAGGGAGATGAAAAAAACATATACTTTCGCATAACTACTTGGCGGGGCAAAATGCACGGATGGGTTTATACCCATCGAAAATGTGCAAAAATTGTCACGCACATCCCTAACATGGGGCGATGGTAGAACACAATGAGATATCACCCATGGTTTGTCGATATCACTGTTGGTCGATATCATCCATTCTTACCTCTCCCGAGAACAGAGTAACAGGTCAACCGTCAACTCAGCTATAGAGTCGTCATTTATGCATTCATATATAGTACAACAACCCTTTTTATATGTTTTTTTTGTATCTACAGGATTTTTTTTTGTAAAGGCTTACGCATCACCTCGAACAAGTTACACTACGAACTCTTACAGCTGGCGTTATATATCACCGACTCTCTTCCCGCAGTTGTCGTAATAGGCGACTAAGAGATAAGAAAACGCAACTTGCTACTGACAGATAACCATTTAGAATAATACCAGACAAAAATTTTGCACATCGCTTCGAGGACCCCGCATTGGAAGAGCTTGGCAGTCATTCTCATTCCTCTAATCTTCGGGATAAAAACCTCAAGTATTTCTTCACAGCAAACCTGCGTGCATCACTAGAAATATAAACTAAATGAATTTATACATGTAGTTATGTTTTAATTGAAGCTGTTGAGTCCTTGGTGCGGAAGGAGCGAAATCGTTTGTCAGTCTCGTGCGTGTGATTTTTTTTGAACAAGCAATATATGTGCTAGTGACAATGGTCTTTGTTTAAAAAAAATGCTTTATTAGTACTATCTTTTTCAATATACCAGAAAGAAACAAAAATATGAAGACTATATTGACGACCTCTATTTATCTATTTTATATTTTAAGTTCTTATTTGGGTTACATATCGTAGGTAACGAATTATAGTCTTATAAGAAGCAAAACCCTTAACATATAGAAAGTTAGGTATATAAAATCTTACTTAATGTTAAATATGCATTATTTCATTTTCAACAATTAAACTTCAAACTATTTCATTATTTATTAATATGTTAGTATTAGACATTTGCAAAATTTATGTATTCATAAATTCAGCATTAAAGTACTTACTTATATTCGTATCCTAAAGCTATGGGATAAGCGCGATCGAAATAAACAGGTCATTCGCCTCAATTCGGGTCAGCTATCTGGTTGCAGAACATCCTAACTGTCGGTAATATATCATTCAAAGTGCAAACAGGATGCTATATATCATAATGAACGTAATTAACCCTATCATACACTATACTACAACTTCCCCTTCTTTCTTTGTTCCTTTAAAAAGAAACATTAATAGTTTAATTCTATAATGTTTAGTTATTTAATGTAATAATTATTGATATCAGATATTATATTACGAAAATAACAAAAAATATATTGTTTTTTTTTTACTCTCTCTGTCTACTCGCCTTCTTTTTTTATATTACTAATAAATAGGGGTTTTTTCAACTTCTTTAAATGATACAGTATTATGATTTTTTGGCACTTGATTGCCTCTGTGTCTGTTATTGTCATTGTCACTATCATTAATATGTTCATTTATATTGCAATAACCCGTATAGAGGTTTTTTGAATAAATGTCTAAATCCTGAGTAATCTTTGCACATTTACGCCCTATGAACGAAGTACTTATTTCATGGAGCCCAGTAACTAGCGTTACAAATTTATGTTTGTTCCTAGTGTTTAAATTATGTACATCAGTTTTCTGACCAAAAAAAATGTTTTACGTACATATATTATATTTTCAGCCTGTCTTACATGCTTACAGTTGCTACTGTGCAGGCAATACCAACAGCAAGTCTTCTCAAGTAAAGAAGGTTATAAGTGGGTTATCATAATCCTTAATTGCAATATCTCTCCGACTCTTCAACGCGGAACAGAGAACCGCTATTGCACCAGACGGACAGACACGTTATCCCAAAAATTGTCTTCGGTGGATAATAGAGGTGGGTCGAAAGGACATAATTGTCTAGACCTCTGTCTACCTCTGTATTGTTAATAGCGTGAATATATTTATTTATTTTATTCAATTATCATGAAAATTTATCCGCAGCGTAACTTCAGTTTTACTTAGAAATCCCTTTGGAAACAAACTTAAAACTTTAAGCTTGGCACTCCCTAGAAATTGGGATATAGTATATTTTACTCTTCTGTTCCTCTATATTATTACATTTATTGAGTAAAAAATCTTTGAATTTTGAATGACTCAATGTGACTATTAATGTGAGCTTGTTACTTGGATTGCGTGTTATTTGTAAATATTTTTTTTAATTACATTTTAAGTTAACATTGTAACAACTTTGAGTGTATACTCAGCTAACAGAAATCGATAAGATTGTGGAAACAAATCAAACGACACCTGGATAAAGAAAAAGTCTGCTAAAGATAAAACTATAAAATATTAATTATTACGCAATCACATAGTTTAAAAAATAAATAAATAAATAATAAATATCTTCACGCAATTCCCAATACAGGGGTAGACAGAGGTCAAGTCTAGACAATTAAGTCCCATTGACCCACCTTTCACCGAAGATATTTTTGGGACAACGTGATAGGTGGTGAGCCCGTCGCCGCCTTTATGTCCAAGCCAACGATGAAGTTCGTACATAAGTTTTTGAAAAACTCATTGGTACTGCCACCTGGGGATCGAACTCGGGTCTCTCGACTCGAAATTCCGACCAACCAACAACTCGGCTATCGTGACTTTTTTGTTAGTTTAAGAAATAAATGAAGAAATATCGAAATTCTATGTATTTGTTCAAAACACATGCTGCTAAGAATTGTTATTGCATTGAAGCTCTGATTTTTAGAAACTCTACCATTTAAAGTCTGGCAAAAATTTAAGAGGGATCGTGACAGAGCGTGACATCGAAGTGCTTGATAAGTATCCGATTTCAATAAATTAAAAATAAAACGAAAACTTATAAAAATGGATCTCTTTCATAAATTAATATTGAATAAATAAAATGAAACAACTTTATGAGAAATAACAAAATTTCAAATAAGTAGTAACAAGTAAGTCACGATAGCCGCGTGTTCAGGTGTCGGAATTTCGAGTCAAAAGACCCGAGTTCGGTCCCCATGTGGCGGGCTCATACCAATGGGTTTTTTCAAAACCTATGTACGAATATGGCTTGGACATAAAGACGGCGACGGGCTCACCACCTGTCACGTTGTCCCGAAAATTGTCTTCGGTGGATTGTAGAGGTGGGTCGAAAGGACATAATTGTCTGGATCTCTGTCTAACCCTGTATTGGGAATTGCGTGAAGATATTTATTTATTTATTTAAAAAAATATTTATTTATTTTACAATAATTTGGGACCGAAAATAGTCCTATTCAGTTGTGGACTTACGACATGTTTTTGTAATTATGATGTCAGATAAAAGATTAATATTTTTTAATATAATACCGAAATAATAAAAGTTTCGAGGCTTAATAAAAACAAAGACCCTCAATTCAAAATTGATGACGTACGTCTCGTATCTAACTCCCGGAAATGAGGTTCGAGCGCGCGGCAAAATTGCGGGTGCTGCTTCCGTTTTACTGATAAACACAATGATCGACTTCAATATGTTCAACTTTCCAGACCCCACGTAGCCTATTGTCGTCGTATGACAAGGGCTAAAACTTACACCTTTTCATTAAATTTTAGTTACCAGAAATATAGTAAAATGATGGGATCTGTATTAAAAACGTTTTTAAGGTGAAATGTGACTTATTTTTTTTTGCGATAAATACTTTCATGCAATAACTCATATTTTCAGGAAAACACCAATTAACAAGCTGGTACGAAAATTTCAACAGTTTAAAATTTAATTTTAAAATTTACTCACAATACTACACTGTCTATGCTTAGTGGGGTAGATAAAGGTCCTTTCTACCTGTATTTTACTGAAGACATTTTTTGAGACAATATGGTGCCGTTTTAAAAGATCGCTGCCTACAGCCTACCTCCCGAAGATCGAACTTTGGTCTCTTGACTTGAATTTCGATCATCAAACGATTTGGCCATCGTGACATAACTAAAAATTTAAGACGTTTCAAGTGCGAGGGGTTTCGTGCTACGATCTCTAATCCAACCATGGAAATCTTTCTCCTAGTAGAGGCTATGTCTTGCTGTAAACTTTCAAAAAACGTAACTATGGAGGTTCATGCATGAAGAAGATCCTCTTAGGAATGTAACGATCATGACACTTGGTGATCTGGCTCTCTGGCTCTCTGGCTCTCTGGCTCTCTGGCTCTCTGGCTCTCTGGCTACACTTTAAGAGGATCGTGACAGAGCGTGACATCGAAGTGCTTGATAAGTATCCGATTTCAATAAATTAAAAATAAAATAATAATTATTTATATATATTATGCAAATTTTTAACCCATAGTTTTTACTATCTATTGTAACCATGGAACTCTCAAATGAACTGACCGTCTGTAATAATATTAGTTTAAGTTGCTAATCGGATGCGATAGTTAACGCTGTGATCAAATATTCTTAAGAGGTCCGTATATCCGATTAAAAATACGTAATCTCTATATACATTAGATGTCAGTTCGTCACAATAAATTTTTCTAAATGTACTTTGACCAATTAAGTTAATATTTGATACATGTATTTCTGTAACCCAAACACTACGAGAAGAAGAAAAGAACCCTTGAAATTCACCTTCCTAGGCGAATATATGTAATCTGAAGTAATTCCCGCACTTGTGGGCACCGACGAAAAATCAAAAATATAACCGATTATTTTAAGAGTTCTAAAGACATATTTTTGTCTTCTTTTTGCATATGTATGGACTAGTTGTCCAAAGATATAATAATAACAATTCCGCTTTCCTTTAAAATAGAACTATAGGAAGATGTAAATGTAATCACAAATCGTAATGGTTAAGGTTTTATGTTAAATACTTTTAGTAAGGTATTACAAAAGCTTTTAATGCCTCCAAAAAAGCCGCAAATATTACTTTGCAGAGTTATCTTTAACTAACGTTATCGCAAACAGGGCTTAAATGTGGTTTCTTAGTATAGAAGGAATGGAGAATGCTATTCAAAAAGCAATTAATTAATTCATTGAACGCAAGATAATTTATTTAAATGTAACAATCGTTATCACTATAGAGACAGCAAAGAGCTTGATATTATAATATTGTGCCTTGACTATATTCTTAAAATAATAAACAAATAATATATAAAAACTATCAGCAGTATCGAGTTTCGAAGGTGTTGGAAAGACTAATACTTGCAAGATTGCAGCCACACTTAACCCTCCTTGCGGAACAGTTCAGATTTAGGGCTGAACATTCGACAACCCTGCAGCTCAGCAGAGTCCTACATTATGTCACATCCAGTCAAAACATGGAGGAGACAACCGCGGCCGTCTTCCTTAATATGGAAAAGGCTTTAGTCCCGGTGTGGCAAGGCGGTCTTCTGCACAAGCTAATACTGGAGGAGCTCCCTCGCCATTTTGTGAAGGTAGTGGCCTTTTTTCTCCAGGATCGAAAGTTTCCAGGAAGGATTACTTCGTTAGCCGTCTTGCTTCCTATGTTCCAGTGTGCATACGCCACAAGATTCCATCACATCTCTAGGGAGAAAAATACAACACCAAAGGAGATCAAAGGGCCAAAATCATGCTCAGCGTAAAACCCATAAGTCGACTTCGTCCACCGGAAGGAAGTCCGGTGGAGGAGGGGGAAAGCTTTGTCGGTAATCTGGAGATAGGAGCATCCTAACTGAGCGCGCGAAGGTGTTCTAAAGACGCCACATATCAATTCCCGCATATAAAGTCCCATCCATATTAATGGATTGCGAACAGCGTCAACTGGGAGAGGACAAATCTTGGAACGTCTTCATTTATTTGCTCTAAATGCCCAAAGAATCGAATCACGCCCTTATCCATTTTAGTTATAAAATTATGTTTCAAACTTGACATACTGGGAAAATCTTCGTTTCGTTTGAGCGATATGCATGTCAACATGGGTGACAGGTTATGCCTCGTGTACTCGCACACAGGCTTTGCGGTTACAGTTAAATGGGTGCACAGTTTTTAGCAGTGGGCCATTCACATCACACCCCAGCTACAGCTCCGACATTTTCTTGCTTACTACCTTATCCAGTGGCTTCTGAAGATCTACATGAGCAAATGAAATCTTGTTATTTGCAGCCAGAAACTTTTCTGTAATCATGCGGAGGAAAACTCACAAAAATCTTTCCAATTTAAGAGACAGGCGACGACGGGCTCACCAACTGTCAGGTTGTCCCGAAAATATCTTCGGTGGAAGGTGGGTCAAAGGGACTTAATTGTCTAGACTAGACCTTCGTCTACCCCTGTATTGGGAATTGCGTGAAGATATTTATTTGTTTATTACTTTATAAGTTTTAATAAATGGATAACATAATACTTATAAAAACTGCTTCAGCTATAAATAAATTAAGCCACTAGTTCAATTTACATCGGATAAAATTGCAAGTTAATTAAGGTTGTGGTTAGTACAGCTGCAAATTTAAATTCTTTCTCTTTGTTACCGTATTGTTTTTAGTATTAAAGTTTTACTATTAATATATTAGTATATGTACGTAATAAGTTTCTCAAGTTTTAAAAATAATAACGTTACTAATTTTGTTATATGTATACTAACCATTAGATTTGAAAGTAATGAGCCGATATTTATCAGTCAAACATACAATGAAACGCATTGAACAGTGGAATAGACGTAGTACGTAAATATCGTCAAATAGTTAAATTTAATCTTGCTCGGTTTATAGTTTATTTATATGTGCCCAGTTTAGTAATTAAAATTTTACCACATTCCGTTAATAGACCGATCAGATATCTGGTACACACCTTTAGTTTTGATGTCATTGTAATACATTATTCTCAGTCATATTGGATCCGCATATGTAGCGACGGCTATTTTGGGTTGGATTATATATTTTCACAACCTTCTAATTATGGATATCAAATGAAAGGAGTAAAAAGTCTCAAAATAACATAAGTAAAACATAAATATAATTTAATTAAAATGCACATGTTGTTGTACTTTATAAGTTTTAATAAATGGATAACATAATACTTATACAAACTGCTTCAGCTATAAATAAATTAAGCCACTAGTTCAATTTACATCGGATAAAATTGCAAGTTAATTAAGGTTGTGGTTAGTACAGCTGCAAATTTAAATTCTTTCTCTTTGTTACCGTATTGTTTTTAGTATTAAAGTTTTACTATTAATATATTAGTATATGTACGTAATAAGTTTCTCAAGTTTTAAAAATAATAACGTTACTAATTTTGTTATATGTATACTAACCATTAGATTTGAAAGTAATGAGCCGATATTTATCAGTCAAACATACAATGAAACGCATTGAACAGTGGAATAGACGTAGTACGTAAATATCGTCAAATAGTTAAATTTAATCTTGCTCGGTTTATAGTTTATTTATATGTGCCCAGTTTAGTAATTAAAATTTTACCACATTCCGTTAATAGACCGATCAGATATCTGGTACACACCTTTAGTTTTGATGTCATTGTAATACATTATTCTCAGTCATATTGGATCCGCATATGTAGCGACGGCTATTTTGGGTTGGATTATATATTTTCACAACCTTCTAATTATGGATATCAAATGAAAGGAGTAAAAAGTCTCAAATTAACATAAGTAAAACATAAATATAATTTAATTAAAATGCACATGTTGTTGTACTTTGAGCTTAAAAATAAAGCTGTTTAACTAAAAAAATAAAATAAAATTAGATGTTAATGTAATACATTATTCTCAGTCATATTGGATCCGCATATGTAGCGACGGCTATTTTGGGTTGGATTATATATTTATTTATTTATTTATTTATTTATTTATTTATTTATTTATTTATTTATTTATTTATTTATTTATTTATTTATTTATTTATTTATTTATTTATTTATTTATTTATTTATTTATTTATTTATTTATTTATTTATTTATTTATTTATTTATTTATTTATTTATTTATTTATTTATTTATTTATTTATTTATTTATTTATTTATTTATTTATTTATTTATTTATTTATTTATTTATTTATTTATTTATTTATTTATTTATTTATTTATTTATTTATTTATTTATTTATTTATTTATTTATTTATTTATTTATTTATTTATTTATTTATTTATTTATTTATTTATTTATTTATTTATTTATTTATTTATTTATTTATTTATTTATTTATTTATTTATTTATTTATTTATTTATTTATTTATTTATTTATTTATTTATTTATTTATTTATTTATTTATTTATTTATTTATTTATTTATTTATTTATTTATTTATTTATTTATTTATTTATTTATTTATTTATTTATTTATTTATTTATTTATTTATTTATTTATTTATTTATTTATTTATTTATTTATTTATTTATTTATTTATTTATTTATTTATTTATTTATTTATTTATTTATTTATTTATTTATTTATTTATTTATTTATTTATTTATTTATTTATTTATTTATTTATTTATTTATTTATTTATTTATTTATTTATTTATTTATTTATTTATTTATTTATTTATTTATTTATTTATTTATTTATTTATTTATTTATTTATTTATTTATTTATTTATTTATTTATTTATTTATTTATTTATTTATTTATTTATTTATTTATTTATTTATTTATTTATTTATTTATTTATTTATTTATTTATTTATTTATTTATTTATTTATTTATTTATTTATTTATTTATTTATTTATTTATTTATTTATTTATTTATTTATTTATTTATTTATTTATTTATTTATTTATTTATTTATTTATTTATTTATTTATTTATTTATTTATTTATTTATTTATTTATTTATTTATTTATTTATTTATTTATTTATTTATTTATTTATTTATTTATTTATTTATTTATTTATTTATTTATTTATTTATTTATTTATTTATTTATTTATTTATTTATTTATTTATTTATTTATTTATTTATTTATTTATTTATTTATTTATTTATTTATTTATTTATTTATTTATTTATTTATTTATTTATTTATTTATTTATTTATTTATTTATTTATTTATTTATTTATTTATTTATTTATTTATTTATTTATTTATTTATTTATTTATTTATTTATTTATTTATTTATTTATTTATTTATTTATTTATTTATTTATTTATTTATTTATTTATTTATTTATTTATTTATTTATTTATTTATTTATTTATTTATTTATTTATTTATTTATTTATTTATTTATTTATTTATTTATTTATTTATTTATTTATTTATTTATTTATTTATTTATTTATTTATTTATTTATTTATTTATTTATTTATTTATTTATTTATTTATTTATTTATTTATTTATTTATTTATTTATTTATTTATTTATTTATTTATTTATTTATTTATTTATTTATTTATTTATTTATTTATTTATTTATTTATTTATTTATTTATTTATTTATTTATTTATTTATTTATTTATTTATTTATTTATTTATTTATTTATTTATTTATTTATTTATTTATTTATTTATTTATTTATTTATTTATTTATTTATTTATTTATTTATTTATTTATTTATTTATTTATTTATTTATTTATTTATTTATTTATTTATTTATTTATTTATTTATTTATTTATTTATTTATTTATTTATTTATTTATTTATTTATTTATTTATTTATTTATTTATTTATTTATTTATTTATTTATTTATTTATTTATTTATTTATTTATTTATTTATTTATTTATTTATTTATTTATTTATTTATTTATTTATTTATTTATTTATTTATTTATTTATTTATTTATTTATTTATTTATTTATTTATTTATTTATTTATTTATTTATTTATTTATTTATTTATTTATTTATTTATTTATTTATTTATTTATTTATTTATTTATTTAAATGTTGAAAGGTTAGTATAAGCTTACGTATTCTTGCATAAACTAAGGTTGAAAAACCAGGAGACCAGGTGGTAACAGTTGATTATTTCAAAAAGAAATATTGCGGTGACCGTAAGATGTAATAAGAGCGCAGCTGGCAAGCCATGCCTGGGTTGTGGCCACGTCTGCATGAATTCCAGATTTAAGTTACAAATGGGCTGAGTTAGTATATTAAGAATTGATTTTCCTTGCCTATAGTTTTACACAATTGTAAAAGTACTCGGATACCTAGAGGTGCATGCATGAAGAAGATCCTCTTAGGAATGTAACGATCATGACACTTGGTGATCTGGCTCTCTGGCTCTCTGGCTCTCTGGCTCTCTGGCTCTCTGGCTCTCTGGCTCTCTGGCTCTCTGGCTCTCTGGCTCTCTGGCTCTCTGGCTCTCTGGCTCTCTGGCTCTCTGGCTCTCTGGCTCTCTGGCTCTCTGGCTCTCTGGCTCTCTGGCTCTCTGGCTCTCTGGCTCTCTGGCTCTCTGGCTCTCTGGCTCTCTGGCTCTCTGGCTCTCTGGCTCTCTGGCTCTCTGGCTCTCTGGCTCTCTGGCTCTCTGGCTCTCTGGCTCTCTGGCTCTCTGGCTCTCTGGCTCTCTGGCTCTCTGGCTCTCTGGCTCTCTGGCTCTCTGGCTCTCTGGCTCTCTGGCTCTCTGGCTCTCTGGCTCTCTGGCTCTCTGGCTCTCTGGCTCTCTGGCTCTCTGGCTCTCTGGCTCTCTGGCTCTCTGGCTCTCTGGCTCTCTGGCTCTCTGGCTCTCTGGCTCTCTGGCTCTCTGGCTCTCTGGCTCTCTGGCTCTCTGGCTCTCTGGCTCTCTGGCTCTCTGGCTCTCTGGCTCTCTGGCTCTCTGGCTCTCTGGCTCTCTGGCTCTCTGGCTCTCTGGCTCTCTGGCTCTCTGGCTCTCTGGCTCTCTGGCTCTCTGGCTCTCTGGCTCTCTGGCTCTCTGGCTCTCTGGCTCTCTGGCTCTCTGGCTCTCTGGCTCTCTGGCTCTCTGGCTCTCTGGCTCTCTGGCTCTCTGGCTCTCTGGCTCTCTGGCTCTCTGGCTCTCTGGCTCTCTGGCTCTCTGGCTCTCTGGCTCTCTGGCTCTCTGGCTCTCTGGCTCTCTGGCTCTCTGGCTCTCTGGCTCTCTGGCTCTCTGGCTCTCTGGCTCTCTGGCTCTCTGGCTCTCTGGCTCTCTGGCTCTCTGGCTCTCTGGCTCTCTGGCTCTCTGGCTCTCTGGCTCTCTGGCTCTCTGGCTCTCTGGCTCTCTGGCTCTCTGGCTCTCTGGCTCTCTGGCTCTCTGGCTCTCTGGCTCTCTGGCTCTCTGGCTCTCTGGCTCTCTGGCTCTCTGGCTCTCTGGCTCTCTGGCTCTCTGGCTCTCTGGCTCTCTGGCTCTCTGGCTCTCTGGCTCTCTGGCTCTCTGGCTCTCTGGCTCTCTGGCTCTCTGGCTCTCTGGCTCTCTGGCTCTCTGGCTCTCTGGCTCTCTGGCTCTCTGGCTCTCTGGCTCTCTGGCTCTCTGGCTCTCTGGCTCTCTGGCTCTCTGGCTCTCTGGCTCTCTGGCTCTCTGGCTCTCTGGCTCTCTGGCTCTCTGGCTCTCTGGCTCTCTGGCTCTCTGGCTCTCTGGCTCTCTGGCTCTCTGGCTCTCTGGCTCTCTGGCTCTCTGGCTCTCTGGCTCTCTGGCTCTCTGGCTCTCTGGCTCTCTGGCTCTCTGGCTCTCTGGCTCTCTGGCTCTCTGGCTCTCTGGCTCTCTGGCTCTCTGGCTCTCTGGCTCTCTGGCTCTCTGGCTCTCTGGCTCTCTGGCTCTCTGGCTCTCTGGCTCTCTGGCTCTCTGGCTCTCTGGCTCTCTGGCTCTCTGGCTCTCTGGCTCTCTGGCTCTCTGGCTCTCTGGCTCTCTGGCTCTCTGGCTCTCTGGCTCTCTGGCTCTCTGGCTCTCTGGCTCTCTGGCTCTCTGGCTCTCTGGCTCTCTGGCTCTCTGGCTCTCTGGCTCTCTGGCTCTCTGGCTCTCTGGCTCTCTGGCTCTCTGGCTCTCTGGCTCTCTGGCTCTCTGGCTCTCTGGCTCTCTGGCTCTCTGGCTCTCTGGCTCTCTGGCTCTCTGGCTCTCTGGCTCTCTGGCTCTCTGGCTCTCTGGCTCTCTGGCTCTCTGGCTCTCTGGCTCTCTGGCTCTCTGGCTCTCTGGCTCTCTGGCTCTCTGGCTCTCTGGCTCTCTGGCTCTCTGGCTCTCTGGCTCTCTGGCTCTCTGGCTCTCTGGCTCTCTGGCTCTCTGGCTCTCTGGCTCTCTGGCTCTCTGGCTCTCTGGCTCTCTGGCTCTCTGGCTCTCTGGCTCTCTGGCTCTCTGGCTCTCTGGCTCTCTGGCTCTCTGGCTCTCTGGCTCTCTGGCTCTCTGGCTCTCTGGCTCTCTGGCTCTCTGGCTCTCTGGCTCTCTGGCTCTCTGGCTCTCTGGCTCTCTGGCTCTCTGGCTCTCTGGCTCTCTGGCTCTCTGGCTCTCTGGCTCTCTGGCTCTCTGGCTCTCTGGCTCTCTGGCTCTCTGGCTCTCTGGCTCTCTGGCTCTCTGGCTCTCTGGCTCTCTGGCTCTCTGGCTCTCTGGCTCTCTGGCTCTCTGGCTCTCTGGCTCTCTGGCTCTCTGGCTCTCTGGCTCTCTGGCTCTCTGGCTCTCTGGCTCTCTGGCTCTCTGGCTCTCTGGCTCTCTGGCTCTCTGGCTCTCTGGCTCTCTGGCTCTCTGGCTCTCTGGCTCTCTGGCTCTCTGGCTCTCTGGCTCTCTGGCTCTCTGGCTCTCTGGCTCTCTGGCTCTCTGGCTCTCTGGCTCTCTGGCTCTCTGGCTCTCTGGCTCTCTGGCTCTCTGGCTCTCTGGCTCTCTGGCTCTCTGGCTCTCTGGCTCTCTGGCTCTCTGGCTCTCTGGCTCTCTGGCTCTCTGGCTCTCTGGCTCTCTGGCTCTCTGGCTCTCTGGCTCTCTGGCTCTCTGGCTCTCTGGCTATGAAAAAAAAGTGATTTTTTTCAAAGCCAAATTTATTTATTTAGTTATTAATTAAACAGTAAGAACGGACGGAACGGATGGGTTGGTTCTCGTTATAACACTTTTCCACGTGAATATTGTCTCCGGGTAGCATAATTGGTGAATCCTTTGCTCACGTGGGACTGTAGGTCAAAGTAAAAGACGCGTATTCAGCGCTTCAAGCCAGGAGGGATATAAAAAACATATTTTCTCGCAGTACTGCTTGGCGGGGCAATCTGCACGGATTGGTTTATACCCATCGAAAGTGTCCAAAAATTGTCACGCAACATCCCTAACATGCGGCGATGGCAGAACACAATGGGACTTCGTTCTTACCTCTCCCAAGAACAGCTATTTCATAGATATTCTTACACGCAAGAAAACTGTTTAATCGAAGATTTCTATATTTTCGCATGTATGTAATATTATATATAAACTTATAATTGCTGTATCTCTTTTTTTTTCAAACTTAGAATTTGTATGACATAAGTTCTGGAGAGTATTCGAACAAGAAACCCTTTTTATATGTTTTTTTTTTATTGCATATCTACAGGATTTTTTTGTAAAGGCTTACGCATCACCTCGAACAAGTTACACTACGAACTCTTACAGCTGGCGTTACAACCAACCACCGACTCTCTTCTCGCGGTAGTCGTAATAGGCGACTAAGAGATAAGAAAACACAACTTGGTACTGATAGATAACCATTTAAAATAATACCATACAAAAATTTAGCACATCGATTTGAGGACCCCGCATTGGAAGAGCTTGGCAGTCATTCTCATTCCCCTAATCTTGGGGATGAAAACCTCAAGTATTTCTTCACAGCAAACCTTCGTGCATCACTATAATATAAACTAAATGAATTTATACATGTAGTTATGTTTTAATTGAAGCTGTTGAGTCCTTGGTGCGGAGGGAGCGACATCGTTTATAAGTCTCGTGCGTGTGATTTTTTTTGAAAAATCAATATATGTGCTAGTGACAATGGTTTTTGTTTGAAAAAGAAAATGCTTTATTAGTACTATCTTTTCCAATATATCAAAAATAAACAAAAATGTGTAGACTATATTGACGACCTATTATCTATTTTATGTTTTAAGTTCTTATTTGGGTTACATATCGTAGGTAACGAATTATAGTCTTATAGGAAGCAAATCCCTTAACGAATAGAAAGTTAGGTATATAAAATTTTACTTAATGTTAAATATGCATTATTCCATTCTTCAACAATTACACTTCAAACTTTTTCATTATTTATTAATATGCTAGTATGAGATATTTGCTAAATTTATGTATTCATAAATTCAGCATTAAAGTACTTACTTATATTCGTATCCTAAAGCTATTGGATAAGCGCGATCGAAATAAACAGGTCATTCGCCTCAATTCGGGTCAGCTATCTGGTTGCAGAACATCCTAACTGTCGGTAATATATCATTAACAGTGTAAACAGGGTGCATTTTATCATAATGAACGTAATTAACCCCATCATATACTATACTTCCCCTTCTTTCTTTGTTCTTTTAAAAAAGTTTACTTTAATAGTATAAGTCTATAACGTTATTTAATATAATAATTATTGATATCAGATATTATATTACGAAAATTACAAAAATTTATTGTTTTTTTATACTCTCTCTTTCTACTCGCCTTCTTTTTTTATATTACTAATAAATAGGGGTTTTTTCAACTATTTTTAAATGATACAGTATTATGATTTTTTGGCACTTGATTGCCACTGTGACTGTTATAGTCATTGTCGCTATCATTAATATGTTCATTTATATTGCAATAACCCGTATAGAGTTTTTCTTGAATAAATGTCTTAATCCTGTGTAGTCTTTGCACATTTACGCCCTATGAACGAAGTACTTACTTCATGGAGCCCAGTAACTAGCGTTACAAATTTACGTTTGTTTCTAGTGTTTAAATTATGCACATCAGTTTTCTTACCAAAAAAAAGTTTTACGTACATATATTATATTTTCAGCCTGTCAGCCATGCTTAAAACAGTATCAATAATAAATAGCACTGATGGTAAGTTGCTACTGTGCAGGCTATAACAACAGCAAGTCTTTTCAAGTAAAGAAGGATACAGGTGGGCTATCATAATCCTTGATTGCAATGTAATAAGAGTCCGGAGACTCTTCAACGCGGAACAGAACCGCTATTGCACCAGACCGAATTTAATGAAGTTTAATAGTCACCATATCCGAGTGGTTAGCCGATCGACATTCGAGTCACGAGACCCGAGTTCGATCCGTAAGACTCGTACCAATGGGTTTTTAAAAACTTAATCCTATCTACTAAACTTATGATTTAAATCGTTGGCTTGGAAATAAATACGCCATCGGGCTCACTACCAGACACGTTATCCCAAAATTGTCTTCGGTGGATTGTAGGGGTGGGTCGAAAGGACATAATTGTCTAGACCTCTGTCTACCTCTGTATTGTGAATAGCGTGAACATATTTATTTATTTTATTCAATTATCATGAAAATTTATCCGCAGCGTAAATTTCAGTTTTACTTAGAAATCCCTTTGGAAACAAACTTAAAACTTTAAGCAACAGAATTTAGAATTTAATTAACAGAAATCGATAAGATTGTGGAAACAAATCAAAGGACACCTAGATAAAGAAAAAGTCTGTTAAAGATAAAACTATAAAATATTAATTATTACACAATCTCTTAGTTTAAGAAATAAATAAAGAAATATCGAAATTCTATGTATTTGTTCAAAACACATGATGCTTAGAATTGTCAATTAAATATTTGATTTATTTTTGGAAGCTCTGATTTTTAGAAACTCTACCAATTAAAGCCTGGCAAAAATTTAAGAGAGATCGTGACAGAGCGTGACAGAGCGTGACATCGAAGTGCTTGATAAGTATCCGATTTCAATAAACTAAAAATAAACTTAAACTTAATAAAATGGATCTGTTTCATAAATTAATTTTGAATAAATAAAATGAAACAATTTTATAAGGAATAACAATAATTTCAAATAAGTAGTAACAAGTAAGTCACGATAGTCAAGTGTTCAGGTGGTCGGAATTTCGAGTCACAAGACCCGAGTTCGGTCCCCAGGTGGCGGGCTCGTACCAATGGGTTTTTTCAAAACCTATGTACGAATCAGATCGTTGGCTTGGACATAAAGACGGCGACGGGCTCACCACCTGTCACGTTGTCCCAAAAATGTCTTCGGTGGATTGTAGAGGTGGGTCGAAAGGACATAATTGTCTAGATCTCTGTCTTACCCTGTATTGGGAATTGCGTGAAGATATTTATTTATTTATAAAAAATATTTATTTATTTTACAATAATTTTAATGACAAAACAATCTCAAACTTTGGGACCGAAAATAGTCCTATTCAGTTGTGGACTTACGACATGTTTTTATAATTATGTCAGATAAAAATATATAAATCAATAATTTTTAATATTACACCGAAATAATAAAAGTTTGAAGGCTTAATAAAAACAAAGACGCTCAATTCAAAATTGATGACGTACGTCTCGTATCTATCTCCCGGAAATGAGGTTCGTGCGCGCGGCAAAATTGCGGGTGCTGCTTCCGTTTTACTGATAAACACAATGATCGACTTCAATATGTTCAACTTTCCAGACCCCACGTAGCCTATTGTCGTCGTATGACAAGGGCTAAAACTTACACCTTTTCATTAAATCTTAGTTACCGGAGATACAGTAAAAAGATGGGTTGTTCTATTAAAAATGTGTTTAAGGTGAAATGTGAACCTTTTTTTTTGTGTTAAATACTTTCAAGCTATAACTCATATTTTCAGGAAAACACCAATTAACAAGCTGGTAAGAAAATTTCAACAGTTTAAAATTTAATTTTAAAATGTACTCACAATACTACGATGTCTACGCTTAAAGGAGTAGACAGAAGTCCTTTCAACAGAGACAATATGACAAGTGGTGAGCCTGCCGCCGTTTAAAAAAATCGCTGCTAACAGACTACCTCCTGAGGATCGAACTCTGGTCTCTTGACTTGAATTTCGATCATCAAACCATTTGGCCATCGTGACATAACTAAAAAATTAAGACGTTTCAAGTGCGAGGGGTTTCGTGCTACAATCTCTAATCCAACCAAGCGTGGCGATTACGGAAATCTTTCTCCTAGTAGAGCCTATGTCTTGCAGTGAACTTTTAAAAGACGTAACTATGTAAATCACGTAAAAATAATAGACGTTGTTTATTGTAAATAAGTGTATATTTCCTTTTAAATAAATGTTGAAAGGTTAGTATAAGCTTACGTATTCTTGCATAAACTAAGGTTGAAAAACCAGGAGACCAGGTGGTAACAGTTGATTATTTCAAAAAGAAATATTGCGGTGACCGTAAGATGTAATAAGAGCGCAGCTGGCAAGTCACATGCTCAATAGGCTACGTCTGCATGAATTCCAGATTTAAGTTACAAATGGGCTGAGTTAGTATATTAAGAATTGATTTTCCTTGCCACAATTGTAAAAGTACTCGGATACCTAGACGTGCATGCATGAAGAAGATGATAAGTTTGAAAGAAGCGAAAGAGGTATATAACGATCGTGACTCTTGGCGATCTATCCTCTCTGTCTACCCCAGGGATTGTAAGTAAAGATAAATAAAATAATAAATAAAAGATGAATATCTTAATGAGCTTGAAAATAGAAAACAATGAACTTGATAGAAAGGAAGGAGGTGTGTAAAAATCGTGACGCTTGGCCTGAAAGAACAAAACCACTTTCAGCTTACACCATCAGGTATATTGAATATATATACAAAATGAAATAATAATTATCTTTATATTATTATGCAAATTTTTAACCCATAGTTTTTACTATCTATAGTAACCATGGAACTCTCAAAGGAATTAACCGACTGCGATAAGATTAGTTTTAGTTGCTAATCGGATGCGATAGTTAGCGCTGTGATCAAATATTCTCAAGGGGTCCGTATATCCGATTAAAAATACGTAATATCTATTAACATCTCAGTTCGTCACAATAAATTTTTCTAAATGTACTGTGATCAATTAAGTTAATATTTGATACACGTATCAATTTCTGTAACCCAAACTCTTCGAGTAGAAGAAAAGAACCCTTGAAGTTCGCCTTTCTAGGCGAATGAACGTAAAGTCATTCATTCCCACACTTGTGAGCCTCGACGAAAAATTTAAAATATTATCGATTATCCTAAGAGTATGTGTATACACTAGATGTCTAAAGATATAATAATAATAATCATTCCGCCTTCCTTTAAAATAGAACTATAGGATATATAATTACAAATGGCTATGGTTAAGGTTTTATCTTAAATACTTTTAGTAAGGTATTACAAAAGCTTTTAATGCTTCCAACAAAGCCGCAAATATTACTTTGCAGATTTTATCTTTAACTAACATTATTGTAAACAGGGCTTAAATATGGTTTCTTAATATAGAAGTAATGGAGAACGCTATTCAAAAACCAACTAATAAATGACGAAGCCACGATAACCGAGTGGTTGGGTGGTCGGAAATTCGAGTCGACAGACCCGAGTCGATTCCCAGGTGGCTCGCACCAATGGGTTTTTCAAAAACTTATGTACGAATTGTGTCGATGGCATGGACATAAAGGCGGCGATGGGCTCACCACCTGTCACGTTGTCCCGAAAATATCTTCGGTTGAAGGTGGGTCGAAGGGACTTAATTGTCTAGACTAGACCTCTGTCTACCCCTGTATTGGGAATTGCGTGAAGATATTTATTTATTATTCATTATTTTAATTAATTAATTAATTGAACGCAAGACAATTAATTTAAATGTAACAATTGTTATCACTATACAGACAGCAAAGAGCTTCAATTATTATAGAGAAACTTACCATGTCTGCCATTATAATTGACAACATTTTTAAAATAATATACAAATAATATAGCCGATAGCCGACTGCAACCACTCGGCTATCGGTGGTGGAATTTTGAGTCGAGAGACCCGAGTTCGATACCTGTGACAGGACTAATGGGTTACTCAAAAACTTATGTACGAATTACATCGTAGGCTTGGACATTAAGGCGGCGACGGGCTCACCACCTATCACGCTGTCGTTGTATTTATTTATTTATTTTATAAATTTAAATAAATGGATAACATAATACTTATACAAACTGCTCCAGCTATAAATAAATTAAGCCACTAGTTCAATTTACATCGGATAAAATTGCAAGTTAATTAAGGTTGTGGTTGGTACAGCTGCAAATTTAAATTTTGAAATTGTTTCTGAATTCTTTCTCATTGTTACCGTATTGTTTTTAGTATTAAAATTTTACTATTAATTTATTAGTATATGTACATAATAAGTTTCTCAAGTTTTGAAAATAATACGATGTTACTAATTTTGTTACATGTATACTAACGAGTATATTTGAAAGTATTAAGCCATCATTTATTACTCATATATACAATGAAACGCATTGAATATTTTTCATTTAATATTTATGAATATATTCATTGGATAACATATTTTCACAACCTTCTAAATATGGATATTAAATGAAAGGATTAAAAAGTCTCAAAACAACATAAGTAAAACACAAATAAAAAAAAATTATAAAGAATTTACCGGTTTCATTAAAAATTATTTTAATAATAATGCACTTATTGTGTACTCAGAGCTTGAAACCAAAACCGTTAAACTAAAAAAAAAAGTAAGTTAATGTATTAATGCTGATGGAGACTTAGAGTCATTAAATAATACATGAAAAATAATTTATCCACTTTAGAAGTAAATGAAATGTAGTTTAGTTTAGTATCTTAACGAATTTTCCCTATACTGGGATAGACAGAGGTACAGGCAATTAAGTCCATTAAAGCCACATATCAACGAACACATATTTCTAAAATCGTACGTTTGATTTGCCCAAATAGTTTAAAACAAGTAATTGGAACTATTATTTGGCTTAAAGAATTTACTTGGAAAACAACAACTAAGAGGATATTCGTAATTACGAAACACATTCGTTTTATGTTTTTTATGCATTTTAATTAAAAAGAGTATCTGTTAATGGTAACAGTATTTCGCATCGACTGTACGTCCGCGGTCAGGGGCCATTTACTTGCTAAACGGTAGATAAATCAACCGACGTTCGTGCGTTTACTTTAATGGAACAAAGCTTTAGTCCATTTCACGAATATTGTCGCATGCAAAATAGTGTCACTCATGTAAAAGTATGTGCCATCCTTAAATTCTATACTCATTTTTATACATACAATATCAAAGGATCTTATTCCCTTATGTTAAACACGAATTGCTTCAGGAATAGCAATATTTGCCATCATGAGGATCAGACGAAATAGGTTTGCGTCGTGATCCAATTTCTCTTCATATAAGTACCTACTCGTATAGTAGGTAGTGAAATCATATACATTATATAATGATCTTGGTTAAATTAAACTTATAAACTAAAGATATTTATACAAATTTTTCATACTATTATTACAAAAACTGATAAGAAATAATAACCCATAATATCCATGCCTGAGTTCATGCCTTTTCATGGCGGAGGGTTTGAGTAACTATGATAATCCATGGTTAACTACTTAGCCCATATATTCCAGGAATGGTCGGTTATTAATGACCATTTCAAGAGGGCTATGCTATCCCTTGGATGGCACGTGAATCGGTGAACTGATGGGGAGTATTCTTACTCTCCGTGGTCTCTCATGTCATGATAGAGTTCAGGTAATTGTGGTGTTTCGATTGACTACACTTTGTGCTTCTAACTCCGAGACTCTGAATCACAAATATGATGTTGCAATAAATACAATGGCCATATATTAAATACTGTAGGAATTTCTTCTTTTTATTAGCAGATTTTTTAAAAATACGTCCAGTTCGCGCGAATGCTTCGGGATGCAAAGCATTTATAAACACTATTGGAAAAAGATACACTGGTTGTCAAAGTTTCTGTCAATTCACATACTACATTTGTTTGTTCGATACTACAGACGTTTTTTGCTACCAAAAACATATGAATGCTGTATTTTTAAATATAGAAAAATTGTTGTTAGTTATGTCGTCTATGTTACAAACGACTTAGATAACTATCGACTTAGATAGTTATATAATAATAAAATAAAACCTACGTTGAGCGTACCCCTGTCCCTGGCGATTGGTGCTACAATCAAAAATCCTTTTTTCAACCATGTAAGTAATGGACTTTTGAAGCGTTTTAATTAAGTTGAGTAATTAAAGTTATACAATGGATGGCTGGATAAAGCACGAAAGTACCAGCGACTTTTCATTATATCAATATGACAAGTATATTTCCTATTATATAGATTCTTATAAGCAATATTGTAAAGATGGTTGTTAGTTTATATTTTATCCACGGTATTATTGCTGTCCTATTTTCTACTTACTTTCTTTCTTCTCTTTCTTTTCGTTGAATGTACTAAAAAAGTTGTTTTTTAACTCAAAATTAGAAATGGAAATTCCCATTTTCTATACAATAAGAAATAATATGATTTCATAGATTTTTCCAAACAAGTTCGATTCGCTTTAATTAATATTTTTTGATTTCCTCTTCTATATTTCTACAATATATTTCACATTATTTGTTTTACTTATAGTAGATAATAAAGCTGCAGTCACTATGCAATTCGTCAAGGATTAGAGAAACGTAGCTGTCTAGTCTTATGAAGCTGGCAGTGTCTCATGAGCTTAATTGGACTTACGCGACAGTTTCATCTAAGCTTATCCCCAGAACACTTACCCTCAGACATGGGCAGTACATTGCTTTATGCAATCTACAACTCTATGACGATATACATTGATATTTTTAATCAAACAACAAAATTACTAGACATTTTTTTCCAATACTTTATTTACAGAAACGGGATTATGTTAATATTTACAATACTTAATAACTGAAAACTACAATAATCGTAGAGCCTAGCCTATTTCCTTACTATGTGTGGCGATTATGGGAAGTCCTCCGATTGCCAAACAATTATAGTAGGCAAATCCTGGAAAACAGCATCTATAGAACGGTTTGAATATACTAAGATTACTAATCCGATTTACTAGCTTAAAGTTATGTCCCACTTTGTCGTTTTTACGGATATCTCATACCAATTATTATTGACAGTCTATTAAGTTGTGACAGCCCTACAGCATGGCGGTGAGCACTTGCTTTAATTTCGAAGTGTGACCAAATTATTAATAGCAATTTTAATTTATTACGACTTAGACGGTTAAGTAAATATCGCGAGGACACTGGCATTTCTAAGAAATAATAATTTGGAAAACGTATAAAGTCCGTAAGCTGCTCAGTGTGGCCGGTCACGAGTCATTTAATAAAATGAATTTGACAGATTCTGTGTTCTCAATATACGTAATAATATTAAAGGAATTCGCATATAATTTGTAGAGCAATGACCGTTTTTATTATTAATATTATTTCACGTACAGTCCCTGACGGAGTAGCCAGAGGAACAGATCACCAAGTGTCACGATCTAACATACCTCGGTCGCTTCTTTCAGATTGATCATTTTCTTCATACTTGCACGTCTAGGTATTCCAGTAACCTTGACCCTTTTCTCTTCTAGCGATTTGCACACATGGTCTCCGAAAGTTAGTCTAGGCTAATATGTTTATTATGTTTAAAGGTATAACATACAAGGATAATAAAATATATATATATATATATATATATATATATATATATATATATATATATATATATATATATATATATATATATATATATATATATATATATATATATATATATATATATATATATATATATATATATATATATATATATATATATATATATATATATATATATATATATATATATATATATATATATATATATATATATATATATATATATATATATATATATATATATATATATATATATATATATATATATATATATATATATATATATATATATATATATATATATATATATATATATATATATATATATATATATATATATATATATATATATATATATATATATATATATATATATATATATATATATATATATATATATATATATATATATATATATATATATATATATATATATATATATATATATATATATATATATATATATATATATATATATATATATATATATATATATATATATATATATATATATATATATATATATATATATATATATATATATATATATATATATATATATATATATATATATATATATATATATATATATATATATATATATATATATATATATATATATATATATATATATATATATATATATATATATATATATATATATATATATATATATATATATATATATATATATATATATATATATATATATATATATATATATATATATATATATATATATATATATATATATATATATATATATATATATATATATATATATATATATATATATATATATATATATATATATATATATATATATATATATATATATATATATATATATATATATATATATATATATATATATATATATATATATATATATATATATATATATATATATATATATATATATATATATATATATATATATATATATATATATATATATATATATATATATATATATATATATATATATATATATATATATATATATATATATATATATATATATATATATATATATATATATATATATATATATATATATATATATATATATATATATATATATATATATATATATATATATATATATATATATATATATATATATATATATATATATATATATATATATATATATATATATATATATATATATATATATATATATATATATATATATATATATATATATATATATATATATATATATATATATATATATATATATATATATATATATATATATATATATATATATATATATATATATATATATATATATATATATATATATATATATATATATATATATATATATATATATATATATATATATATATATATATATATATATATATATATATATTATTCATTTATATCATAATCACAATATATGACATAAACGATTATATCACAAGATATAACCGATTTTAATAAAGCGCGCCGCATCTAAAACATAAAGAGATTGATCCACGGTTGCGCATTTTTTAAGTAAGTTGAGTAATTAAAGTCATTTAATGAATTGCTGGATAAAGCACGAAAGTACCAGCGACTTTTCATTATATCAATATGACAAGTATATTTCCTATTATATAGATTCTTATAAGCAATATTGTAAAGATGGTTGTTAGTTTATATTTTATCCACGGTATTATTGCCGACCTACTTTCTACTTACTTTCTGTTTCCTTTTTTTTTTCGTTGCATGTACTTAAAAAGTTGTTTTTAAATCAATATTAGAAATAGAAACTCCCATTTTCCATACAATAAGAAATAATATAATTTCATAGATTTTTCCAAACAAGTTTGATTCGCTTTTATTAATGTTTTTTAATTTCCTTTTCTATATTTCTACAATACATTTCACTTTATTTCTTTTACTTGTAGTAGATAATAAAGCTGCAGTCACTATGCAATTCGTCAAGGATTAGAGAAACGTCGCTGTCTAGTGTCAAGAAGCTGGCAGTGTCTCATGAGCTTAATTGGACTTACGCGACAGTTTCATCTAAGCTTATCCCCAGAACACTTACCCTCAGACATGGGCAGTGTATTGCTTTATGCAATTTCCAACTCTATGACGATGTACATTGATATTTTCAATCAAACAACAAACTTTTACTAGGAATTTTTTCCAATACTTTATTTGCAAAAACAGAATTATGTTAATATTTACAATTCTTATTAACTGAAAACTACAGTAATCGTAGAGCCTAGCCTATTTCCTTACTATGTGTGGCGATTATGGAAAGTCCTCCGATTACTCAACAATTATAGTAGGCAAATCCTGGAAAACAGCATTTATAGAGTGGTTTGAGTATACTAAGATTACTAATCATATTTACTAGCTTACAGTTATGTCCCACTTTGTTATTTTTACGGATATCTCATACGAATTATTATTTACAGTCTATTAAGTTGTGACAGCCCCACAGAATGGCGGTGAGCACTTGCTTTAATTTCGAAGTGTGACCAAATTAATAGCAATTTAAATTTATTACGTTTTAGACGGTTAAGTAAATGTCGCGAGGCGACTGGTATTGCTGAAAAATAATAATTTAGAAAACGTATAAAGTCCGTAAGCTGCTCAGTGTGGCCGGTCACGAGTCATTTAATAAAATAAATTTGACAGGTTCTGTGTTCTCAATATACGTAATAATATTAAAGGAATTCGCATATAATTTGTAGAGCAATGACCGTTTTTATTATTAATATTATTTATCTTCACGTACAGTCCCTGACGGAGTAGCCAGAGGGAACAGATCACCAAGTGTCACGATCCTTACATACCTCGGTCGCTTCTTTCAGATTGATCATTTTCTTTATACTTGCACGTCTAGGTATTATAGTAATCTTGACCCATTCCTCTTCGAGCGATTTGCACACATGGTCTCCGAAAGTTAGTCTAGGCGTATATGTTTATTATCTTTAAAGGTATAACATACAAGGATAATAAAATATATAAATAATATTATCTAGGAATGTGTACTACAATTAAATTTGTACTTTATTTTCAATAAGTTTTTATATATTTGGTTTGGAAAAAGAAAAATATATTTATAGAACAGAAATTTAACAAAGAAGTCGCTAAATTAATACTTCTAAATTTTGAATAAAATAAACTTCTCAATTCTATTACAAATTATGAAGTAATATTACTTAACAAATGCCTCATGGAAATTAAGAAAGTTGTCAGCTCTGACTATCTCTCGGTATCTAATTAAATTAGCCTATTCGAATAACGAATAAACTTAAGAGAAATAATTAGATATTGAAAATTGTATATCACAATTTTTTTAAAAGTCTATGTAACGAGAAAATTGTCATATGACAATTAGTAAAATTATATTGTTGACAGTAACCTTTGTCATGATGAAATAAATGTTATTCATTTATATCACAATCACAATATATGATATAAACGATTATATCACAAGATATAATCGATTTTAATAAAGCGCACCGCATCTAAAACATAAAGATATAGATCCACGGTTCTGCATTTTTTAAGTATATATACTTTGGACGCTACTGCCAGTGTCATTACTCTAGGAAGTATCGTTTAAAAATCACTTTTTATTAGCAGATATTAAATTGTCAAGGACTGATTCATGGCTTTTACGAAAACTATGAAACAAATGAGTCTGATTGGAAATGATATTATATTGTAAAGTAGTCAGTACGAATTATAATTATTAACTTATTGCGTAAACTATTACACCTACCAATCTGTTCAGAGGATAGGCACGTATACAAAACATCTTAACCTTTAATTTATTCCGAATCACCCAAGGGTGCTTCAACATTTAGGAATTCAATCGAAAAGGTTTTACGAATTCAGCTATTTGAAATGGGTGCTTATAATTCTTCAAACAATCAGAAGTATCGCATTAAATTATTATATTGTAGTAAATTTTGCAGGTATCAGTTTAATTTTGTAAGTTATTTTAACGCAAGGTTTGTGTTATAAAAAATAACTTTAAATAATAATGAAAGAAATAAAAGTAAGGTTTGAATAAGTAACCTTAACAAAACGTTTATTTAAAGTTACGATAACCTAATTGTCTGGTTATTTATATTCTAACCAAAAAACTCTAATGTATCCCAATCGCAGTGTCGCTACAACTGTTGACATGCTTACAAATGTTTTAATAGACAATTATGTAAATAGTTGTTAGATTTCGATTATATTCATAGTTGATGATTTTCATGTTCCTCGCACTCTTACGCGTCTTTCTAATTCATTACTGTCTTCATACATGGCACGTATCCGAATACTCTTGACCCTCCTCTCTTTAAGGTATTCACTCACAAGTTATTCTTATTATTCACAAGTTATTCTCTCAAAAGTTATTCTCGACCTATCTCGGACTCTTTTATAATTAATTTTATATTTTTTTAAATAGCTAATCGTTATAACAGTACTCCTAACTCTATATTTATTCTCAAAGTACTTTTGACTTTATATCTTCATGTTTAAGCGTAGTTTGAACTAAAAGAAAAAAAATTGTTATCATAATTTATAAACCTGACGATAAAATAGAAGCTGACAATATAATTTGCAACGCTGGTTATACTTTATTTCTCGGAGTTCGCTTAGCGAGCTTTTGAGTAAGACCATTCAAAAATTAATTTCCTAATTTCTAAGATTAACAAAAAAACTGTCCCATAAATATGGTACAAGGAATAAGGTAATAAATAAATATCATGAATAAGGTGAACTAAGGTAATATAAGGTAAGTGTTGATGAAAATTTATATATATTTTTTTAATTATATAAAATGTGTAGTAAATTTAATTTACACATAAATAAGAAAAATCGTATCATCGAGTATCATAATTTAAGGCCGAAATTTCGAATAGTTAAGGGCAAAATAGTCAATATCATTTGAAATTATTGTTTAACGAATTCACGATTCTTCAAATCTTGATTATAAATCTCTGAAAATTATAATTTTGTTTTGATAATAATTTTGAAACTTAATGTGGCGTAAAATAAAATAATGTAAATTAAGCGTAAGATATGTTTTACTCATTATGAACATGCTCTGTATCTAATTATAAATATAGACCTCAATGCCAACTATTATGATTATATGAGGTATTTGTTATATTTTTCGTCTGGTTGGATTTTTATGTACATAAAAATAAAAATACATAAAATTAAATAAATAAATTATTATTATTATTATTTCTATAAGAGGACCCCTGATGCTTCACAGCTTTGAAGGTCAAGTTGTATCTTGTAAATGTACGTGCCTAGCTACCTTTCTACTCAATCAATTTGAGTAGGAAAAATCTTAAAAAAAGAACTCGCCCTGGGGAGTGTAATTAGATTAAAACTGCGTACGCAAATTAGAACCGGAAATATAGAGAAAGAAAGCTTTGAAAATTGAATTTAAGAATAACTAGAGGAATACCAATGATTCATAATAAATCTGAAAAATAAAAACCGTATTGGTTTAACAAACAGCCCGGACAACTTATAATTATTTTTATAAATTGTTTAAATACACAACTATTAAGTAAATTTTACACGCCACCCCGCTTTTCTTCGCGTGGAAAGTATTCTGTAAGTAAAGAAATAAAATACACAAAGCGCTATTCTTAAAGGATATTAAATTCGTACAAGTATACCGTTATTCGTATCAAAGATGTAAAAGTATCTCCATTACTTGACAAACGAACTTCAATATAAAGAAAAATATGATAAGATTGCCTGCGATTATTCACAAATAAAATGAAAGAAGCGAAGACTTTCTTTTTTTTTCCACATTTGAAAATAAGTCTAACCTAAAATTTGTCATAAAGAACAGTCCCAACCCACCTGCATCCATATGCATATTTTAAATGTATAACCTTAACACAAAGACAAATTATATAACGATATTACATTATTTTTTTCGAATATCACTGTAGGCAGGTGATATATAAATGACAAACTTTAGAAGTAAACACAGCATCATCTGAATCCTTTTTTGAAATATGTGTAATATAATATACTGTTCGTAAATAAATAAATAAATATCTATATTATTTCGGGAATCGAACTCGGGTCGCTTGACTCGAAATTCCAACCACCGTCTTGAGTTTTTAACATATTGTTCATGGAGGAGGTTTTTAATATATTGTTCATAGGAGCAATCTAGCGTATAGTTTGCTCCTATTATAAGTTTTCCTGTAAAAGCCTTCTGGAAGAAATTTCAATTTTAAATAAGCATTGCCTTTGTACTCATATTCAGTTTATCTTCTAGTTGTGTGTACATGAATAGTAAAAATAAACTAATTAAATAAATCATTTTCGAAACTTGGAGGGTAACGGTCGAAGAAATCTTGCATCAATGATACTATATTCAGAGCAAATACGTGTCATATTTTAATGATTATTAGCTTATTAATAGATTAATAGTTACCTGATTAATGACAAATTAATGAATTATATTGTATGCTGGTGGAGTCTTTCTTGTGGAATTATACAACATAACATTTTATTATATTTAATAATTTTTCAAACGATACAACTAAATTTGGGTCAAATTGGGATACAAAAAATCAAATATTTAAAAAATATGAGTGATGTAATGTGATCCTCTCAGAATTATTTCCGCTATTTCAAAGTACTTGGTCATATACAACTTATTTAATTTTGTTTAGACTGGCTAGTATCCGCAACTCCTCGACTAATCGCCGATTTGCGTGAGGGCAGGAATATTTGCTTATTTGGCCCAACCTAACTCATCCAGGTAACTGTATCAGCAGACCCTTAGTTACTTCGTGACCGCGGGGAGTGATACTTGCGAGCCGAGATACATAGCCTAGTTCAGCGCGATATTCACCCAGGTCTAATCTCGCAGAACTCTGCGAATTTCCTAAAAACTGAGAACCAGAGGGTGGCAATAATTTTATTCCAATAACTTCGTACTCTTTAAATTTTTACTTAAAAAGATATTTGCACGAAAAATTACACTTCCTTTTCGATTTCCTATGCAAAAGTAATTCCAAATAATCCCGAAAAAACCAAAAGTCCACTAAAATACATAAAGAATTCAAACTTAAAGAATTATGGCCATGATCTGGTCTTTAACACTACAAGTAAAGAGTTGAGATAATAAAGAGTGCGTAACATCAATATTTTGCTACTTATCCATTAGTTATGTTAAATAAACGTATAAATTGTAAATTAAGTAGATGCCCCTGTTAATGGCATAACAAACCCTACTTTGTTTTAGACAAATAAATAAGTATATACGGAATATATTTAAAGTTTCATAAATAGTTGTCATAAATATCGATGAAGAAAACTATTTTTGAGAACCTACAACTAAAATAAAATACAATCGAGCAGCAGCAAAAGCTGTGGATTGGGTTTGACCACAAGAAAAAGACATGGTCTAAAGATTTATTGAATTTTTTTCTTAACTCTAATCTAATAAACTGATCCTGTATAAACCGAAAAATTCTATATAGAAGAATATGCACTTGAGTTTTTGTTTTTCAATATGAATTGATATTGAACAAATGATATTGTTCTGGTAAAACATACACTAAATAAAAATGCTGTCACGAGTTGACTATGAAATACAAACAATTCAAATACATAGGGCAAACGCAAAATTGTACATATCTTACAAAGCTTAAGCTTTTTTGTTTAAGAAACAGATTAAAGTCATATAGAACGTTAGCGTGACTGCCGTTCAAAACTGTCTTTTGTGAAAAGTTGTGTGAAGTTGAGAGAAGATTGTAGGTTATCAACTTATCTTAATTTTTTGAAAATCAGTTTATAAGAAATTGCTTATGCAGTCATTCTTGAGCTCATGACGGCATTTGGGTTAGATACGACATTTTTTAATCTTCTTTTAAATCTTCACGCAATTCCCAATACAGGGGTAGAGGTCTAGTCTAGACAATTAATTCCCTTCGACCCACCTTCCACCGAAGATATTTTCGGGACAACGTGACAGGTGGTGAGCCCGTCGCCGTGTACTATTCTAGAAAAGCAAATTATTAATATTTTTGTTATGATCATACTGAAGACTTGATTCGAATCCCCATTTTTTTTATTGATATTCGTTATACGAACCCTACATAAACCAGCTCCTCACAGAGATGAGATAGGTGTTTGTCACTTGTACACATTGTGTGAATAGTATCAGTTCCTTGGATGACGCATTGATTTTTAATAAGCGCGCTTATAAAACCACAAGCCAATATCTAAGAATCATTCGCAGTATGCTGTACTTCTCTACAATGTACATATCAGCTTCTCTACAATGTATATATCAGCTTCAGGTTAAGAAACAAAAACAGCTGAAATTCTGCTAATGATGCTAGTAGAAGTATTTGATCAAAGTATTTTGAACAATTTGTAACTGGTTAGAAATCATGCAATTTTTTTGTGATTGTTTTCGTTCTTACATTTTTTGGTTGTTATATTTTTATTTCAATTATATTGGAGTTTTCATTTTTGTAATGATGAGGGCACAACAATTGTGCAGTCAATTATATTCACCGAAATATCTTCGGTGGAAGGTGGTTCGAAGGGGCTTAAATGTCTAGACTAGATCTCTGTCTAATCCTTTATTGGGAATGGCGTGAAGATATAATTATATTCTAAAATATACAGGACAATATCGCATACATCCCGAATAAGTAGAAATAGTAGAAATGTTATGAAGTTGGAACCAAATAAGGTACTTCAAGCACGAAAAAACGAAACGTATAATACTTTCCGAGTACAATAATTTTACACCTTCAGGGTAACGCAAATAGTTAATGTAATTAAAATATAATGTTTAAGTAATTATAATATGTTATTAATTATTTTATAAAAATACAAAAATCTTCACGCCATTACCAATAAATAAATAAACAATTAAGTCTTGTCGAGTCACCTTCCACCGAAGGTTTATATTATACAAATTAGAGTACAAATATTTTACGACATGATATTTTTACTGCCTGCGTGCTTTTATTTTATTTATTAAAGCAATCATAATTTTAAAATGGAAGTGAAATAAATAAGCTGAAAAATTGGTGTGCTTCAGTGATTAAGAATATTTAATGCTTTCTACCCACTCTCCAACACAGTTTATTTGAGACATCATGAAAGGTGATGAGTTTTTCATCATCTTATTATCCATGCCAATGATACAAAACATTTAATTAGATAAATATTCATATAAACTTACAGAAGTTTAACTTTTGAAGGAATATTCATATTATTGAAAAATGTATTACTGTATTGTAGTACTGTACAGTACAGTATAGTACTACAGTACAGTACAGTAGTACTATACTGTAGTATTGTGAAATGTGAATAAAATAGTAGTACTGGTATAAGTAGTATTACCGATTAATTACAGTGGAGATGCAGTTAGAACAAATGGTAATTCAGTTTCTAAAAACTGAAAATGTCACAGAAAAACCATGTGCATTTCACGTCACAAAGAGACTCGTTATCGGGAAAGTGCTTTCTAGGCATTCGCTCACGTCCATGAAGGCTAAAAACAAAAGATATTTTTCTTTCAATTCCAAGTTTTTGTGTAATTTTTTTCTTTATATAGTTTCAACAAACAATACTGTTAATAAGCTATATTTACTGTCATCAAATATGTAAATTTAGAAAGGTATTCTCTGTCTTTATACTGTACTAGCTTTTAATCAGGACCTCGCTTGAGTTAAGGTCTTTAAATAATTGTCAAAGTTATAATAATTATAATTAGAAAGTAAATTAAATTATATAATTTATACTTGCGATTGTTGTCACATGGTGAGATTGCATTGCATTAAAATTCATTGCTGACCACTTGTACACACTTCACTTTTATTTAATTATAATGAATAAAAGTGAAGTGTGTACAATTGTTCAGCAATCAATTTTAATGCAATGCATAAATTTTGATGCATTTAAATTAAATTATAATACAATTATTTTTCATATAATTAGAAATATATTTGCTTCTATTCTAATTAAAATAGTGAGCTGACAACCGATATTTACTCACTAGTTTATTTGACGACCTCCGTGGACGAGTGGCGTACACATTGGCTTTGTATAGTGTATCCAGCTCTGAGATCCCGGGTTCAATTCCCGGTCGGATTAATGTAGAAAACACTTTTCTACATTTTCTCGGGTCTAGGTATATACGTTCATTGTTTCTGATTTCATAATACATGTGCTTAAGCTGCTTACTTTGGGATCTGAGCAATGTATGTGATGTTGTCCCTTTGTATTTACTAATTGCTTTTTTTTTTCGGAATCAGTTCCTTAGAAATCGGAGAATCGGATCAATCGTTTCTGAGATATTTTTTTACACAGAGAATGGAGGCAAAAGAGCAGGTGGCTCACCTGATGGTAAGTGATTACCGCCGCCCATGAACATCCGCAATACCAGAGGCATAGCAGATGCGTTGCCGGTCTTTGAGAAAGGTAGAGGCTCTTTTCTTGAAGGTCCCTAAGTCGTTTCGGTCCGGAAAAACCGCTGACAGCAGCACATTCCATAAAGTGCAAGCGCGAGGCGGAAAATTCTACGAAAAACGCACTGCGGTAAAATGCCAAGCATCAAGATACAAGTACGATGGTGAAATTCAGCGTCTGGGATTAATCCGAACAATTCCTCGGAGCACTTCCCGTAGTAAATCTTGGAAAAATTCAAAGAGATGCAACGTCTCTTTGCAATGCCAGGGGATCCAGCCTATCAGATAGAACATGGTTGTCGACGATTCGAGCCGCTTTTCGTTGGATACGGTCAAATAGAAGGAGCTGACACTGGGTTGCCCCCGCCCAGAGATGCGAACAGTACTCCATGTGCAACCGAACCTGCGCCTGCGCTGTCGTGCTCTACTAAGCACGCCAAGCTTTTTAGAGGACAATTTGGCCTTTTCTTCCACGTGACCGCAAAACTGAACGTTGCTCGATATGTTGACGCCAAGGATTCTGAAACTGGCTGAGGCAACAAGGGGTGTGTTCTCAAAATGTTGTGACATAACGAAGGGTTACTTTTTAGCGATAAATTGTTTCTGCAAAAACTTGTGTCTTTTTAGGGTTGAACTGGACTAATTTTAGTGGGCCCCAGTCCGAGATTTTGACTCACAAATTGTTAGGCAACTTGTGGGATACCAGATTTCACAGACTTAGAAAAATTTTACTAAGTGTTGGTGTACCGAAATGGGTCTAAAGTTAGTGGGATCCGTAGTACTACCAGATTTAAATAAAGGAATTACTTTACTTTGCTTCATGAGATCAGGAAATACACCAGACTCTACACTACTATTAAATATTATGCACAAATGAGGTGCAATTAAATCTAATATAGAAGCAATTACTTCAACGGACATTCCCCATAGATTCACCGTTTTCTTACATTCAATAGTGTTAAACATTCTCATAATTGAACTAACAGCCTCAAACTTAAAGGTTGAGGTACAAGCTCTTACATTTTCCTTCAGTAACGTCTAGGCAACAGCAGAAGAAGAATTCAGACACTTTGTAGTCAAAATTGAAATTTCACTAAAAAAAAGTTTCAAAAATTTAGCTACCTCATAATTAGTATTTATAACTTTATAACTTTTGTCAATATTAAGTTGGTAGTCAGAACTTCATGAAATATTCTTCCCCGTTTCACTATTAATAATATTCCAAGTCATTTTTACTTCCTTAGAAGCATTTTTAATTTTATTGCTAGTGTAATGACTTGGCTGCAAAACAGACTTTTTTAAAAATTTTTGAATAATTTCTAACATAATGCTTAAAAGTCTCGCAATGATTGTATGACCTTTCGCTGTAAAGTTCATACAATCTTCGCCTACTTCGGTGACTTCCCACTGTTGCCCAATCATTAAAAGTCTTTCGACTATTGAATGAGAATATTTAAGAAGTAAAAACGGCATTAAATTCAATTTTTAAGAAATTTAATAATGAACGGTACAAGGCGTTAGTATTGTCATGGTAAGGCAACACAGAAAGTTTTTTTATTAAATTACTTCTAAATTTCTCTTTGCGATATAAATTTATTGGAACAAACACAGCTTTCCTAATACGTGTGGTTTGTCGGTCGTGAGACAGACTAACAAATTGACCAGAGTGGTCTGAACTTAACTTATGAATTATTAATCTATGCAATGGTTTGACAACAGTAAAAATATTGGCTATGCACGTCGCACTTGACTCAGTTATTCTTGTTGGCTCATAAAACAAGTTCACAAGATTGAACGACTTTAACAATGAGAGAAATCTAATAGTAATAGAAGAAGCTTCCAGGAGATTAATATTAAGGTCTCCGTATATGACTACCGATTTACTTGAATATTTTGATGCACCAGGTTAATACAACTTTAACTAGATAAACTATTTTGTAAAATAGTATATATTCTCTTTAAAATTGTTTTGATAAACGTTATTATTGCAAGAGATTTCCTCTATTGTCTTATTATTTAATTTAAAGTACTTGGAACAGATTCCAAATTACTTGTCATATTAAACTGCTCAATAAAAGCAGATGTCGGTTTAGCCGAATTCTTGGCTGAGGTAAAATGTAAAGAATAAGATAGCGCATCTACTATCAATCTTATTTCAAAGAAAGATCGCATCCCTTCCCAATCTGCCGACCTGCAGTGCCACACACGGCGGTGGCCTGCATATCACGACTGCAATGGGCACATGATAGGCACTATAATAAGGCCGTGGTCCGATGAACTCAAAGGGGCATCGACAGAGACCACATAGTCGTCCAGATGAGAGATCAGCAGAAGATCCAGCAGGGAAGATGTATGATCTTCAACATCCGGAACCCGCGTTGGCCAAGTAACCAGTTGCATCAGATCATATGCTAAAGCAAAGTCAAATGCAGATCTCCCCGCATGATCAGTGGTTCGAGATCGTAGCCATTCGGCGTGGTGGGCTTTGAAGTCGCCGAGTACCACGATCTCTGCGGATGGGATCTGCTGTAGCACGGAATCTGCAGCCATTTGGATGTGGTCGATGAGTCGGTCAGTTTCGGCATTACCGCTGTGGGACCTGTAGAGGCACCCAAAGGGTGGATAAGTCCCTACTTTCAAGGTTGCCGAGGCGTTGAGATAATAGGAAAGATAAGAGATATCTGCTGGAGAGAATATCTGCGTCTCGGTAAGAAAAAGATTGTCCGGCTTTGCCGTCTCCAGATGGTAGTGGATGGCATCTAGATTGGAGTGTAGTCCCCTGATATTGCAGAGATCCACGGCAAACGTGGTAAGGGGTGCCGAAGGTTTTTTTGCTAAGTTTGCCTCGGGCAATGTGGGAACAGAGCGGAACTTTTGTAGTATCTTTCAATTTCGACAACAGAAAACAGTAGCAATTATAAAATATCTAAATATTTATTTAATCTAAAGCAATCATAAATCTAACCATGTGGTAACGGCGTAAGAATATTGCCACTGCCTTTCCTCCCGTGGGTATCGTAAGAGGCGACTAAGGGAAACAGTCTTGAATATCATTAAGGCAACCGATAGATGGCTGACTAACCATCTCTAAAAATATCAGACCAAAATAATCTGGTCTGGTACTACGATCACCAATCCGCATACCAAGAATGGCGATTATGGCAAATGTTTCCTAGGGAGGCCTATGCAGTGGACTTTAGCTCGTTATGTTAGGCCGTTATGTATGTACGAGTATGTATGTAATCGTAAATCACTTAAGAAAAAAGTACATTGCCCATAGTGTTAGTCGTCGCAGGTTCGATACTCACTCAAGAAACAAGTATTGAAACATAGTTAGAGCAGTGTTGACCACTCTACAGAATACGTGCATGCGTTTTTAGAAAAGCTGTTAGTATTTTAATTACATCATTCGTTTTTATTAAAATTAAGTTAAAATGATTGTAGAAGTATAAAACAAAAAATCCTACCTATTACACGAACTACGTAACATATTTTACTGAATTACACAAGGAAATTCCTATGTGGTAGCATATTCTACAACGCTATGCATCCAGATACTAAATTAAGCATACTTAGTTATGTATGCAGTCACCTCCCGTGAAGTCGCATATCCATCACCGCATTTTCATTCCCGTCACGTGAATCTCTCTTACGTATCGGGGTAAGGTCATCCGGATGTAGCTTTAATAAATATACTTTTTTATTAATGCATAATTTATTTAAAGTCGATTGTATTGGCTAAGGTATGATATCATAAAGACCTGTGACGTTGTCTCAAAAATATCTTCGGTGGAAGGTGGATCGAAAGGACTTAATTATATGCACCTCCACCTTGTATTGGGAAAGGCGTGAAAATATTTTTTATAATTTACTAATAATAAACATAATTAATAATAAACAAAATAATAAACATAAATTAATGCTTCTTGCTATACAGGAAAATTTTAGACGTCAACTTGATCTTGCATTTATTTTCTGTTATGGAAATAAATAAAAATTAATAGAGGCGGAAGTTTATCAAGTCAAATGATAGAACCTTAGTCTTGATTAAGCATGATCTATTAGTGAAAATGATTTTCGCAGGTTCTAGCGAAGGAGTTTCATGGATTTTACGAGTAGATTAAATATTATTAGTTTTAGTAGCAACTGTTACTTACTTTAATGTGACTATCAAAACAACGACGGAAGATTGGTTTTGTTAATTAATATTTAGTTGTTATTTCAAGCAAAACCTTAATTAGAATAATTCGAAATATGTTAAATTTATATTATTATAAAATGTTTTTCTGATTTTGAAGTAGGAAATTAAAATGGTAAATGAAAAAAAGTTATGAATTTTCTTAAATATAAAATTAACAATTTTCTTACCTTATGCAACAGCATATAAAAATATATTTTCAAAACATATATACATAGGCCTTTGCGTGCCATACAATGTCATAAACATTAAGATTATCATGAACTTATCATTCACACATTTTAAACGATCTCCTTGGAATTGGCGTATACACCGGTTTTCGTAGGTTAGTTTTCGTTTTGTTCGTTTCGTTGGCGTATAAACTCGAGGTCTCGGGTTCAATTCCCGGTCGGGTCGAGTTCTCAGGTTTGGGTGTTTGTGGTGCTTTCGTTCTTTCCGATTCCCATACTACAAGTGATTTAACATCTTACATTGGAATCAGAGCAATATATGTGATGTTATCCCTATCAACATATATATGTATAAACAACCATGACTGGAGTGCAAACATTCAAATTCATTGGACAAATATTTGCCAACGACAAAATTTAAACCCTTGAAATGTTTACCCGACCACTTGGCATAGTTGATAATGTCCAATTAAGCTGAATGTTTGGTATTGGCCTTTCTTACTCTTTTACAATAGTAGAATATTATAGTAGGATAAAATCCACCACACCACACTGGTCCCATACATGTTGGCGATCTTCACCCTTAAAATTGTAATTTTTTAAATTTCTGGGCTGACGATTCGATCATAGAACCGGCCTATTTCGGCAATTTTACATTTATATCTTGAATGTCCTGCGTATGAACTTTGAACCATTTAAAATGTCTATGTCATAAAAAAATTTTCATTTAAATATACAATAATTAAGCATAAGTAATTAACTTATGAACGCCATTTTAGAAACTAAAATGTGAACCGAAAACAAGTCTATGTAATGCAACTTCCATAAATACAAACTGACTTCAACAACTGTTGAGTCTTTATATTTTAAAATACTGCACTAGTGCGATAAATTACTACGATTTTAATGAATCTTGACTGCTCCGTAGCAGAAATGCGTGGATAAACATAAACACTATTTTCTACTTTTGTTTCGAAGCATCATAATGAAATATGCTACGTGAAATTTTACAGGAGAAAATTAAAATATAATTAAAACATGACATTCGAACGAGAACCAAACTACATAAAAAGTAGCGTGTATACAAAACCGTTGATGAAACTTTATACAAAGGGGAGGATATAATCAAACATCCTGCATAGCCGTGACGAGTTTCATTTTAAAATGTTTTATACTGTCTTTCTTTGTTTGTGTTATTTTAAAAATAGCAATAACATATAATAAAAAAAAATAGCAATAACATATAATAAAAAAAAATAGCGAAATTATAATATTGTTTTAATGACGTTGTTATAATTTCGATATTGTTTTAATGACTATTGTATTGTAACCCTTATTTTGTCTAATACATATTTGCATCTGCATATACATATGTCTAAAAGTATATAACTTATAATGAGGTGTAATTTTTTTTCCTAATAAAATCAAACAAACGTACTACTACTGTACTACATATTACTAAAGTAAAATCCAAATATTTTTAAATCAATAAAAAAAAACTTCCATTTCATCTAACGGAGAGTAATAATCTAAAAGAATAACCTAAATATATTTAACTTTTTACTGTTTATTTGTTATTGTATATTAAAAATATGATTTATTTATCATATCAGCTCCGTTAAATCAATGGATCTAAAGGACGACAGTATAGAAATCTAATAATTATAAATAAACGACGACTTTTATGACCGTTATATCCAATTGATATGGAGTAATTAGAGGTTTGGACAGTTTAAAGGTTGTCAATTTCACGAGCTATGTGATTGGTTCATTGCCACTTCAAAGTGCCGATTGATGGCTGTTGGTGCATAGCGGGCATAGCCATCACTTCAAAGTGATGGCTATGCCGGTTTTGCTGGTTCTTCTGTTGATGTCTTCGTTGAGGATTCTATCACGCAGAGAATCACCGAACATAGCCCTTTCCATATAACGCTGAGCACCTTTGAGTTTCCTTATATAGCCTGAAGTGGCACTGGCAACACACGCAGGTCCTATATACATGTGTGCGTGTGTGTGTGTATGTATGTGGTAAATCTATATACCATCTATAAAAAAATCTCATCAACTATTCGACTTCAATAACTCGACTTTACACCGTATGAGAATTTACTACCTAAACCACTTAACGGGTCTCGTAAAATACGGCTAAAGTAAAATGTCTCTCAAATGTATGGCCTCCAGCAGATGGCTATAACTCAATTAGAACAAAAACCAAAAGGTTTTCAGATATAAGAAGTTTATTTTTAATTAGAAAAACCATCAATGACAATGAGATTTCAATAGATATTGATATAAATATATAATGTTCACGCCACTCCCAATACAGGGGTAGACAGAGGTCTATAAAATTAAGTTCTTTCGACCCATCTTCCACGAGCCCGTCACGATGTCTTGGTGGCCAAGTCAACGATATAAATTGTACAAAAGTTTTTGAAACCACACATTGGCTGGGAATCAAGCTTTGGGGATCGAATTCGTGTCTCTTGACTCGAATTCACACAACCACTCGGCTATCGTGACTTAAATCACGAAATAGACATTTAATACAAAAATCTCCAAATGTTTAGACTATTAATTAAAGGTTCTCTTCAGCCCATAAGTCGTTTGGGTCAGAATTAAACAATTATCAATTTATTTCGTCAAATAGAATTGTAAAAATTTTGTGTAATTTAATAGTACCAATATAACTTCCATAAACGTGTTCCATGGATATCGGGATTTCTATCTTTCAGTCATCCTAGACCGTAAACTATATTCAAGAAACAGATTAAAACTGTTAGGTATAGACGCTGTTCATATGGCGCCCTCTATTTAACTAACTTGAAGCCAGAAAAACTCGCAAAAACATGAAATAATGCTTTTATGCAAAATTTGCGTACGATCCGTCACATGACTGGCCAGTGTTTTATTCGCAAACGTTCCCGAAATACTATTTAATTTACTCCCGAGCCATTAAAAATTATTTCATGTTCCGATTAAATGATGTGTCTCCATTTACTTGCAATTAGATTTAGAAATCCTTATATTAAAAATTCAGCACCTTGACCTTTAAACATGTGAAACCCTGTTTAAAAATGCTGCAAGAGAATTCAAACTCAAACCATTAATGGCGATGCTGGGTGATTACTCACCCGCACCCGAAACCGCGCTCTGCATAAGATCTTTCAAAAACCAAATCAGCCGAGAAAATGACGCGTATAGACATATATATAGTATAGCCTCGCCTCCTAGCTCTACTTGAAAGAAGTCTACTCTCACTGTCTCCTATTTTAACGTGTTAGAATCTGTCTATAGATAATATCAAAGATTCCTAGTGATACCATTAAAATATCATAATCACATATTCTGCTTTCCTTAAAATGTTTTTTAAATTTACTTTTATAATAAACATTTGCACCACATTTAAATGGTTACAAATATAAGCACATTAAGCATACTTTAATAAATCACGGAACTCTGCCTGTGACGTGGCATCGTTAATAATAAATTAATTGGATCCCGATTGAAATGAGTGCAATTAAGCGTACTTAATTACCAGAACATCATTGAAAGCTCATAATGCTCATAAACATAATAATAATAATAAATAAATATCTTCACGCAATTCCCAATACAGGGGTAGACAGAGGTCAAGCCTAGACAATTAAGTCCCTCTGACCCACCTTCCACCGAAGATATTTTCGGGACAACGTGACAGGTGGTGAGCCCGTCGCCGCCTTTATGTCCAAGCCAACGATGAAATTTGTACATAAGTTTTTGAAAAACTCATTGGTACTGTCACCTGGGGATCGAACTCGGGTCTCTCGACTCGAAATCCCGACCACCCAACAACTCGGCTATCGTGACTTCTTCTCATAAACATAAAAATTATTAAATATTCTAACATCTGTGCTTCCGTGTAGTGCCCGTACAAAAATCTACAACATGGTAGTCGTGAAGATGTTCAACGTGGTGTTGTGGAATAAATATTAATATGTTAGAAGATGGAAAGTAATGTCTTCTTATATTACTCATAAAAATCCCAACCCAACAATAAAAAACAGTTTCGTAAAGGGATTGAAATTACATTTTGCAAAACGTGTTAAGTGCGGCAAATGTTTCAAATAGTAGAGCATCTGTGGTCTACAATGGTCTATTCCAAATATTATAATTATATATAGTCTTGTTGAAAGAAACATCATGAATTAATCAAAGTTCCTTTTCAAATTTTTAGTATCATAGTCCTTTGCTTGAATATTAGTTAAGTTTATTATTTTTAGTATAAGTATATTTCAATGGCACCCTGCCAACTTATATCCCCTCTTTGTTACACAGTTTCCCATTCCTGCTCGTTAACATCGAAGTTTATCGAAAACATTAAGGTCTTGCAAGTTATTTGCGAGTTAAATTTCTTTGTTATGTAATACATGTTATACAAACAAGAGTACAAAATATATTTTTTAAAAGACTTAACCGCAAAAAGGTAAAATATAACTTTGTTGGCTAACCAAGATAACTGTAGATAACTGTAGACTTCGATAATCATACAAATCATTATTCATTAGTAACTATTGACTGATGAAAACACACATAGAGTTATATGAAGCTGCGCTAAGCTATTAGCTATTGCTATAAGCCAAAGAACTACGGATGTGTCAACAATATATAATTTTCTTCGTCGTAGTAAAACTGTTCACGTAAACACGGTTACGGAATAGAGCTTGTTTAAAATTTTACTTATTAAAACAAGTAGCCCGCATCTTCTCTGAGAAGTAGTTGAGTAACTGAAACTGTATGTAAGTATGGGATGATTTTTTTCCATTTTTAAACACATTAAAATTTTAGTAGTAGTTTTGATAGTAGTGTTCCATGTATATATACCTAAATTTTATTGGCATGAAAAGTTAATGGCATTTTTTCGTTTATATTATTTTTACAATATTAATGCATTAAATAGTAAGTAAAACACTAGAAAAACAGAACTAAAATATATATATTGACATTGAGATATTTGCCTCTCATACATTTTGTCACGCCTGATAGATACATGAATCTTAGACTGATAAGATAGCGAGTTATAAGTTCTACGAACCAAAGAAATTATGAATTCTAGTTATATTCTTTTAGCTATCTTTTCTCTGTGGCCCAGTCTTCTTTATAGTCTATAAAGAGTCAAATGCTGATCACAGGGCTCTACTAAAATTTTCTACAAAGATTTACTATAAAAAATAGAGTAATGTATATAATGGTACATACATTATATACATTGTAATGTATGTAATGTTACATACATTATATATATTACGCTATTTTTTATACTTTCTTAAACACTGTTAAATAGCAAAGCAACGTTGAGTAAAAGTTAGAGATAATCAACACATGTAAATTCCACATTTTTTAACTTCGTCATATGATATGGTTACCCAAACAGTAAATTTAATTCACAAGCATTTTTGTTTGCATATGTGCGATAGTGCGATAGTGTCGGGTACGAATCATTCCGTGACAGTAATTCCATTATTTTTATTTTTAACAAAAAAATAAAACGTATGGATAGTTTAATTTTAAAACAAAATAAAAAATATATTTTATTACAATAGAATTCTATATTTTTTATTACATATAACATTCTAATATTTTTATTATAATCAATTTATTATAATAATGTCACGATAGCCGAGTTGTTGGGTGGTCGGAATTTAGAGTCAAGAGACCCGAGTTCGGTCCCCAGGTGGCAGGCTCGTACCAATGGGTTTTTCAAAACCTATATACGATTCAGATCGTTGGCTTGGACATAAAGACGGCGACCGGCTCACCACCTTCCGCGTTGTCCCGAAAATATCTTCGGACTCGAGTACAAAAAATATTCATCACACAAATATTTGTCACTAGCGGGATCCAAATCCGCAACCTTGGCTTCGAAGGCAAGGTTACTACCAACTAGGCTACAGGGTCATCCAAATATACATTTAATAACAATTTTAAATACTGATAAATTATTATCGATAAGGAAAATCAGACAGACCAATCAGACCTTCAGTACCTCAATCAAACCTTTATATTTACTTAACATAGCAAAAACGTGATACCGCTCCCTTGATACTGCTTTACTGTATATATTTGTTCTCAGTGATATTATATTACTATCTTCTATTTCCCTTTGACGACGTCCATGGTTGTATAAAGTTCATAATTCCCATGAAATAGTCTTAAATTTAAGTGAAAAACTTTAGCTGCAGCGAGTTAAGCTTACCTATGCAAATTGCTACTTTAAAACTTAACTGGCTCTGCACTTCAGTGTAATTCTCTTTTTCGAATGTCTTTTTCTCAGCCCAAGTAATTAATTGGTTTGTTGAAGATATTGCGCTGGAAATTTTTTATTTATTTTTTTGAATCACCAGCGTTACAGAAAGCATAAATATATTTAAATTTACATTTTTTTTTACAAACTAGAATACAAAAATATTTGACCAACCATAGCGTTAGATCTATTAATCCACTTTTTTTATCTCGGCCCGGCGATATTGAAATATATTGAGATTAGATGATCAAAGTACTGTTTAATAGACTGTAAAACTGTGTTAATATACTAACTGTGTATTGAATACGTAGTATACGGATATATAAATACTGTATATGTGGCAGTCATAAATTAGTAAGTGGTCTGTTTACGGTGATTTAAATTACTTTGGAGGTTTTTCACGAAATTAATTCATACATAAAGAATATACAAACAGCATATGAATCATGCAGTACACAGTAAAATTTGGATGATAGTAACTGGCGACTTTTATTTTAGGGTATTTTATTACCATAGTTTATTTTTTTTTATTTGTTTCATATTTAACAAAAGTATTTTTCCAATATTTTTACTTACATACATACGAGTAAATAACGACCTCTAAAAGTTTACTGATGGATATAGGTGGACAGGTGGCGAGCCAGTCGCCGTCATTATGTCCAAGCCAACGATATGAATCGTATATAGGTTTTGAAAAAAACTATTGGTACGAGCCTGCCACCTAGTGATGGAACTCGGGTCTCTCGACTCGAAATTCCGACCACCCTTCCACTCGGCTATCGTGGCTTTTGAACAAGCTTTGTTTTAAAAAACATGTAAGTATCAAAAGAAGCAGCTTAGAGCATTTATAGACAAGAGATGGTGTGTCTATAATCTCTGAAATACCAAACGGAATTGAACAGACCAAGGCTAAGCACTTGCAGCGAATTGCTGAGTACGTACCTTGTCTTCTATCTGGCTTCCTTTATTTGGAGAATATTTTTACTATATTTTATCAGATATACATTTTTTCTGACGACGTTTACATTCACTGTCCATATATTAAACTTTTAAGATTGCTATTAATACATTGAGTGGTATCGGCCCGGGAATTGAACCTAGCTCTTATCCGATCATGGTCACGTCGGGAAAAGTATTCTAAATAAACAAAGCGTGATTTGTAAAAGTTATTGTTTCTTTTTTTTATTTTCTTGCATATATTACTTAAGTTAGAATCAAATTTTTTATTTGATACTTTTTAAATATTTTCATCCAATTTGTCGTACTCAGGTAGGCAAAGGTCTAGACAATGTCCTTTTGATAAATTTTCCAAAGATGCTTATTTTTAACATCGTGACAGGTGGTGAACCTTTTGGCGTCATTTTAATGTTAAAGATAGTGGAACAACATATTTATAAATACATATGAATGCATGTAAACGTCCATGATTCGAGTACAAATATTCATATTCATCACACTACCATTTGCCCCTAGCGGGATTCTAACCATAGCTTCAGGCAGGGTCACTAGAAACTCGGCTATTTTCATGATAATTTTTTAAATAATAAATAAATAAATATCTTCACATAATTCCCTATACAGGAGTAGACATTGGTCTAGACAGTTAAGTCCTTTCGACCCACCTACCACCAAAGACATTTCTTGGGACCCCATGATAGGTGGTGAGCCCGTCGCCGTCTTCAAGTCCAAAAGCCATCGATATGAATCGTACGCAAGTTTTTGAAAAAACCCATTTGTACAAGTCATGAGGATCAAACTCGGGTCCTTGACTAGAATTCCTATCACCCAACCACTCGGCTATCGAGACTGAATTTATAATAATTGATAATGTTATAATATTTGATAACGAAATTTTGTAATGTTAATATCAGATTCTTTAAATAGTATATTTTATGTACATAAGAGCACGTAAATTCAGTAGCTTCAATAGAAATTAAACCATGTTTATGTTACAGTATTACATTAAAATAACGCCACGGTTCGATAGAACCCCACTAAACCACAACACAGTCTAAACGATTTTCCTACACTGTAAATTGCTTTTAGCGTAAATAGTAGCTATATTGTAATCTTCTCAGATACAATTATACAGCTCTAGCTTATTTTATAAAATGACTTTAAATATATTTTAATTATTATTTGATGTCTCGATAAAATTATTTGAAGGCTGAAGTAGACGTACTGAAAAATATTGTTATTTGCGTACATTTTATTTATTTTTTATTATTACTTACGTATGTAACTTTTTGTGTTATTTGAGCTTTATTTTAAATAAAGTTACACATAAACAGAAATTTATTCTCTGTTCTATATTATCAATATAAGATCTTAGGACCAATAAAGGACCAGACCAATAAAGTGTCAGAGAGATCTCCTATAATAGAGGATAATAAAAAATATACATTTTTGTAACAAATAACAAAATGACAGGGCAAGTCAAATAATTACTTATTTATAATTTTTGTAATTATGAGAAGAATCTTTAATTAAAAAAAATTAAGCCCATACATGGAAATCGGTTTTGGAGGTCACGCGTTACTGCATAACAATCAAAAAAACTTAATTTCTACTTAATATTAGTATGTTAAGTTTTATATGCCTACTATTAAGCTCTCAGAATTAGGGGCTGCATTAGTTAGTAGTTAAATGACCGCAACACTGAACGCTGCTCAATATGTCGACGCCAAGGATTCCGATGCTGGCTGAGGCAACTAGGGGAGTGCTCTCAAAATGAGGTGATACGACGAAGGGTTTCTTTTTAAAGGTAAAGCACAAACTTGTGTCTTTTTAGGGTTGAACTGGAAAACATGCATTAATTCTACAGAATGTAACCCCACCATTATACTTAGACGACTGTAGATTACTTTCGGTAGAGAGTATATATGTTCTGTTCGTTCAAAAGGGCTGTGTGTCTTTCGGCCACAAAGACAGCATGTGCCTGTAGGAGGAAGAGTGGTGGTCTTCTGGACTTTCAGACCAGAAAATATTATTATCTTCTGCATGCTAAGAGTTACAAAGTATTTCTGGGGGGGGGGGGGGGGGTTAAAGTTAATTAAAGGAATAGGAATCAAAGTTTGTATAGAGAAATTAGTAACTTGTTGACAGCAGCATCATATAGTGTTTTTCAAGTACGACAGTAATAAGGAGTTGTATATATTTCTAAATTATAATATGAAAATAAATAATAATTTTACGATATCAAATTTTCTGTTTGCTCATAGTCCATTGAAAGAAGCCACGGTATAATTTTCCTTTTTAATTTACAAGTTGTGAGAGGGTATATATTTAATATTCGATCTATTTTATTGTATAGATACCTAGATAAGTGCTTTGCTGCCGCCTGGCAGTTGCGGTATAATACTTAACTGGTGTATGAATGTTTGGTACTGTGCGCTTTCCGTGATATTTATTCACGTTCTATGGAGTATTTTTGTGTTGTCTGCAAATTATATGGAATATATACAGTTGTCGAACGGTAAGAACTCAGCATCTATCATGCAACAATTTCATATATATATATACCACTTTTCCACGTACCATCCAACTTTAATATAAATTTAAATTAAAGTTGGATGGTAAAATATAGTCAATTATGAATTGATAGCCATTCAGGTATATAAGGTTGATTCATTTAGAATCTGTAGCTTTTCGTTAAGACGATTTAAACATAAAAACGTTTGGCCGCCGTTCGCCGTTTTGTCCGCCTTGTGACTATATAATACTTTTTGCAATTCGGCGTAGAATTCGCCACATTTTCTTCTCTTCGAAAACTTATCTAGATGATGTGTTTGGATATTTGATGCTTTTTTTGGAAAAGTAAAAAATATTATCTCCACTGAAACTCCTGTGGATCAAAGGCCCGGATGAAAATAGAGATAATCTAAAATGAAGGAGTATACAATTTTATACCAACACCAATTAATTAAGCTTATGTACAACTCTGCTTGTCTAGTTCGATTTTTAAACATCTATAAACATACGTTTAAAAATCTTATTAGACTTTATTTTATGAAGTTATTAGTTTATTTATTGATGACTTACCTGTCATTATTGACTTTTCACCGTATCTTCTTCGGTTTAGATTTTTAAACGACTTCGCGCTTTATTTAATTAATGCAGCTTACGTTAAAACTTAACACGTGCCCAACATGCGGGGCGTGTAAGAGGCTACCTCTTACACGCCCCGTATGCCGATGGTCGGAGTACGGGATCTTTTATGCCTCATTTCGCACTGTGATAAATCTTTATTTATTAAATGCGAAACGAGATTGAGCTAACTCCGTATTGAAGTAGATAGGTAGTTAGATAGACATTTGGTTTTAATACCGCATGTAGGATATATATTCATTTTATCCTAAACTAAATGGAATTGAAATTTACTGACTCTGCGTGGCAGAAAAGATAATATTCTTCGAGCCGCATCGCAAGGAAGACACATATGAGACATATAACACCTTTTTCGGCAATAAGCATGTTAAGTTATATCCAATAATAATATATATAATTTAATAAATATTGTAAATATTAACATAATATTGTTTCTGTAAATAAAGAATGTGAAAAAAAATATATCTATATCCTTATAAAATTCTCGTTCTTCTGACACTTTGAATAGATATAATAATTAATTTACGAAAGCAACGACTCTACTAACTATACTAAAATATTAAATCTTTAACTTGTATAATTTTTAACATATATTTATTGTAGTCAATAGTTACATACCGGCTTTCATAGTTTAAAGTTCAGATAATTCATGGTTTATTCAAACCACTTTCTTCTAACCCTTATCTGGGAAATTTCCCAATATGTTTTTATACCTAATTTTACTTAATCGTCAGCCATCTCCGTACCAAATCAGTGGGTGCGGGGAAATTGTTATGCCTGTTTACTTATTACAGATGTCAAATGTAATTTTTGTTAGTAATTAATTTTATTGTATTAGAAAGAAATTTAAATAAATATCTTCACGCAATTCCCAATACAGGGGTAGACAGAGGTATATTCTAGACAATTAAGTCCCTTTGACTCACCTTCCATCGAAGATCCCCGTCCCGTGAGCCCGTTGCCTTCTTTGTGTCCAAGCCAATGATATAATTCGTACATAGGTTTTTTTTTAAAACCCATTGGTACGAGCCTGCCACCTGGAAATCGAACTTGGGTCTCTTGACTCCAAATTCCGACCACCAAACCACTCGGCTATCGTGACTTTTACAGCTGTTAACAAGGACTAACAAATAACTGGTAAGTCTATGTATATATGAAATTTAAATAAATATCTTCACGCAATTCCCAATACAGGGGTAGACAGAGGTATATTCTAGACAATTAAGTCCCTTTGACTCACCTTCCATCGAAGATTCCCGTCCCGTGAGCCCGTTGCCTTCTTTGTGTCCAAGCCAATGATATAATTCGTATATAGGTTTTTTTAAAAACCCATTGGTACGACCCTGCTACCTGGAGATCGAACTCGGGTCTCTTGACTCAAAATTCGGACCACCAAACCACTCGGCTATCGTGGCTTTTACAGCTGTTAAGAAAGACACAAATAAATTTGATAAGTCTATATATAAGTTTTTACCAATAGTTAAATACAGAAAACTACTAAATAAGACCGTGGAAAATAACTGATAATATAACATAGAACATAATAAAATCATCCCTCGTTAAAAGACCTACATGCACTTATCATTCAGAAGTTTTGTCTGTTTGTTGTAGCGTGCAGCACGTAGCTAAACGGGATTCTTTAAAGTAGTACTTCTTAAAAGAAGAAAGTAAAGCCCTAAGTAATTCCGGATAGGAGATATTTTTTAAATATGTCACGATTCTACGATTTTCTTCAACGCATGAATAGTTTTACAGTGTTACATAATAATATAAAAATAATGATAAAAAATTTTACATACTCCCTATCAATATCAGTGTGTGACTTTATCTAATGGCAAGTAATATACCTTTTGATGCCTCGACCAAACTCTTTACACTGGTACGTAATACCGACAATGGAATAAGTTGCTTTTACCTAAATTTAAGACACTCTTCGGGGGAGCGCCTGAAATCGGTTGAGGCTCACCGCACACGGCGATAGTGAGATTTTGTAATTGGAGCCTAGTGCCTTCCTCCTTCCATTATTTTATAAAGGTGTGGGGGATTGGATATAATGTATATAACATTATATTGGTCACACTATATTGTAAATTTTTAATGCATGCAAATCGTGCTGCACTTTTTGTTATTAAATTAAATAAAAATTCGAACCCGTGACCTCGGCCGTGCCTTGGCAATGCTCTTACCTCCGAGCAATCGTGTCATACACGCATCAGTTAAAATTCTAAATGTAACCCTTTTACTCAAGCCTTTTTGAACGTTTGTTAGTAACTTCTAGCCCAATGTCCATTGTCTTTACATATGTGGAACATTAGTATGACAATTCTATCCACGTCTTAATAGATATTTTCTTTGGAATTTTTAAATTTAATGCTGGACTTTTTGTCGTTTAAACTCGGTTGCCCTGAGGTAAGAGGCGGAGTTCGGGGTTCAAACCTCGCCCGTGTCGGTTGTTTTTTTGTTGCAGTAAGATATACCCCTTAAATTAATTTTGTACACACTTTACAAGATGCAAGAGAATAAAAAAATCTGAGCTTTCTCTAGAGAGTAGGAATTAGTTATGAAAAAAAAGTATAAAGAAATTACCATAAAATTGCCTTGCAGTCCTGGTAAGAGCATCTCATAATTATAATTATAACACACGGCTTACTTTAACCTTAAAAATATAGATAATCATATATCTTGGTTACGAAAAATACTAATAAAAAATATTTATATGATTTTTCATATGACGTGACAAGGATCGGTAATAATAGGGCAGGTAAAATACTCATGTCGATGAATAAAAAATATAATAATAAAAAAAATTAAAAAGGATCTAGTATATTGGATTGTACTATTAAGAGGCCTTATCACTTTCAGGTGTCGAAAACATTTTCACAAGGTGATTTAAAAAACCTTATAGTTACCATATAGAGAAATGCTGTATGTAAAAATGCATTGAATATTTAATCATTTACTAACTACTAATTGCCTAACTAACAATTAACTAACTAATAATAAACTAACTAATAATTTTAAATACTCGCACCTTAATGAATGGTATAAAATATTATCTGTGATACTTACTCAACTTAATTTAATTACATTTAACTTAGTTTAATTTAATTACATAACTATTCTATTTGAGTTTAAGCATGAGCAAAGTATTTATAAATTGAAATGAACCAATAGCCAAATTAATTCTATATTGGAACGTACATTGAATCCATTCCAATGCACAATGCAAATTCACTTTCCATTTTCATGAAGGTGACCCGACTTTTACGTGTACAATATTTTTCTGACCAAAACAAAGTGCTACCGGATAAAATTTATTTTGCAGTTGCAATTTTGCAATAGGTTTACAAGTCAACCATACAACGAACAAGGCATAAATTTCCAAAATTTAAAGCATAAATTTGTAAATGAATAATACAAAGTTAGATTTTAAGAGTCATGATAGCTGAGTTGTTGGGTGGTCGGAATTTCGAGTCAAGAGCTGGCTCGTACCAATGGCTTTTACAAAAACTAATGTACGATTTCAACAGTGTGGTAACGGTGTAAGAATATTCCCTTCTGCCCGTGGATGTCGTAAGAGGCGACTTAGGGAAACAGCCATGAACATCGTTATGGCAACCAGTAGATGGCGGGATAACCATCTCTAAAAATATCAGACCAGAATAATCAGACTGCAGATGAGCAGCAGCGTCTAAGGTGCGAGGTGTCTGATACTGCGATCGCCAATCCGCTTGCCAAGCGTGGCGAATTAGTCAAATCCTCCCTAATGGGATAGGCCTATGCCCTACCGTGGATTTTAATAAGCCGTTATGTATGTATTTATGTATGTACAATTTACATCGTTGGCTTGGACATAAAGAAGGCGACGGGCTCACAACTTGTCACGTTGTCCCTAAAATATCTTCGGTGGTCTTGTATAGACAATTAAATCCCTTGGACCCACCAAGGGATTTCATTGTCTAGACAAGACCTTTGTCTGTCCCTGTATTGGGAATTGCGTGAAGATATTTATTTATTTTTAGATTTTAAGTGCTAGTTAAAAGAAAGTGTTCAAAGACGCGTATTACTAGAATTTATAAAAAGAAACATATATTACATGAAATATATTTATAGCACTTTAATGCTATAAGTATGTCGGTTTTCTGCTCGCTTTCTTTTGTTTCGGAATTAATTCAGATTATTATCGCACTTAAAATATCAAACTCAAAATAAGAGTAAAGAGAGATGTATTTGACCAAGTTAAAGGACGAAGAAATTTAATAAAGGATTTCAACAAAATTATGACCTTTGTAAGGAATTTATACACAAATCAACAATACATACATAAAAAAATAATATTAATAACAATTTTTGATTTTTAAGAAAGGAAATTGAGAAACTCCGTTAATTACTTCGAGGCGATTCTTTAGAACACCGTTGAACTCACAATATCGGCTACTCTCGCGTGAGTTACGGTAGTTATGAAGAATTCTGTGAATAGACTTTCTTTTGGAATTAAAATGGAAATTAATCGTTTAATATTTATGTATCTATTAGTGTTTTTTATTTAAAAATAATATGTTTTTAAACAGTAAGTGATATTTGTGATTTCTTGCTCTCTAGTTATACTATCACGATAAATACGTGAAGATATGTAAATATTATGTATATAAATCGAAAACATGAAAAACCTGCGAATTAATCATTGCCCCTAAATTGGGTTATAAATTTCAAGTGGTGATACCTTTGTTTCGACATGTATTTTCGCTGAAACTCATGTATTACATATTACTTACTTTATCAGCGCTTTCAGCTTCAGTGAACAATATTAATTAAAAACCTAACGTAATAAATTTTCAAGTAGAGCTGTAATTTATATAACTTATAAATGTGAAATCGTATCTTTGTTTCGATAAAAACATCGAACATGATAAATAGAAAGGAATAAATACTATATATGTAAATGTTTTAAGTACAAAAATGAGAATAAAAACTAAGTGCAAACAAGTTCACGAAATGTATGTATATTACTTACATATTATGATATATATTGATATATTACTGATTATTACTTATAGTTCAGTAGTAACGGCTACAAAATATATTTCTTTTATTACCACATTTTATTTATGTATACTTTATTGTTATCATCTTATTTATAATAAAAGGTGGTCGTAATGCCATATGGAATTCTTTACTAGTCAACCTTACTTGATGAAGAGCAATTTTGTATATATATATATATATAATATTTTATAATATTTTACCAGACCTTGTTGAATTATTCTAGAATGAATTCATCATTTGCTTCAAACAAGCACGTCGAGGTATCCGATTGTTTAGAAGAAAGAAGAGCAATTTTGTGGCAAGTGCATAAACAAATTGGGTATTACATTTGACTTATATTAAATTTCACGTTTCACGTAGATTCCAGTCTTTAACTTAATCATATGATATTACACAAACAGTATATATATAAATATATATATATATATATATATATATATATATATATATATATATATATATATATATATATATATATATATATATATATATATATATATATATATATATATATATATATATATATATATATATATATATATATATATATATATATATATATATATATATATATATATATATATATATATATATATATATATATATATATATATATATATATATATATATATATATATATATATATATATATATATATATATATATATAATATTTTATAATATTTTACCAGACCTTGTTGAATTATTCTAGAATGAATTCATCATTTGCTTCAAACAAGTACGTCGAGGTATCCGATTGTTTAAAGCGCTCCGCGATTAAGAGTATTTTACAATTTGCACACATAGACTTTGAAAGTTAGTCTCAGCTCACTCGAATCCTTTTACTGTTAAATTTAGTGCAGTCTATTTTTATTTATTTACCTATTCTTTATTGCATCTTACAAAATGTAAAGGGCACAAAAGCGGTTTTAGTGCTGAAAGCATTATCTTTCTCAATAGTGCCTTAATATCTTATCTTCTTCACCATTCACAATCTTAAACCACATAAGAACATAATTTGAAATGCGCGGTAATAATAAATGTTTGAAGAGAGCTCAAAATTAAAAAGTTTCTCATCAATGACGATGTGCATTAAAAGCACTTAAAAGTCGTAAAAGTTATTATTGCTAGGCATGTGTTTATTGTACGTCACTTAAAAGTCCTTAAGGTGGAATAATAATAGAAGGACCCAAATTTTTTTAAAATTTGTTGAATATTTACCTTAATTTTTCGACTAGAATGTTGCAGAAAAATTCGGTCACGTAATTTATGAAGAATGCCCATTTTAAAAGATATTGTTTCACAGATGCTATTTACAGCTTTATAGTATTCGTATTTATACCGAGAGAATAAGTAGGGTAATGAGAGTAGTCGTAATGAAAACATCTATTATTGCAATTTCTTTTGAACTATATTACTTTTAACTCTCTTACAAATGAGTTAGTCATCATTAATGAGAATTTGATAGAATATATACATACATACATACATATCATCACGCCTCTTTCCCGTAGGGGTAGGCAGAGACCACTTCTTTCCACTTGCTACCATCCTTACATACTTGTTTCGCTTCGTCCACTTTCATTATTCCCTTCATACATTCTCTTCGATTCAGGGTACTCTTGACCTGGCCTTTTTTCAGGACGTCCCTGATTTGGTCTTGAAACGTCCGCCTAGGTCTTCCCCTTCCTACACTTCCATTCACACTCGCCCTATATGCTTTTTTCGTCAATCGTTCTTCATTCATTCTCTCGACATGGCCAAACCATCTCAGCATACCTTTCTCAATTTTAGTCACTACATCTTCTTTCAGACCACAACGTTTCCTTATTTCACCATTCCTTATCCTGTCGCTCAGTTTAACTCCTAACATACTTCTTAATGCTCTCATTTCAACTGCATTTACTTTGCTTTCATGTTTCTTCTGCCATACCCAACTTTCACTTCCGTACATGAGTGTCGGAACCAAAACTCCCCTATGCACAGGCAAACGAGCCTTGTTAGACACCATCCGACTGCTCATAAAGGAGTGCAAAGCTCCATTCACCATGTTTCCTGCATTCACTCTTCTTTCAATATCACTCTCACACTTTCCATCTCTTGTGAACTTTGAACCCAGATACACAAACTCATTCACCTGTTCAATTTGTTCACCTCCAATCATTATATTGCAGTATGTCATGACCTCATCTCTTTCAAACACCATTACTTTCGTCTTCTTTACAGTCATCTTCATCCCCTTTCTAACAAAAGCTTCACTCATAGCAGTTACCATCTCCTGCAACTCCTCGGCTGAAGACGCAAGTAATACTTGATCATCAGCATAGAGAAAACATTTGACGAGTAACTCATACATTCTCAACCCACTTTCATTCTCTTTTAAATCTGTCAAGCAAAAGCAATCGTCCATAAACAGATTAAACAGCCACGGTGACGCTACACATCCCTGTCTAACACCTTTTTCGATATTAAGCCATTCAGTGTATGCTCCGTTTATCCTTACACAAGCACAGGAATCCCTATAAAGAGATTGCAATGGTCGTATGAGGATACTGCTGACACCTTTCACGGACAATGCTGACCACAATTCATTCCTCACCACTCTATCATAGGCCTTTTCTAAATCCACGAACGTGCAATAGACCTTCTGGTTTTTGGCCAGACACTTTTCGGCTATGCACCGCAAGCAAAAGACCTGATCCGTACACCCCATTCCCTTTCTAAATCCCGCTTGTGCATCCCATACTTTTTCATCCGTTTCATTCACAACCATTTCAATCAACACTTTCGCATACAATTTACCGACGACGCTGAGAAGGCTTATACCGCGGTAATTTACGCAGTCCTGCCGTGTCCCTTTTCCCTTATATAATGGCACGATTACGGCTTTTCACCAGTCTCCCGGTACTTGCCCATTTTGCCAGCACAAATTGAAAAGGCGGTACAGCTAACTAGCCACTAAGCCCTGTCCAGTCCTAAGCATCTCGACGGTAATCCTATCATATCCGGCAGCCTTACCAAATCTCATACTTTTCAACGCTTTTACTATTTCATCCACGCTTATCTCACTGTCATCAACATTTATATTAACCATGGAAGGTGCCGGGTGTTGTACCTGCACTTCCTCTCTTTCAAATAAACATTCAAAATACTCTTTCCATCTCTTTAACACATATTCTTATCCTTTTATAATTCTCCCATCTTGACTCCTGATTGTATTCAGCTCCGAGGAAGAGGTTTTTCCTCTGGCAGTATTGACGGATTTCCAGAAAAACTTGATGTTTGACTGGAAATCTTCAGTGAGCCTCCTATCAAAATCATCCTTTTGTTCTTATTTCTTTCTAGTCACAACATCTTTCGCAGCTGATTTGAATCTTTTATACTTCTTTCTCGCTTCCTTTATCTCGTCATTCGTCGCCTTTTGAAGTTTTTGGTTAGCTTTTGTTGCTGACCAATCCAACCACGCTTTCTTCTTTTCTTGCACAGCCTTTTGTACATCTTTATCCATCCACACATTATACTTCTTTCTTCCTTTCCTTCGTTTAGCTACTCCGCATACCTCAACAGCAACATTCACGACTCCTTTCTTAAATGTCTCCCACAAATCTTCAATCACACATATCTCTTCAATGCCTTTAAAACTTTCTATCAGTTTCTCTACATACTCGTCTTTCTTATCTTTTTCTTGTAGATTTTCCACTTTTACTCTGTCCAAAACCCTCGTAGGTTCGGCTCCTCGGTGTCGCCACCTTTTAAAGATGCCATGTATTCGGGCTATGACCAGGAAGTGGTCTGTGTCACGGCCTACACCGCGGTATGCTCGAGTGTCTTGCAGGTTCTTCCTCAATCTTTGATCCACAATAACAAAATCAATTGTACTTCTAGACGCACCCTCAATTTTTGTATACAAATGGATCTTTTTGTGATCAAACATTGTATTGGCCACGCACAGATTCCATTCCAAGCATACTTCAAGTAGGCTTCTCCCATTTTCATTCACTCTCTCGTCCCCAAATTTACCCAGTACTCCTTCATACCCATCACGCTTTACTCTAACCCACCCATTAAAGTCCCCTAACATCACGATCCGTTCATTTTCTCCGCATTTATTCAAGACCTCTCTCATGCTATCCCAAAATTCCTCTTTCTCTTTTTGGGCTTTTAATGACCCACCCCCTCGCAGATCCGTCGATGTATAGACCCCAAGGATAAACAAGTGGGTGAGTCCAACTTTTAACCTAACCCAGAGGAGTCTTGGGCTTACACATTCATGCTCTATCACACATTCAACTATTCGAGAGGAAAGAATCACACCAACTCCCTGACAGCCTCGGCTGGTTTGGGGGACTCCCGACCAGTATGCCGTGTAGGGACCATCAACCGTGGTGTCACATCCTTTCCTCTTGGTTTCGTTCACGCACAGGATATCTATACATCGTTCGTCCATCATCTGACATACTTCCTCTACCTTACCATCCATTCCTCCTCTTACATTCAACGTAGCGAAGCGGCTCTCCATGGGCCGCTTTTCGCCCCCGCGAAAAACGAGACGTGATGGATGGCGAACCACATCGCCGCCATTTTGGTAAGTAAAATTCACCATTGCGTTCCCACGAGTAGCAAGGGAAAGGTTTGTCTACCCCAGCAGAGCCCCGCATGCCAGGGTAAGGCTAGCCTAATTCTGGGTCGCCCGGTCGCAGGGCAGTGTGGCACGCTAACGACTAGGCTTGCCCGTAGCTATGCATCCATTGGCGGAGAGAATATGAGTAAGGAAAGGTAAGTATAGGTTGTGAGAAAAGGAAGATTGGTAAGTTAAAGTGGGAATTAGGAAAGGTAGGATATTACCGCCCAGGACGGCAAGGGATAGGACAGTAATAGCTAGGGAAGCCGGGGTCGCATACCCGTATACCATACCACAACTACCGGACAGGTAAGTTAGGATGAGTATCCCTGACTCGAAATAATCCTAATCTCGAAAAAATATCCCTGACTACAAATGAGTTAGCCATCATTAATGAGAATTAGATAAAATATATAGATATATAAAATTGAATAGAGTCAAAATCATTCAACATAATATGCGTGTCGCGCACACTCTTCTTAAAGAAGTGTTGTTGATTTTAATTTACAGATTTCCATGAAAGCAAATTAACATAAAACAGTTTCTTTAAAGCTCCGTTGAGTGTTTATTTTCATAAAATATTCTAATGTGTGTTGTATATAATTATGCTATATCCTATTTTTTTAATATAGTTGAGGAGGGCCATGACTGCTTGTTGCGTCACACTTATGACCATTGCATTTTATTGCTGGCCATCTCTAGTCTGCAATAGCTGATATTTAATTATATTTATGTTTCTCTTATCGATATCATATTAATATTATAGATGTAGAAGTAAATTTCATTACTAGTTTATTACGCTATAACGCTTAAAACTCTAAAACAATTTTAAAAATTATTAGAACGATTATTGGAATGGCGTAAAGATAAAAATATTTCGAAACTAAATCATAATAAAAAAAATATCTTCACGCAATTCCCAATATAGGGGTGGACAGAGGTCTAGTCTAGACAATTAAGTCCCTTCGACCCACCTTCCACCGAAGATATTTTCGGGACAACGTGACAGGTGGTGAGCCCGTCGCCGTCTTTATGTCCAAGCCTACGATAAAATTCGTACATAAGTTTTTAGAAAAACCCATTGGTACGAGCCTGCCACCTGGGGATCGAACTCGGGTCTCTCGACTCGAAATTCCGACCACCCAACCACTCGGCTATCGTGACTTATTGAAACGAAATCATAATCATTTAACATATCACATTTCACAAATATTATCGGCGGACAGTCCACTATTTAATTAAGTATAGCATCAGATGTTTTTATTTGCATGAAAAATAATCATATTATAATTTTATTTACTTTCTAATGATAATGATTTCATCTTTGACATTTCTCTAAAAGATGTACAAAGTCATGGATAAACGGTAAGTAGAAAATAAATGACGTCATAGGTTTCATGAAATAACAACGAAGGGTTGTTAGAAAAGGATTTCAAATACAAAAAGTACGGTAATACCGAACTGAACCAAATATACGCTAAAGCTCGGTGCTAAGATCTCAAATTGACTATATAAAACAGAAAATAGATTTCTGTCTCATATGTAACTTTATCTTAAATTAAATCTTACATAATTATATACCCAAAACTTACACTCATACATACATACATATATATATGCCTATTAAAGTCCACTGCAGTACATAGACCTCTCCTATGGGGAGGATTTGCCATAATCGCCACGCTTGGCAAGCGGATTGGCACACCTAAAACTTACACAAATTAAAATATTTACTTTTCTCACTTTTTGCAGTATATATATTTCACCCGAAATTTCATAGGCTCGTTCAGGTGGTAAAGGCAGCACGTGATTTTATTTTCCAATACGTGCGCGTCATTGCCTTAAAAAGGGTTCTATTTTTATAAACACTTAAAGATTGTATTTTTAAACTTTAACTGTTTAAACTGTTGTATTAACTGTGTAGGATAACAATCTGTCAATTAGGTATATTTAAATTAATAACTTCAGTCAATAAAAAGTCAAAGTCAAATCATCTCAGGAATAATCCTCCTTCTTCAAACGATTTTTTTTTAAATGTGATTATGCACATCCCGCGTGGTAAAAGTAGTATGTGTGTTGTAAGAGACTATATATCCATCTCGAATAATACTAGATCGTAATTCAATAAGGAGCAACATAAACACGACCCGTCTGATTATTTTCGAGATTTATAGGTTTTTAAGTGACCCGGATTCATTGCTCTCGAGTGTATAATCGCAAATCCGTATGCCAAGCGTGGCGATTTTGGCAGAAGCTCTTTTACGAGAGAAACGTATGGCTTGCATTGGAAATTTTTAGGCTGTTATATGTGTATGTAATGCACAAATAATAGCTCCGGGTGCTACGTATGTTTGTGTAAGTAATAGCGTACGACAAGTAAAAAGTCTTTTCACAACACCACATTAGTCGTTGTAACATTAGTATACTTTTTATTTTAAAATACTCTGGTCGAAAAGAAATGTTTGCAAAACAGCTGCATGATCACTTCATTTGCTTAAAGTACAATATTATTCAATTGGGCTTTTCAAATATATGCCACAGATCTAGCATTGCAACTCTCTTTTAACAGTGGTGGAGCCACGCATCAGCTTTTGTTGTTGCATGAATGGGCCGGTTCGACCGGGGAAGTACCACGGGCCGTACCAGGGGGAGGTACCAGGGGCCACGACTTCACAGAATACCGGCGTGAAGTAGAAGTCTAACAAACTTCTGCGTTTCGTCTTGTGAGTGCAGGTAACCGGTGGCCCTCACACCCCTCACCCAATTCTGGGGGAGGGGGGCATTCTAAGGGAGGCAACGCATCTGCTAAACCTCTGGTATTGCGGGTGTTCCAGGGCGGCGGTAATCACTTACCATCACGTGAGCCACCTGCTTGTTTGTCTCCCTTTTCTCTAAAAAAATTGCTTAGATCTGTGGATTTTATAGACGTTATTTTATTGCACTTGTTAATAGCGACTTCCAATAAAATATTTTTGTGGACTTTCAAATTGCTATTCTATTCAGTTCTTTAAGAAGACAGATTGTTGCGAACTGTTGTAAGGTGTGCATGAAATCTTATCGTCATATTCCCATGTGGTGCTTAATAATTATGGATAATCCGCTGTATAGGCGAAGCCTTTTTAACCGTTAAATATTCTTACCCGGTGCCCAAGCCTCATTTGGCGTCAAAAAAAGGCGTCAAAAAATAAATAAAAGACATATTAATTCGTTAGTACATATTAATTCATTTATGAGATTTGTATTCATGTAAACTGATTATTGTACAATTTGAGTATATTGGCGTTAGGATTATTATCTGCCACTTTGTCTCAAAATATATATAATAATACATAAAATAATATAATATATCATACTATAACAGTACTAGGCACATGAAGCATCATATTGCTTAATAAGAGTCTTATTTGTTGTTATAAAAATTGGCTTCAATTTATAACATATAGTACCTTAATGTATTAATATAATGTATGAAAAAAGTCACGATTGCCGAGTGGTTGGATGGTTAGAATTTCGAGTCGAAAGACCCGAGTTCTATCCCCAGGTGGCATGCTCGTACCAATGGGATTTTCATTATATCGTTAGAGTGGACATACAGACGGCGACGGGCTCACCACATGTCACGTTGTCCCGAAAATATCATCGATGGAAGGTGGGTTGAAGGGACTTAGTTGTCTGGACTAAACCTCTGTCCATGTATTGGAACTTACGTGAAGATATTATAATTATTATTATAATGTAAACATTTAATGTAAATTTATTTATATTAATGTAAATATTTAAATTAAAATAATAATACATTATTAATGTAAAGTACTTAAATTAAAATAATTACGAGAAGCGACTGATTTATTAGAATTTTTTTACATAACAAATAAGCTTACATTTAAGATCAAAGTTGTTCCATATATTTTACTGGCTGTGTTCCATTGTAAAACATTTATTTACACTGCGACTTTTCAGAGCAGGCCTTTGTCTCGTTATATATCGTGTCAGTGAATGTACCAGCTTGTAATTACAATTGGAATTTAAAGTATTCAGCTACATTTAATAATTACACATTACTTATTTATTTTAAAATAATTTAAATGTAAGATGTTTGTTAATTATAAAAATTGGCCATTACTCGATAGCTAAGCTAAACCTTACGTTCTATTCATGCAAAAAACAGGTAGAACATGATGCAATTTTCATTGAATTTTTAAAGCATAGAAGTTATGCTGAACTTTCGCGGGATGGGAGGGTGGCATCCGATCCTGCGAACTCCGTCGTTCCGTGAAAACGCTCTTACACGTTAACTCGGAGGTAATAGCCACGGTGTCAGTGGATTTTTTAATATACAAGTAATGGGAATTTATTTTTGCAGGACGAAGCCAAACGCATAAGATAGGGCAAATAGAAAACTCATTGGTCACTAAATTATTTCGAACTCAACGGAAGTTGTTAATGTAGAAAATATAAAAATGGTATAAAAATATTAATTTTATTTTTTCATTGGACTAGTGTAAAAAACAAACTAACAATTCAATTGTTAGTTTATATTTAAAATTAGAAGAATACATTTTGTTTGTGTTTCATTTGTGCGTTATCATTGTATTGTTATATGGCAGCACATTTATGTAAAATTATGGATTATATACTGTCATAGGCCATCTTTACCAATTTTGTATTAAAATGTCCTATTGGACATTTTAGTTAAGTATTTTTGAAGACGTCGACTGCGTAAGTTATAATTTACATACGTATGTTTTTTATATGTAAATAAATATATTTTACTTTGATTGTCCTTAGTGTCATTGTGTTCGCAGTCGGATAAATAAAATTATAGCTTTCTCGTTGTCGCAGTTTCTTGGCACTGTACAAGAAACTAATCAATGATAGTTTACGTGTCACGTAATGTTAGTCTATGAAATATTTGGTTTCTTATTTTGTCAGTTTATATTTGGACTATTACGTTGGCAGTCCGTTTACAGAATGCAATTTTAATGAGAAGGACGTACCACCTATTCAATTTATGATGAGATATCCATCTGAAATTTTAAGTCCGAAAAATATGGACGAATCAGAATCTTGACTTAATGACTAAAGTATAGTTCACTATGTATTGAGTTTTTTACGGCATAGAATATAAATAGGATTAACACTGACTCTTTACTTTATTCTTACATGGTGAACATAGTATCAATAACTCTAATTTCATTTATTAGATAATGAGTAGAACAGTAAAAGTGTATTTGTGTACTGATTAATATTTGCAGTATTTTCATTTATTTTTAAAAAATATTTTGAAACTGAATATAACTACGCAAAGACAAAACCCCTAATATAAACTTTTCTGAACTCCTCCGTTGAAAAAGCTTTCAAATTATTTCTGTTGCGGCTTAGTTATAATTTTTAAGAAAAATTGCCTGATGGCAAAACATAGCTGTCTCGCTTAAAACACTTTCCATTTAAATCTCTTTTTCCAAGTATCTGCGCAACAAACTAGCTCTTATTTTAGATTTTATTTTATTGATGAATTAAAAATTATTTAATACCGATAATAATAAGTTAAAATGTTATAGCCATATGTTTTAACTGAAAGGGTTTTTTAAAGTTAACTATTTACTTGAAAGTTAATATAAACTTTAAATAATTTAAAATGATTTTCTGATAGAAATAATGCTTATAAATTTATATTTAATAAGATATATTTATTGTACTTTGAGATCATAGCAAAGTACGTGAACAAACTACATCATTTATTTATCGATATAAGTAACATACATTAAGAAATTATCATTTCGTAATAGTGTTCGTCTGACGGAGAAGAAACATGCGAAAGAAACTTCTTAGGTATCCTCTTTTTTTACTACATGATATTGTCCCTATCTGTATATGTAATTATTTTTTAAATTACTGTTGCTGAGGATAGAATTTAGCCCGTTTTTTAACCATTTAGAGGAATATATTATACAAGATGATATGCAAACGTAGAACGTATTCAGGACATATAAACTTAGTTTATTAATAAATAAGGTAAATAAAAAAGGAATCTCTTTTCACCATATTTTGTACCACAATTTAATCAGCAAACTGAAAAGAGGCACGTCTATAAAATAGGCTACAGAAAAATTTATTCACTGAAAATCTCAGTTTTACTAGAATGTTTTCACTTTTTTGAAGTATATACAAATTATGACAATTAAGAATTATGACAAAACAAAATTTTGAATAGAAGGCAAAAAAATTAAATGATTAGAGTAAAGGGCTTAGTAAAACACACCGCTGAACATTTTGAATCCAAATTAGTTTGAAAATGGGATGAGACCACATCCGTTTACGAGTTTCCTGAACTTCCAATTAACCAAGGTTTCTAAGTCAACAAATAAACTAGAAGTTTAAAACCGTCGTGAATAGTGAAACGAAACCAAGATACCCGCATTTAAAAATTGCATTTAAAATATAAATATGTAAAATTAAATGAGTTTTAATTTCACCAAACCACATTTTAATATAGCAACGAGGCCTATTCTAGCTTTCCGTTCGCGGCTTTTCTCGCGTAAAAATTTTTTAATGGTATTATTAATTACAATCTTCTGTTACTACAGCTCAATACTATTAATTTCAATAATTTAATAATTTCTTCAATATTTCATTCAAATTTCACCCGATGAAATTTGATACAATTAAAATTTTACTACAAAAAAGGTAAAAATAAAGGTAAAAATGCAACGCCGCGAAAAAATTTACGATATTTATGAACCTAGTGCAGTATTTGTGAGAGAAGCACACATATGGTTTAAGCATTTTCCATCCGGAAATCTTGATGTCAAAGATGCACGTCGCACTGGTCGCCTTATTGGAGCAAGATCGGCATATCAGTAGTTAAGACTTAGCTGAAAAACTGGGAATTGACCAAAAAACAGTTTTGGCGCATTTGAAAAAAAACTGGGTACACAAAAAAGCTTGATATTTGGATACCTCACGAGCTCACTGAAAGAAACCTAACGAAGGTTCTCATTTGTGATTTTTTATTACGACGTAATGAAATCGAACCATTTGTGAAGGAAGCTGATAACTGGTTATGAAAAGTGGATCACGTACGACTAGAGATAGGTCGTGGTTAAAGGCCGATCAGGCAAGAAGTTATCGAACCTAATGGTACCTACATACTTTACTTAAATAAACTATATTAAAAATAATGTGAATTTTCTTAAAAAATGCGAAAAAACTTTTTCTCCAACCTATTATGAAATTTTACTCTAAATAAATAGAGCTAAATACATAGATTTAGTTTATTTCTATGATAGTAATGTTATACTTCAAAAATTTTGTTTTTAGAAGAATTTACCAGTTACAGAGGTTAATGATGAACTAGATGGAAGTGAAGAAGGGTATTTATGACAAACGAATTAGTCGTTTATTTCCGTATTTTGTAACTATTTAACGGTGTTTTAAAAGAATTGTTTTTTTAATTCATAGTTTTGAAGTGAAACATGATGAGTGATATAAATATTATAAGTAATTGAGGGATTGTCATAATTTTAATTTTATGAGAACCTTTTCTGTCGTTGAGACATTTAGTTAGTTCAGTATAAAATAATAATACTGAATAATCTCTATATTTAAATGATTACGTAAGCACTGTACAAAGTTATTATAATGTAATATTTACTATTTGTTTTGAAGACTGTCCATTCCCATTAAAAAAATTAACATTGATTTATTACAAGTAAAAGAACAAGCAAATGCTTGTTCATTTACAACCTAAGTTAACCATACAAAAAATACGACTCAAGAGAATTCTTACAAAATTATATTTCATGTTTGGTATATTTATTACATCATATAATTTTTGATAACAACATTTTGACTCATTTTGCAAATTTTAATATACAGTACTGAAAATCAATTCAATTTCATTAGGGAATTTTGTCCAAAACGAAACGCTAACTGCACCGGTAATGTTATTTTACGCTCTGTATATGGTAGCTCCATATAACACGGCAATTAATTTGACTTCTTTCCAAAATATAAAACGCTAACTTCCTAAATCGACAAGTAAGAGCACATTTTAATTAGGCACGTATGTTAAAACGAAGCTGAGTATTCCTAATATGGATATATTTTTTAAAGTTAATACTATGTTATAGTGTGGATTTAAATATGAAATTTGTTTGTTCTCATATTCCGAGATATATTACGCTGCGAGTTAGCGGAGTTTAAGATAATATCGAAAGAAATATTTTCGTTTTAAGCCACGCTAACTAGCGCTTATATCGAAAACTTCAAAAAAATTTTATTGGGACACAATAATAAATAATTTAGTTAACCTAAAAAATTTATAAAATGAGTGTGATTTAATATGTTCTCCTGTAAACCTACAAAATCAGAGTTGGCATTGTATAATAATTGAAGGTATCAATTTCTTCCCCTGGGTGTATAAATGGCTAAGGGGAAAACCTTCAAAATATTAATGGTCACCAAAATATTTAAGAATGTACTTCTCGAAAATTACCAGACTATAAACTACCATTCAGCAAATAAATGATGGGTCTGGCTCAGCGATACCAGATAGCAGACGATACCAGAACAAGAAGTCTGGTATAGCCAAGTGTGGCTATTATGTTATGCCCAGCAGAAGATTTTTTTTAATAATAATAATAATAAATTTATTATTTTTATGTATTAGGATCTATGACGTTTATATTTTATAATACTTTATTTATTTTATTTTATGAATTTTTATTTTTATGTGTATAAAAACCCAACCAGACGAGAAAATATAATAAATACCCATAATTATAATAATAATATACTTTATTGTACACCAATGTACGAACAATACAAAAGAAAAACAAAAATATATAAATCAAATATTGGATAACAAAAGGCGACCTTATTGCTACATAGCAATTTCTTCCAGGTAACCTAAGAAAAATTACCAACAAGAAATAATGACGGGTACACGATAAATCAACAGAAAAATTAAAACAAAAAAATATATAAATATAAAAAAATATATATTAGTAAAATATACTTTGTTTTGTGAGACCTGTGAGTGCTCATTAGTCCGTTATACATCTTATGTAAAGAATTAAGCCAACTGAGTTTAGTTTAAACTCATTTCACCTAATTCTTTTATTTATACAATAATAATTATTCAGTTTTAACAAATTAAGATTGAGGTAAATAAGAGTCTATTTTATCTTTTAGAGTGCTTGATGTTATCTAAACCGAAAATGGGATGCGGTTAGAGCGCGGAAGAGGAAGGACTGAAGTAGGTTAATGACCTGCAGTTTTCGATTAAGTTTCGCAAATAAAATTATAGCTTAACGATGCAAACATGTACGTAAAGTTAGACTTATTATTTAACGTTGCTTATATAATAAATATTCTTCATGACCTATATTAAAGTTGGCAAAGTTGAATTGTTTGCAAAAAAAATGTGCAATTAGTAACTTATTTTCTATGCCATGTAATCATTAGTTAAAATTAAGTCGATGCATGCAGGTAGCTAAGCACTGTTCTTTATGGCGAATGCTAGGGTAGGTTTATGTTCAGCAGTGGACTCTTGATAGGCTGTAAAGAAGATGAAGCTGATCTCCATCCCCAGTCCTGATTTTCTAGAATTATGATAACTTCTTATAACATTGGTTATTACCTAGCGAATTTCATCTAAATCGGTCTAGCTGTTCGAAAATTATCCAGAACAAAAGGTCACTGACGAAAAAAATATGAGTATCACCTATTACAGCATAGGCATTGAGATAATATTTTTCACGATTTACGAGTATTTTGACCGTATAACGTTATTAGTATACTTTTTATTTTTAATTATTGAATGATAGCCTTAAGTCACGATAGCCGAGTGGTTGGGTGGTCGGAATTTCGAATCAATAGATCCGAGTTCGATTCCCAGTTGACAGGCTCGTACCAAAAGGTTTTTCAAAAACTTATGTACGAATTACATCGACGGCTTGGACATAAAGACGGCGACGGGCTCACCGCCTGTCACGTTGTCCCGAAAATATCTTCGGTGCAAGGTGGGTCGAAGGGACTTAATTGTCTAGACTAGACCTCTGTCTACCCCTCTGTTGGGAATTACGTGAAGATATTTATTAATTTATCTATAAAATAATAAAAAAGAGAGGAGAGAGAAAAGGATATACTATCCATAATATATATGTACAAAGAATATAGATAGAGACAGGGCAAAATAATAAAGATTAATTGATGAATTGGTTCAGAAAATGTATGGTTTTTTATTTATATTTCATAAGATAGTAGTATTGAAAGGAACTATTCTCATAACTAACGGTACGGTACGGTATTGGTAGTGGACGGCTGGAATGTGATTAATACATACACAGACATCCTAATTTTAGCGACTTTTGATAGAATTTTAATCGAAATATATACACAGATAAGTCAATTTAAAAATGAATGAATACTATACACTGCTAATTTTAGTTTAAAATATTCGTATTTTAGTAAATTAACCAAAGATAGCCGACAAGGATGCGATTTTTTTTTATTTTATTTATATTCAGAAAAAAAAAACAAATTACAAGTGAAAACAACAATACACTGTACTATAAAACCAAGTGCTTTTTTTTGTACAATGGAGTTCGTCTATACAGATAACATTATTTAGTAGTTTACTTATTATAAACCAGATAGTTTACATTAATAATTACGAACATGATATAGGAATTTTTAGTGAGGGTAGATTAGGTGCGAATGTTTTTGTCGTTATAACAATGACGAGCACATAAAAAAAGAAAAAGAAACAAATGCGTTCGAGTGTCCTAAGGGTGTGTCAACATTATTATCAATTATTTCATATAATTATCATGTAGCAAAGCTAAGTAGTAGTTAGTTAATTTAGATTTGATGTTGTTTGGGTTTATTTTGTAACGTAATGCGGGTGGTAATTCGTTTGTTAATTTTGGAATCATAAATTCGAACACAGGCACATATAATTTTTTATTAGAGATAGCGCGAGTACCTTTGCTATGTGATTGTAGAGTTTGCAGGTCTTTGTTAAAAAACTGTTCTTTTAAGAGCACATATTTGATTTTATCATGGATTGGGATTATTTTACAATACGCGAACAACATATGGTAGTTATTTTTATATTTACTTTTTACTTTAGGAGGGACGATTATCTTTAGAAACCTTAATTGAAGTTGAAAAATGTTGTCTATGTATGTTTTGAATGTGAATCCATAGCTACTCAAACCGTACGAAGTTATTGATTCAACTAAAGCTTTATGTAATAATAATTTAATTGGAAAGTGAATTTTGTTTTTAATTAGTACAAATTTTGTCAGAATTGATTTTAGCCGGTCACAGACGTTACTTATATGCTTTTTCCAATTTAGTCGGCTATCAATTATGAGACCTAGGTACCTATGGTTGTCCGTATAAACTATTGACGGACAATAGCACATAGATTTTATTTGACATGAATGTAAGCAAGAGTGTGAGTGTGCTATGAGATTAGGCACTGATTTAGCACGGTTATGAGATGAGCTGATATACATTATTTTAGTTTTTTTATCGTTTAAAACTAAACCAACATCGTGAGACCACTTAATAAGAGATGTAAAATCTTTTTACAAACGTATAAATGCGACTCCAAGATCGGCATCAGCCGCTACTAGGCACGTGTCGTCGGCAAACTGATAAATTTCACAGCTGTCAATTAAATTTATTAAACTATTAACATATGTTAAGTAGTGTAAAGGTCCGAGTACTGATCCCTGTGCAGTTCCTTCAGTTAGAGTCTTTTCATAACTCCAATTTTCAGCGATCTTAACTTTAAAACGTCTATTTTCCTGATAATTTTTACACCATTTCTGGACAGGTCCTCTAATTCCCGATTCGTCCAGTGATTCAATCAATGTCTCGTGTTGAAGTGTATCAAACGCTTTTCTAAAGTCAAAAAGACTACTAGGATTCGAACCTAAAACCTACCTAAACCTATAAAAATTTAAAATATTTTAAATAAAACCTAAAATCCATGAACTCAACCATGAATCAACAACTACTGAATGTATCCAATGAATGAGGAAAAGTTTACAAGGTTTTATTTAAAATGGGTGCAATATGACTACGTGTTAAAATTATGATTTTTGATTTAACCCAAAAACAAAAATTTATTTTTATGTACGTAGACCCAGATCTATAATGGTAGAGCGTACATCAGTAATGTGAATCGTCAGAAACTCTTCTTCGTGGTAGAGTCAAGCAACTGCATGGTGAGTAACGTAGCCGGAAGTCCACACCCCTATCCCCTTAATTTTCATTTTCTTCTTCTCCTTTAATTTTCTTTCCCTACTTCATTAAATTTGTATACGATACCCAATATATCTTGTGGTATCGTTGTAAGAATATGGGCGCCTTTCATCTCGTGGGTGTTGAAAGAGCCGCCTGATTATGATTGATGTTGGGATAATCATCTAGAAATGTACCAGACCAAAAACAAGCAGCATAACGTCTAATACTTCAATAAAAATTTAGATGAAACAACATTGAAACTGTAAATAAGCGCAAAGCTGCACTCCAAATTCGTCCATACCACAGCTCATTTCGAACACAGAAGCTAGTCTAAGGCTAGCTTATTATAGTTTCTAATCCGAAGAATACTGGCTCGATGCCAGCAAATGTCACAAAATGTAGCTGAGTCATATCGCAAACAGCACCGTAGCATGCAAAGCATATTTAAAACATATAAAGCAGAAATAGCTGTAAGAAATTTTAATTTATAGTTTTACTACAAATAGTTTACAAACTATTAAATAATAAAATAATAAAAATTCTGTTTTTGAGAAGACGATGTGAGTTACTACCGATAAAATCTAATCGGACTTTAGTTTAATGCTCAATGCACGTCGAAATGTCATTTCAAGAAATCGACTTAAAACCACATCTTTATATTGGATATATAGTTTTAAGTTACACTTATGAATTAAGGTATTTAATATAAATTTAATATTTCCGAAAAATTGACGATAGTTAAACATAAAACACAATATATAACTATTTAATCTATAAAATAGATTTGTTTTGAAATCGCTTGATAGAAAATTCATATTACAGACGTGTGAAAAATCCGCTTCATATTTTCATTGAAACTTTGACACTGATAGAATATTGTGGATTCTATAAAGTAGAAGCTATATTTGAAATGTGATCCACCTAAGCTTTTATATAAAATGATTTTCAGTTTATTCAAAATATTTACCTTTAACATTTTCAACTCGAAGCTATTGTTCAAATAACAGAGAAAGACAAAATTAAATTTCTTTAGACAGAAATCAAAGATATTTACTTAATATAATGATTGTAAATTAGAATTGATTTAAAAATAAGAAAAAATAAAAGAATAACAACTATGATTCGTTTTATCGAATTTCAACTTTTTGAATATGTGGCTATTAAGAATTTACAACAAAACCTCCATCAATAGCAATGGATGTTCTTAGTTTCCTTTACTTCGGGAGTAGTTCTTATGTCAATTTTATTGCATCGATTAATCCCGGCTGCCGTATTGGAATGACGGTGGAGGAAGTGCTTCGGTTTTACTACTCTTTCCAACCCATCGCTACTTCTTTTTTTACTTCATTCCATGATACATATTAGAGCAATAACATACCATTTTTTTATCAATAAAACAAAATAATATTTTCTTCAACTTATCAATACTAAGAAGTAAAGTAGTTTTGGAAATCATTGATAAAATACGACTTAGTTAAAGTAATAAGTCGGTTAGAAAGGTGTTATTATGTTGTTTTATCAAGTTACTATAATACAACTTCTCCGGTACTGTTCTCTCCGAGACCGATCAATTTTTGGTTCATTTTCATATTCAAATTCAAATTCCAATGATAGAAGACGTCTTAAATATGAAGGGGAATATTAAGGAATCTTCAACAGGAACAACGCTTCAAAATTTCATTGTCGTAGGGCTCAATCACCTATTAAAGTACTCAGAAATTTTAATGATCTAATGTACCAATCAAATTCCCATCTAATTTAAATTAGGGCAATGGCTACTTCGAGTTATAAATTTCTAAAATTTTATAAATAATACAAAAGTATTAGATGACCCGATGGTCTAGTTGGTTGTGATAGTGCCTTCGAAGCTATGATGTGAAACTATGGCTAATACTTGTTTGATGGATGTGAATGTTTCTGCTCTATTCTAAGACGTTTGTATTGCAATATTAATTTGGACACTTATCCAATGATAGGCTTACGACTAGTTACATAGTCCTAAAAAGGTTTGGGTGAAAGGGGGGCGCAAGTACTTAATTGTCTAGACCTTTATCTAGTAATGAAAATATGTGAGAAGATATTTATTTACTTATTTTAATTCTAAAATATTCTAGTAATATGTCATGTAGTCTATGTGCTTCCTTTATTTTAAGATATGATAAAAAGGCAACATTACATTTAATAGTTTGAAGATAGCAAAGCTGAACGTAAATCTTTGACTGTCTCCGTAGTCAGGTAGCTTTCCGGTTTTACACACCGGTTTCGAGGTATCGCCAGCTTCGATACCCCGACGTCCCGGGTTTAAAACCCCGACAGGTCCATATAGAAAACCACTTTATCCATAGTCTTCCACCTGGGCCTTAGATGCTCCGGGTTTTTGTGGTATCTTCTTTGTTTCTGATTCCATAACACAACTGCTTTATTATTTACTGTGGGATCAGAACGAAAGGGTAATAAATTCCTATTAGTGCTACAAGGAAACAAGAAATGTGAAGATTATTTGCCTTAAACAAATATATTATCGCTGAAATTGCTGGAAAAATGACTTGCTGCTTCAGGACACGGGAACACAATGGATCCGCCGTTTACGAGACCTCTTTGACCTCCAAACCAACGTGGACGACGTTTCCCTCCGAGTCCGCCACTCAGAGGCCATGGGACTCAGAAAGGCGCGTGCTTCACCGAGCACTAGCCAACCCATCCGCAGTCTATCTAAACCTATCTGCGGGGTCACCCTGCAGATAGGTCTAGATAGACTGTCCCCGCCATGGCTCCGCTACAGACACATTTCAGCCACAGAGAGCTTTCCAAAGCTTTCCGTTTAGTCTTATACGGCGTGCCTTGGGAGAAGGGGGAACAAGATGTCAACATTTTTGTACGCAGATCAGTGTAACGAAGTATGATGGGGTACTCTCTGACCCGTGTAATTTGGAGTGCGGTGTGTGGCAGAGAGGCTTGACCTAACCAAAACTCTTTAATTTATACAGAAATGAGCTCATCGCAGAGCTCAGTAAGGAGTCAGTCCGCTGCTGGATAGACGGCATTTGCGTTAATAATCTAAGCTATGCTAACTATGGTTTTAACAGTGGTAGAGCCACGCATCAGCTTTTGTTGTTGCATGAATGGGCCGGCTCGACCGGGGAAGTACCACGACCTCAAAGGATACCGGCATGAAGTAGAAGTTTAACAAACTTCTGCGCTTCGTCTGGTGAGTGCAGGTAACCGGTAGCCCACACACCCCCACTCTAAGGGAGGCAACGCATCTGCTAAGCCTCTGGTATTGCGGGTGTTCATGAGCGGCGGTAATCACTTACCATCACGTGAGCCACCTGCTCGTTTGCCTCCCTTTTCTATAAAAGAAAAGGCTACACAGTTGTCTCAATCAGAGAGTTGCTTAAATCCTATGAGGCATATGCGACTAGGCATGGATTAGTTTATAACGTATACAAAAGTGAATTTCTGATGTTTATGGCACCCAGAAAGCGAGTGTAATATGACCCTATTGCACGTAATGGGACTGCACTTATGCAAGTTACTCAGTTTAAATATCTGATTCACTATCTTATGGAGGACCTAAAGGATTAGGTTGGACATGGAGCGTGAGTGAAGAGCCTTGCTGTTAGGTGTAACATGTTAGCCCGCAGGTTTTCTCGGTGTAGTAAGGAAGCTAAAATAATGTTTTTTAATGATTACTGTTAAACTTTCTATACGGGAAGCCTGTGGATTAACTACACTATAAAGGCTATAAACACCCTTAGGGTGCAACGAAATAACGGGTTCGGGGTACTGTTGGGTTTGCCGCGGTTTTGTCCAGCATCTGGCATGTTTACTCAAGAGCGAACAGATGACTTATATGCCATTCTAAGGAAAAAAAAAACATCATCACTACAGGCAAGACTGCGTTCCAGCAACAGTATCTTGAAAATGTTAGTTGGAAAGTAAGATTCGGCGATTCTGCAACATTTTATCAAAGTACGAGTACTTGTTCGGTGAATCAATATTTCTTAGTAAAGGTACTTTTGTAATTTTTATTATGTTTTGTTATTTTAATTCAAATTGTAATCATACTAATATTACTATTTAAGTAATTTTTTATACTAACAAGTGGGCCTAGTTGCACCAATAAAGAAATATAATTAAATTAAAAATTAATTAAAGAAACGAAAGTAATATGTAAGAATCGTGACTCATGTCGTTATCTCTCTGGCTACCCCGTTTTGGATTGTGCGTAAAGATAAGTAAGTCAGATTTGAACAATTTAATAGAAACAATTTCTTTACCATTGCGATTAAAGCTTACAAAGCGTTAGGGACGCCCGTTCGCTATTTCTGCTTAACTGAACTTTCAAGTGACCGAACTTCGAAACTAAGTTGAGATTAAATTCAATTGTCTAAAATTTATTACGCGGAATTTTTACTTCATTGATTTAATCTTTGAATTCTTGTAACGTAATTTCTAATAAAATTTTAGAAACATAAATTAAAAAAGAAGTTAAAAATCACCTTTGACCGCATTCGCCACAAAGTTAACCCAACCCAACTTCATTAGATGTTATTTAAAACTGAAAACGCTGTCATTTAGTCGCCTCTCGTTAACAAAATTGGTTTTTATAATGAAACTATTTCTTTAATCTACGACTGGGTAGCTGACTGATTTCTGAATTGAAGTACTTTGGTATCGTTAAAATTTGTATGAGGACTCTGTACATATACCTTAACTTATACATAATATCGGTTTAAAATAAATTTTATACTTATACTACGAAACTGAAGCGTTTAATAATCTGTTGTAAAATCAAAATCTTTATTTTGAAAAATAAATTTCACTTGTACGTACGTACTTGTGTCTTTTATCTGCCTTTGATCGTTTAGTGGCAATGTTTTTTAATTGAGAATCTATGAAAGTCCTAAGGTTTCTCTTTTTACCTAATTTAATCATAATTTAGAGGTAACAATGAATAGTTCCACACAATCAAAGAAAATTATAAAATAAAATCAATACGCGGGAAAGTTTTCATGAACCCAAACTCGAAATGATCCGCCTACCTTAGCACGATGAACTATAAAAGGGAAGCGAAGTCCCGCAACGCAACGCTGTTACCACAAGCCTTCTAGCGAACATAACATACTCGAGCTCACAATCCACACTTCACATGTAAAACTTCAAAGTTGTAAATATTTTAAGACTTTCATAATCACTGAACATATTTGTAGTCTCTATGAAACCATTATAATGTTAGATATCACTATTATAACATAAATAAAATAGCAAAAATTACATATGATAATTAACCCAAGTGGAAAGATATAACATTATAAAAAAATCTAGAGAGCGCTCACAGTGGTTATTTTGTTAATCCTCTAAATAAGAGAAATTTGCACTCATTCTAGGATTTGTTGTAAACGTATATTATTTTTTTTAAGTTACAATAGCCAGTGGTTGGGTGGTCGGAATTTCGAGTCAAGAGACCCGAGTTCGATCCCCAGGTAGCAGTACCAATGAGTTTTCAAAAACTTATGTACGAATCACATCGTTGGCTTGGACATAAAGACGGTGACGAGCTCACCACCTGTCACGTTGTCCCGAAAATATCTTCGGTGGAAGGTGGGTCGAAGGGACTTAATTGTCTATACTAGATCTCTGTCTACCCCTGTATTGGGAATTGCGTGAAGATATTTATTTATTTATTATTTTTAACTATTTTTTAAATCTGCTCGAACATCTTGAATTTAATAGAAACAATTTCTTTACCATTGCGATTAAAGCTTACAAAGCGTTAGGGACGCCCGTTCGCTATTTCTGCTTAACTGAACTTTCAAGTGACCGAACTTCGAAACTAAGTTGAGATTAAATTCAATTGTCTAAAATTTATTACGCGGAATTTTTACTTCATTGATTTAATCTTTGAATTCTTGTAACGTAATTTCTAATAAAATTTTAGAAACATAAATTAAAAAAGAAGTTAAAAATCACCTTTGACCGCATTCGCCACAAAGTTAACCCAACCCAACTTCATTAGATGTTATTTAAAACTGAAAACGCTGTCATTTAGTCGCCTCTCGTTAACAAAATTGGTTTTTATAATGAAACTATTTCTTTAATCTACGACTGGGTAGCTGACTGATTTCTGAATTGAAGTACTTTGGTATCGTTAAAATTTGTATGAGGACTCTGTACATATACCTTAACTTATACATAATATCGGTTTAAAATAAATTTTACACTTATACTACGAAACTGAAGCGTTTAATAATCTGTTGTAAAATCAAAATCTTTATTTTGAAAAATAAATTTCACTTGTACGTACGTACTTGTGTCTTTTATCTGCCTTTGATCGTTTAGTGGCAATGTTTTTTAATTGAGAATCTATGAAAGTCCTAAGGTTTCTCTTTTTACCTAATTTAATCATAATTTAGAGGTAACAATGAATAGTTCCACACAATCAAAGAAAATTATAAAATAAAATCAATACGCGGGAAAGTTTTCATGAACCCAAACTCGAAATGATCCGCCTACCTTAGCACGATGAACTATAAAAGGGAAGCGAAGTCCCGCAACGCAACGCTGTTACCACAAGCCTTCTAGCGAACATAACATACTCGAGCTCACAATCCACACTTCACATGTAAAACTTCAAAGTTGTAAATATTTTAAGACTTTCATAATCACTGAACATATTTGTAGTCTCTATGAAACCATTATAATGTTAGATATCACTATTATAACATAAATAAAATAGCAAAAATTACATATGATAATTAACCCAAGTGGAAAGATATAACATTATAAAAAAATCTAGAGAGCGCTCACAGTGGTTATTTTGTTAATCCTCTAAATAAGAGAAATTTGCACTCATTCTAGGATTTGTTGTAAACGTATATTATTTTTTTTAAGTTACAATAGCCGAGTGGTTGTGTGGTCGGAATTTCGAGTCAAGAGACCCGAGTTCGATCCCCAGGTAGCAGTACCAATGAGTTTTTCAAAAAACTTATGTACGAATCACATCGTTGGCTTGGACATAAAGACGATGACGAGCTCACCACCTGTCACGTTGTCCCGAAAATATCTTCGGTGGAAGGTGGGTCGAAGGGACTTAATTGTCTATACTAGATCTCTGTCTACCCCTGTATTGGGAATTGCGTGAAGATATTTATTTATTTATTATTTTTAACTATTTTTTAAATCTGCTCGAACATCTTGGCATTAATCTGCAAGCTGCCGACACGGATCTCGGTGCTTCAAGAGCCACAGCGCGTCGAATCATTTTGGGCCTCTGAGACGGAAACAAAAATTATACACTGAAACTAATTGTTACTGGAGATGACACTCCGGTTCGTCACTATGAATATGAGTATAAGCAAAACTCCCCTGCGGTTAAGGCAGCTAACGGCTTTAGGCATTACTTTGCAGAAATTTATCATTACTAGGTGATATTATAAAATCATATTGCAGTAAAAGAAGAACTTTTCTACTTTTCGGATCAGGTAACACATACCAGTTATTACTTTTGCAACTGCAATAATACAATATAATTTTACAACATCATCTCTATCCACGCTGTGACTTAAAAATGTCGTAGGACTTCCCAAGGAATTGCCTTCCTTCTAATAAATCGGAGAGTAAGAATCAACATTCCTGGATTTTTAAAAAGCTATTAAAGAAAAAATAATTAGGGACTCCATAGTCCCAATTCAGACCAAATAACAAGCTATATTATATATTACATACACGATAGTTTGTAATTTAATTTAATTGTATTGCATCCATTGATGCTTGATCATTGACCATGAATGAATGGGAAACAAATATGTTTATCAGTATTGTTTCTTCTTTTTTCTCTTATTAACTTCATTATAACAGTTATTATTACCACACACATAAAAAATTAAATTTAGTGTCTGTTATTGAGTAGCATTTTTGTTTTATTATTTTACTATTTAAAAGTTTTGTTACTTAATGTATTGTGTATGAATGTACATGTGTGTATGTATATATGTATACCACGTTTAAAAAAGGGCAAATAGTAAGTATAAGAACAAATATTTTGTAAATTATTCCAATTATTTTTTAGATTAAAATTATTAACAACGCAAATAAAGTATATCGCATTTTAATATTAGGCTACACATACTACGTTTGTAACGCCGATGAATAGGTTTCATGGCTGAAAATCTGCGCTGGGTGAGACCAAGTTGTGCCAACCCCTATTCGGATCAATGCAACTTGTTTATTTAATTTTTTACTTTTTGTAGAAATTTACTTTGCTGTTAATAAATGTTTTTTTCTATTCTATTATATTATGAGAAAACAAACACCTAGCGAAAGAGAAACAATGTCAAAATTATTCGTCCGAGAAGCTTAATTCTTTAAAGTCTCAGTCAGTCAGTCTGGTAAACTCTACGTCTACTAGTAAAAGGATATAAATCGACGACATATTATTTATAACAGATGAAAAATGGTGATAATGGTAATATTTAAATCTATATTACTACAGATTTCAATTTATATGATGTATTTGTCAACTTACTATCAACTGAAATATTATAACTTACTCCTGTACTTAATCCTGTCTCGTTTTACTAACTGTCACAATAGCATCCGAAACGTCGGGAAATAAAAATAGTTTGTAACAACTGATTAAAAAACGCGATAAAATCCGAAAATCGTTTTATTTTAAATGTCACAATATCATTTGATGGGTTTCGTAAAAGGGCTGAACGTCTGAAAAATTACTCCTCGTAAAACTACGATTTGTTACTAACTTAACAACACAATTATGTAAATTTGTTATAAATTGTCTACTTATAAAACAATACCGACAAGGAGAACATTTCCTATTAAGAGTTTTATTTATTTGATATAATAAAACAAATAAATAAAACAAATATCATCACGCAATTCCCAATACAGGGATAGACAGAGGTCTAGTCTCGACAATTAAGTCCCTTTGACCACCTTCCACCGAAGATATTTTCGGGGCAAAATAACAGGTGGTGAGACCATCGCCGTCTTTATGTCCAAGCCAACGATATAATTCGTACATAAAATAAAATAAATAAATAAATAAATATCTTCACGCAATTGCCAATACAGGGGTAGACAGAGGTCTAGTCTAGACAATTAAGTCCCTTCGACCCACCTTCCACCGAAGATATTTCCGGGACAACGTGACAGGTGGTGAGCTCGTCGCCGTCTTTATGTCCAAGCCAACGATTTAATTCGTACATAAGTTTTTTAAAAACCCATTGGTAGTAGCCTGCCACCTGGGGATCGAACTCGGGTTTCTCGACTCGAAATTCCGACCACCCAACCACTATTGCTATTGTTAGCACACAAAATATATAGAGAATTCTATAATTCCATTTATTTTATGGCAGATTAAGACAGAGGTACGCCTAAGCAGTTTAAGAGGCGAAATCTGCCCAAATTTAATCACCAATAATTTACATATAACATAACGAAAAGTATTGTGAAAAAATAATGATAATTGTTTGTGTAATTAATGATAACTAAATTCTTTTGTACTCGTCCAGATATTCTTAATTAAACTGTTTTAGGTACTTGTTTTAAATATGCTCCATCAAACATAATTCTTATACAAATACTTTCACAATTACTTGTGAACCAAACACTAACAACAATTAGTGCGCGCTAACAAACAATACAATTATTTGTAAAAAGGTACTGGTCTAGACAGTGACCGAATTATTGTATATAATAAAGGACTTTGTATCACGGCTTAATAATACACTTTGTTGGCCTGACAAGGCTAAAACACTGATTTACTTTGCTTTGTTTATTTGCTGGGCCTATCCCAGCTTTCATTAAATAAATGTAAATAATACTTACTGTACAAATATTTTATAAGTTGAGAGGCTTACATAATCTCTTTAAGTAAAAGATTTAAACATATTAGTGTATTTCAATATTATTAAATATAATTTTCTGAAAAATAATAAAATGAAAATTGTATGAATACTAAATTAACCTAATACTAAAATGCTTAGTATTCCGTTGATTTTTTTTTTAACATTTTAAGCTAGCGTTTAACCACAATCCCACCTGATGGTAAGTGGCGATGTAGTTTTTGTTGGTAGGCACACTAGCTTAGAAAGAGCCTATTCACTCTTCTCTTGAAGACACCCACATTGTAATCGGACGGAAAGACTGATGCAGGCAAATTATTCCAGTCCTTTGCTGTACGCATTATGAACGACGAAGCAAAACGCTTCGTCCGAATGCAGGGTATATCGACAACAAAAGGATGGAGACCCGACGTGCGTCTTGTTGTCCGATGATGGAAAGGGGAAGGGGGAATTAACTCATGTAATTCCTTCGCACACTCTCCAAAATGTAACCTGTAGAACACCGAGAGACTGGCCACGCGACGTCTGTGTTCGAGACTGGAAAAATTGGTAGTAACCAAGTCAGGATCGCCGATTAGCCGCTTGGCCCGTCTCTCCACAGAATCCAAGGCTGCCAGTTGATATTTAGGAGCTCCAGCCCATATGTGGCAGCAGTACTCTACAGCCGACCGGACCTGAGCTTTATATAGCGTCAGAAGCTGTCCCGGAGTAAAGTAACGCCGCACTTTCGCAAGAACTCCCAATCTCCTTGCAGCGGCTTTAGCCTTAGACTCAATGAACCGCCCAAAGTTAAGCTTTGACGTGATTTCGACTCCTAGTAACTGGAGGCGGTCGGTGTATTCAGAGATACATTCTGAAATTTAGGAGCCAAGGTGAACTGGCTCCTTTGGCGGAGAACAGACATGCTTGCGTTTTGGTGGCATTGAATCTCACAAGATTGGTATTGCCCCAGTTGGAAACTGCCTGTAATGTAAGATTCATACGCTCTACCATGGCCTCCCGAGCAGACTGTACTTGATCCTGTCTGGACTGAACACGCGCCAGATATCTCTCCACAACTGTGCTGTCATCTGCATACCCAAAGAGACCGGGCTCGAGCAGGTCGTTTATGTGCAGCAGAAAGAGAGTTGCGGACAGAACAGACCCTTGAGGAACTCCGGCATTAATCGCCATAGCCTCCGATGAGCAGCCGTCAATAACGACTCGCAAAGACCGTTCCCGCAAAAGTCTTCTATCCAGGCTATCAGTCCAGGGATATACCATATAAAGGAAGCTTATTGATAAGGCTAGCATGCCAGACCCTGTCAAAAGCCTTCGAGACATCGAGCGAAACCGCGAGTGCTTCACCACTATTCTCGAGGGCCTCACCCCACAGATGTGTGACATACACTAGAAGGTCCCCAGTCGACCGATTTCGGCGAAACCCGTACTGTCGATCGCTAAGGAGATCGTTATGTTCTAGGTATGCCAAGAGGTGCGAGTTCAATATACGCTCCATAATCTTACAGAGTATGGAGGTAATTGAAATAGGTCGATAATTGACTGGGTCAACACGGCTACCTTTTTTGGGCACGGGCTGCACGTTAGCAAGCTTCCAGGATTTGGGAACTATTCCAGTCTTCAAGGAGAGGCGATACAAGCGTGTCAGAACAGGAGACAACTCGGGTGCACAGGTCTTAAGCACTATGGCTGGAATACCATCAGGTATTCGATTTATACCATAAGTACGGTTAAAGCAGCAAAGAATAGTAGTTAAGTTTACAGTACTTGGAACTTGAACCTAACTGTAAAGAAAAACACTTATGGCAAATCCTTTTGAAACTTTGAAAAAAGTTTTAAACTTTAAAATATTATATTCTAGTGAAGTTGGAAATACTTATTCCAAAATAATGGTAGATTTAAATTGCACGAAACAACGATTTTTTTATCTTTTATGTACACTGTTTTTTTCTAAAAAACCGTCGGATTCTATTTTAAAGTAATAAAAAATTTATTACAAAATAATTGTTAATTCAAAATATAGCGGTAACAAGTAGAAAAAATATACAAATATCAATCAAGTTTCCTTATTTTAAATTTACAATTTTGAAGCTATTCATTATAAGATTCAGATTCAATTACGAAACAATTTAGGATAAATAATTTCTTCGACATCGTTATTTCTAATAGAAATAAATAATGCACGAAAAGCTAAAGGACGAGTTTTGACATTTGTTTCTATAAATGTAAATAACAACCTGTATTAATCAGAAAGGTATATTTCAATAAGTTCTCAACAACTGAACACTATAACATAATAATTATTAAAACTTTTGTGTTCAAACGTTAATATATAGTAGTCCGCGTTTGTTATCAATATTGCCATAGCCACTGGTTAATTAATATTATTATATGATGACGCATAATCCTTGACAGGGTAGCCAGACGGATCGGTAACGATTTTGCTTCAGATATCTGTTTCGCTTTATTGAAAATCATCATTTATTTTATACACGGCCGTTTAGCTATGTGACTGGACTGGTCAAGTGTATTCGTATTCATTTTCGAACAATTTGCTTACATGGTCTTCGAAAATTAGCTTCAGTCTGCCTCAGTCACCGCTCACCCTGTCCTCCGCGGCCGAAATGTGGTCTGCGGCGGAGCCAAGTTCAAATCCACCACGGGGTGACGGGTAGACTGGTGCTCGGTCAAGCATCCGCCTTCCTGAGCGTCATGGCTTCCGGGTACGACGGATATGTGAAAGCGTTCCCGCGGCTCTGTCAACACGCGACAAAGGCCAGTCCTTGCCACGCCGGAGCCAGGTTAGGTATTTCCCCACGTATAAAAAAAACGATTTATCTCTACTACTTTTATTAATAACTTTTGCGTGGAATTTTTCTTTTGAATATATAAATAAATATCTTCACGCAATTCCCAATAAAGGGTAGGCAGAGGTCTAGTCTAGACAATAAGTCTCTTGGACCCTCCGAAAACCTGTCACGATGTCCCGAAAGGCCTTCCACCGAAGATATTTTCGGGACATTGTGACAGGTGGTGAGCCCGTCGCTGTCTCAATGTCCTAGCCAACGATAAATTCTTACATAAGTTTTTGACAAAACCCGTTGGTACGAGCCTGCCATCTGGGGATTGAACTCGGGTCTCTTGACTCGAAATTCCGACCACCCAGCCACTCGGCTATCGTGACTTATCAATATTTTCTTCAACATTAAAAATATTAAATTACAATAAATGATTTAACAAAATTGAAATTGAATTCAAAATGTTACGTAATTTTATGCTTCTGTCAATTTGAATCTTAGTCTTACGAACCAGGTCAGAATCGTAGGTTCAATACGTTGAATGTTGCGAATTGCAATTGTTTGTAAATCGGAACATCAGAGAGCTTTGAAATAATGTCGTCAAAGCTGCTATTCCAAATTAATTCATACTCAGAAAATCTCGTTAACACAAATATGAGGAAAAACAAAGAACCCCCTATTTTTTAAATTTATATAAACGTAAAAAAAGTCACGATAGCCGAGTGATTGGGTGGTCGGAATTTCGAGTCGAGAGACCCGAGTTCGGTCCAAAGGTGGCAGGCTCGTACCAATGGGTTTTTCAGAAACTTATGTACGAATTATATTGTCGTACGAACTATATTGTAATTAATTGTCTAGACTAGACCTCTGTGTACCTCTGTATTGGGAATTGCGTGAAGATATTTATTATTATTTATTACATATATGTATAAAATGCTTACGATTGTTGGGTTCTTGGCCGAACTCCATTTGATTATTAGCTTAAGCAATCATAAGATCTAAATTTCCTTGTATGAGTGTCAAACTTGTTTTTAAAGTGTATCTAGCTTTGGGATCCGGGGTTCGTTGCTGCATGCTTGTGGTGCTTCCATTGTTCAATATTTGGTAACGTAAATATTTGCTTAAGGAGGGGGGGGGAGGGGCAGAGCAATGTTTGTTATTTTGTCGCTATTTATTACTTTTATTTAAAGTAAACCTCATTCAGTGTTAAATATTTATTATTAAAAATTTATTACAGTGTCATGTTATTATTCTTAACTGTCACGATCCGTATAATACATTATAATATCAGTATAAAGAGATGTATGCGTGTGATGATCTTAGTGGGGGATCCGGGGGTGACGCCGTGACTGGTACGCCAGACTCGGACCTCGATGACACTGAGGTCATCAGTATGAAAGAGATTGAATGTGCGGTTAGAAGTTTTTAATGTGGTAAGGCTGCGGGACTAGACAGAGTTACTGCTGAAATGATCAAGTATGGTGGACCACGCGTCTGGGACAGCTTTCATCTGCTGTGCAATTTGTGCTGGCGAACGGGGGCTGTTCCGGATGATTGGCGATCCACGGTCATTGTGCCTTTATATAAAGGTAAAGTTTCACATTATGACTGCGGGTGCTATCGGGCGATCAGCTTGACCAGTTTAGCAAGTAAAGTTTACTCGAAGGTTTTGACACGTAGGATGCAAGAGAAATCGGAAAGATTTTTATGGGAGGCACAATGCGGATTTAGACCTGGAAGAGGATGCACGGATCAAATGTTTTCTCTCCGCATGATCACGGAGAAGCTTCTGGCTGCTAACCAGAAGATTTTCTGTGCTTTTTTGGATCTTGAGAAAGCATTTGATAAGGTTGTAAGGAAGAATTTGTGGGAACTGTTGCCAGGGTATGGTGTGGATGGTCGATTGCTAAGGGCTGTGCAGTCACTTTACTGTGACTGTTAAGCCTGTGTGCGGGTAGGGCAAGACCGGTCACTCATGTTTAGCGTCCAAACGGGCGTAAAACAGGGTTCTGTCATGTTTTCCTGGCTGTTCATACTGTATCTCGACAGTTGTTTACAGAAGCTGAAAGATAGCTGTTTGGGTGTGAAATTGGGAGACATTGTCTGCTGTATGCTGATGATGCAGTGATGGTACTGACTTTGTTATATGGCAGCGAAACTTGGGTATGCCAGAAGAAGCTTAAAAGCAGGTTGAATGCAGTGGAGATGCGATCTCTTCGTAAAATGTGCGGCCTTACCATGGCCGACCGAAAGCGAAAAGAAGAGATTTGCAATATAGCATGTTTTAAAGATGATCTTGTCTCAAAAATGGAGTAGGGCGTGCTTCGATGGTTTGGGCACGTTGAGCGAATGAGTGAAGACCGAATGGTGAAGAAAATATATAGCGCGAAAGTTAGTATTAAAAGGTGTCGAGGTAGACCGAGACTAACTTTCAAAGACCATGTCAGCAAATTGCTTGAAGAGGGGAGGGTCAAGAGTACTCGGATAACTGGACGTGCATGTATGAAGAAGATGATGAATCTGAAAGAAGCGAAAGAAGTATGTAGGGATCGTGACACTTGGCGATCTGTTCTCTCTGGCTACCCCGTCAGGGATTGTGCGTGAAGATAAAAAATAAATAAATAATAGAAAAAAGTCATGATAGCCCAGTGGTTGGGTGATCGGAATTCGAGTCAAGCGACCCGAGTTCGATCCCAGGTGGGCAGACTCGTACTAATGGTTTTTTTTAAAAACTCATGTACGATTTACAACAGTGGCATACATATAAAGAAGACAACGGCCTCACCACCTGTCACGTTATCACAAAAATGTCTTTAGTGGAAGGTGAGTTGAAACTACTTAATTGTCTAGACCTCTGTCTACCCCTTTAAAGGGATTGGCGTAAAGACATTTATTTGTTGTTATAGTATAAGTATCTAGACAAATCTCATCTCTTATCTACTACAACGTTTTCCAATACACTTAGTGAATTTTGGGGATTATGGAAAACTCTTATGTACCGAAATAGTATAAGAATAAACAATTTTGAAGTCTATACCTATCGATATGCCAAAAACAATGACACGATGATTGGATGTTTTTTTATTTCTTAATATTCAACATTGATTATATTTAGCTTTAGATATTAGTCTAAAATCAAAACAAAGTCCAGCCAGTTTGCTAACTTAAGTATTCATCTCAAGTCTCTTAAATAAACTTAGGCAGCAAGTTTAGAATTCACCCACGAAATACCCGAGACGTTAGAAACTTGCTCTCAAAGGAAAATTTTAAAGTGCTTCCACGTCTGTAATACAATAACTGAGCAAAGACTTGAATCCTAATATTGTAAAACAATTTTTTCTTAGCTAAAAAGAGTAAAGGATCTCTATTATTACCATTAGCTTTTGGATGAAGAGCAGAAAGGAGTTCCATATTACAGTTGCTATTACAGTTCCATATTACACAGCGTTGGAAGAAGCTACTTAACTGAAAAGGATACCATTACAAAAATATAACTCATATTCGGTTTTCAAAAATATAGTCCTGTTAGCTCTAGAAAAGAAGTCCTGAGGACTGTGCTCAATGACCTCCCAAAAGGTTGATTTTAAAGTAAAAATTAACAAGACGAAGATGCGAAACGTCTATGTTAGACCATAGGTGGTTTTTGCTGGAAAAATTATGCTCGTAATATGTATACCTGGGACAAATAGACAGATCGCGTCAGTCCAAGATCGGCCTAGAGGTAAATAGACGAATGTAACTTGATTGGATATCTACGCCAATTTTTTTCGACGAGTATGGGGTATACTCATCGAAACGAAAACTTAGATTGAATGATACAACCCAAGCGTGTTGCCAGTTATAACTTGATCTGAGACGAAATCTTTTACTGCAGGCCGAATGAGGAAGTTCAAATGTGCTCAGTGGGCAGTGGTGAGCTTGTGTGAGGACTTTTGTTAGTCTGATATGATATTAAATTAAAGAGAAAAACTCTTTTTTCTCTTTAATTGAATAACATAAAAGTTCAGCATAAATATTCTTAAAAGATCAATAAAATTGTATAAGAAAAATTAAATTTGGCGTTGTCGTATTGATAATTCCTAACTGAAAAGTCAGCATTATCAAATTGTCACTTGCAAAAGGGATAACAGATGGCGCCTATGCCAATAAACAAGGCACAAATAATATAAAGAGAATACAGAGTTAAAATTTCAACTGATGCGTGTAAGACACGGTGGCTCGGCGGTAAGAGCGTCGCCACGGATCGGCGAAGGTCACGGGTTCGAATCCTGTCCGTGTCACTTGAAATTTTGACTTTTTTTTCTTTAATTTAATAACATAAAAGTTCAGCAATTTTATTTAAAGCATATTTAGCTTTAAATAAAATTGCATAAATCTGATATGATGTTGATTATAATGTATATTGTACAAGATTATCTTGTTTAAAGTAGCAAGTGGTAATAGGATAAAGTCACGTTCTATGTGTCCAAAAACATTTACATTTCCGACATGGCGTCGAGGCTCATTAAGCCTACATCTCCATCATATTTTTGAATTAACAAGTTTATATTTTCACACACGTTTTCATACTAGTATTTCAAGAAACAAATCGATTTTTTTTATATTTAATGTAAAAATTTACGTATATATACCACGTATTTACGAATATTTACGTATGTAAAAATATACCTTATTAACTACCGAGTGTCAAAATTCCTAAGAGTTTTTTAATATAAATTTGTTATGAGCTATTTAAACGATTTATAAATAAATATAAATATCTTCACGTGAATCCCAATACAAGGGTAGACAGTGGTCTAGTCTAGACAATTAAGTCCCTTCGACCCACATTCGACCGAAGATTCGGGACAACGTGACAGGTGGTGAGCCCGTCGCCGTCTTAATGTCCAAGCCAACTATATAAATCGTACTTAAGTTTTAAAAAAATCCATTGGCACGAGCCTGTCTAGGGATAGAACTCGGGTCTGTTGACTCCGAACCCCAACCACCCTCACTACCTGTCAAGTTGCCCCAAAAAAATGTCTTCGGTAGAAGCTGGTTCGAAAGGACCTAATTTTCTAGACTTCTGAATACCCTGTATTGGGAATGGTATGATGATATTTTTTTTTTATTTTTTAGCATAAGTAATTTTTTAGAAAATTTAATTTGATTGTAGTCATAACAGCCGAGTGGTAAGGTGATCGGAGTAAGAGTTAAGAGACCTGACTTCGATCCACAGAAATAAAACTCGTACGAATGATTTCTAAACTGGTATGGCTGTTCCCATACCAGAAGACTGACTATGCTGGGAGGGAAATGAGGAATTTCGCCTTATCGCTAAACCTCTCCCAGATGGTAAAGCAAGCTACTAGGGTGCCAGACGTTGAAGGTCATACAGCCAATTGTCTAGACCTCCTGCTGACCACTGATCCTGACAGATATGAGGTAGAGGTGGCTTCTCCACTAGGAACCTCTGATCACTGTCTGGTGAAATCTGTATCGTCTTACATGCCAACAGACCTCGACCCACATGGTACTAGGCGAGTGTGGCGATACAAGTCAGCAGATTGGGATGAGATGCGACATTTCTTTGCATCTTATCCTTGGCGGCAGGTCTGTTTCTCTTCCAGAGATCCATCGAGATGCGCGGTTGCTATAACTGACGTGGTATGTTTAGCTATGGAATATTTTATTCCTTTTGCTGATGTACCCGTTGGTGGCAAAGCTCGCCCATGGTTCAGCGCCGAATGTTCCCAAGCCGAAAACCTTAAACATTTGGCGTACCTCTCATGGGTTGACGCTCGAAACCGTAAAACTCCGGATGTCAGATCCAAGAAGAGAGCCTTTAATCAAGCCGCCAAGACTTACAAAAGGTGTTGCGGAAGGCTCGTTTCGACCGCATTAGGCATATTGGCACGAAGCTCTCTGCTCAACCATCTGGCAGTAGAGCTTTTTGGTCTCTTGCCAGGGCGGTCGAGGCGAGTTTTGTAAACCTTCACTGCCTCCGCTGGTTAAGCCCGACGGGACATTGGCTCATGCGGCAAAAGAGAAGGCAGAATTGTTCGCGAATCTCTTTGCCAGCAACTCGCGTCTGGACACAAGCAACGCAGTTCCAACTTCCCTACCTCCCTGTGGTACTTCAATGTCAGAGGTCCACATCACTAACAAAGAGGTTCTCAAAACGTTGCGACATCTGGACGTGAACAAAGCCAGTGGACCTGATGGTATTCCAGCCATAGTGCTTAAGACCTGTGCACCCGAGTTGTCTCCTGTTCTGACACGCTTGTATCGCCTCTCCTTGAAGACTGGAATAGTTCCCAAATCCTGGAAGCTTGCTAACGTGCCGCCCGTGCCCAAAAAAGGTAGCCGTGTTGACCCAGTCAATTATCGACCTATTTCAATTACCTCCATACTCTGTAAGATTATGGAGCGTATATTGAACTCGCACCTCTTGGCATACCTAGAACATAACGATCTCCTTAGCGATCGACAGTACGGGTTTCGCCGAAATCGGTCGACTGGGGACCTTCTAGTGTATGTCACACATCTGTGGGGTGAGGCCCTCGAGAATAGTGGTGAAGCACTCGCGGTTTTGCTCGATGTCTCGAAGGCTTTTGACAGGGTCTGGCATGCTAGCCTTATCAATAAGCTTCCTTTATATGGTATATCCCTGGACTGATAGCCTGGATAGAAGACTTTTGCGGGAACGGTCTTTGCGAGTCGTTATTGACGGCTGCTCATCGGAGGCTATGGCGATTAATGCCGGAGTTCCTCAAGGGTCTGTTCTGTCCGCAACTCTCTTTCTGCTGCACATAAACGACCTGCTCGAGCCCGGTCTCTTTGGGTATGCAGATGACAGCACAGTTGTGGAGAGATATCTGGCGCGTGTTCAGTACAGACAGGATCAAGTACAGTCTGCTCGGGAGGCCATGGTAGAGCGTATGAATCTTACATTACAGGCAGTTTCCAACTGGGGCAATACCAATCTTGTGAGATTCAATGCCACCAAAACGCAAGCATGTCTGTTCTCCGCCAAAAGGAGCCAGTTCACCTTGGCTCCTAAATTTCAGAATGTATCTCTGGAATACACCGACCGCCTCCAGTTACTAGGAGTCGAAATCACGTCAAAGCTTAACTTTGGGCGGTTCATTGAGTCTAAGGCTAAAGCCGCTGCAAGGAGATTGGGAGTTCTTGCGAAAGTGCGGCGTTACTTTACTCCGGGACAGCTTCTGACGCTATATAAAGCTCAGGTCCGGTCGGCTGTAGAGTACTGCTGCCACATATGGGCTGGAGCTCCTAAATATCAACTGGCAGCCTTGGATTCTGTGGAGAGACGGGCCAAGCGGCTAATCGGTGATCCTGACTTGGTTACTACCAATTTGTCCAGTCTCGAACACAGACGTCGCGTGGCCAGTCTCTCGGTGTTCTACAGGTTACATTTTGGAGAGTGTGCGAAGGAATTACATGAGTTAATTCCCCCTTCCCCTTTCCATCATCGGACAACAAGACGCACGTCGGGTCTCCATCCTTTTGTTGTCGATATACCCTGCATTCGGACGAAGCGTTTTGCTTCGTCGTTCATAATGCGTACAGCAAAGGACTGGAATAATTTGCCTGCATCAGTCTTTCCGTCCGATTACAATGTGGGTGTCTTCAAGAGAAGAGTGAATAGGCTCTTTCTAAACTAGTGTGCCTACCAACAAAAACTACATCGCCACTTACCATCAGGTGGGATTGTAGTTAAACGCTAAGTTATAATGTTAAAAAAAAAAAAAAAAAACTTATATATGATTTATATTATTGGCTTAAGAATAAAGACGGCGGGAGGCGGCAGGCGGACTGCAGATAGGCGGTAAAATTTGGGTCAAAAGGACTAAATTGTCAACGCCTCTGGGCTATCCCAATATTGAGAAAGGCGTGAAGATCAATTTGATTTTAATTAAAGTCTGACAAGCTATATCCCTAAGAATTTTCATTTGTTTTCAAATCATTTTGTTTCAAAACATAAACTGTATTAAAATATTCCGGCTTTTAACGATTAAAGCTACCCAAGTCTCATTTGAATATAAAAACATTGTCATTTAAACGGAAGGATCGTTACGACCGACCTCGTCTGCGTGGAATTCTGAGTACTGAATGAAGATAAAACGTAGGTAGGCCTTTAAAAATACAGTTTACTTGAAAATATATTTTTAAATCGTAATTATTAACTGTTTGAAAATTATTTATCTAATCTACTAGCATTATGGACTCTACTCCGCGCTATTTTGATTCATGGTAACGCAGTTGCTCTTTGCATGACAGTAAATATTTACCTAGTGGTGGAGCCACGCACTAGCTTTTGTTGTTGCATGAAAGGGGCGGCTCGACCGGGGAAGTACCACGGCCTCACAGAATACCGGCGTGAAATAGAAGTTTAACAAACTTCTGCGTTTCGTCTGGTGAGTGCGGGTAACCGGAGGCCCACATCTTTCTCAAAGGCCGGCAACGCATCTGCTATGCCTCTGGTATTGCGGGTGTTCATGGGCAGCGGTAATCACAGTACTTTCGACCGCTGTGATTCATAGTAGAGGTAGCTGAGTTTATTAAAAAAGCTTTAAATTTTATCGAAAGAAACACTTAAACGAGCATAATTATTATTTCTTTCAGAAATTAAATAAAAAAACTTAGCACACTATCTATTTCTAATACACATGCACAGAAACTTAAGTACTTTACATTGAATCTCTTAAAAATTAAACAATTTGTTATGCTGTTTCTCTGTTCTGTCTGTCTTTTTTTTTTATAGCAAAGGGAGACAAACGAGCAGGTGGCTCACGTGCTGGTAAGTGATTGCTGCCGCCCATGAACACCCGCAATACATGAGGCATAGCAAATGCGTTGCCGCCCTTAGAGTGCCCCCCCTCCCGAATTGGGGGAGGGGGGAGTGTGATCCTCCGGTTACCTGCACTCACCTAACGAAACGCAGAAGTTAGCTAAACTTCTATTTCACGCCGGTATTCTGTGAGGTCGTGGTACTTCCCCGGTCGAGCCGGCCCATTCATGCAACAACAAAAGCTGATGCGTGGCTCTACCACTGTTGAACCGCTGTCTGGCTCTAACATCATTTAAGTTAAAACAAATATATCTTCCAACATAGATAGATTACAAGCAAACATTGTATAATTGTATCTAGTTTAGGGGCGTATCATAATAATAACTTCATTGGATTGTTAATATGAAATAGTTTCATATAGAATTTGTAAAGAGCAAATTTCAATTAAACGGTGATATAGCTATGAGTTTGGTGATCGGAAATAAGAGTTTCAGTTCGCATTGAGCCAAACATTTAGCATTAATGTGAAAGTTTGTACCATAATCACGGTTGATGTTTTAATAACTATTTCTCCAAATAAGAATATTATGTAAACATATTTGATTATTAACCAATAATCGAGAAACCCAAAAATTTTATTTTGAGACAGATTGTCATTAATAAAAAATATTTTAATGATACGCGTAATTCTTACCACTATCTAAATTGCATATCAATATTTACATGTGGTATGGGCATAAAAAATTCTCGTCCCAGTTATTCCCATGACAATAGTAAAAGGCGACTACGGGCTTTATTGGCTTCTGACAGACGACGGGATATTCATCACAAAAATACATAATTGATCACAAAAACATTGTTTACTGCACCAACAACAACACGCAGCTTTTTCAAGTTGAGATAAAAGGCCTAGGATGAAAGGTACCTAGTATGCGATCGCCAATCTGCTCGTCAAGCATGGTCGATTATGAAAACCCTGGTTTACAGGTCAGGTTTTTGATCTGCAATAGAATTTTATTGGTCTATATCTAGAAAATACGAGATAAAAAATCAAGCACAATTAAATATTGAAATGTCTACTTCTTCTTCATTACCGTTATTAGAATACTAAGTGCAATCATGTAGGAAGGATTAAAATTATTACTTTAATAACAGAAGACTGAAAGTGGAGTAAAGTTTCATACATTAATTCTATTTGAACAAATTCCAAAGATTGCTTCCATTAATGCAAGAAGTCAGTAGCTGGAATTTCAGTTATGCGCTTTTTAAGGAATCATTAAAATACTTAAATTATAACTATAATAGTATTATAAAATGTTACAGTAAATAATATTAATACATAATGTGTTTTTATTTAAATAAGAAGCAGGTGTATGTTTGTGTATGAATGCATGTACGTGATGCATTTTTGTATTGTATTTGTACATTTTTTCTTTTCACATTTTTACTTGATTTAATAAAACCTACTTCATTAGTTCATAACATTTCTACACCGCATAAAATATGGAAAACCTTTAGCAATAGGCAGATTTTATGTCTGCCTATATACACTTACTTGTATATGGAGCTTAATAAAGAAATAATAAAAAAATATCTTCATGCCACTTCTAATGATAGGGTAACAGAGGTCCAGACAATTAAGTCTTTTCAGCCGATCACATTTTCCGAAGACATTTTTTGGAACGTGGACCAAACGTGACGGGTGGAGAGCCTGTCGCCGTCGTTATGTTTAAGCCAACGATTTAAATCATACAAAGTTTTTTTTTAATAATCCGCCTACCATTTAAAGATCAAACTCGAGGCTGTTGACTTGAATTCCGATCAAAAAACTACTCGGCCATCGTGACTATATATAAATAAATAATATGTTTAATTCATTAAAATGTACAGTAGTAATATTGTTACCTTTTTTAAGTTCTACTACCCACTAGTCACGATACCCGAGTGGTCGGGTGGTCGGAGTTCGAGTCAAGAGACCCGAGTTCGATCCCCAGGTGGAAGGCTCGTACCAACAGGTTTTTTCAAAAACTTATATTCGAATCATATCGTTGGCTTGGACATTAAGACGGCGACTGGCCTAGCATCTGTCACGTTGTCCCAAAAATATCTTCGGTGGAAGGTGGGTCGAAACGACTTAATTGTCTAGACCTCAGTCAATCCATGTATTGGGAATGGCATGAAAATATTTTTTTTAATTTTTTTAGGTACCAATTTATTACATCTTACTTAATTTCAGATCGATAAATAATCTTTCCGTTTTTTATTACTTGTAGGTATCGACACGAGAACAGCGAATTACGAATTCTCACCGTGACTTGAGCAATCATCATCATCTTGAAAATTACGGGGCAGAGCAAAGTCAAGCAAAATAAACCAAACTGGGACGTCAGTTACGTCTAGGGTTCATGATTATTGATAGCGCGATCAAAAATCCGTTCTATAATTCTAAAATATAATCCGGCAACTAAGCAAGGCTTATGTATCATTTTAGAGGTTTATAAAGTGTTACAAAATTAATTTCATGAACTATAATATATATAATTTCATTTCATTTCAATTCATAGTTCCTAATATTTGCATAAAAATTTTTATGTGCATAAAATGTAGATGTGGAGAACAAGTTAAATTAAAATATGAAAAAAGTACTATAAAATTATCCTAACTATCAGGAACGAAAATTTCACGGCTTGCTAGTCTGTTTACCTAATTTAGGATTCAGTGACGCTGGAGAGATGTTGCGTCATCACTGATATTGCAGTAGATATTTCGTTCATTTTATTATTTACACTTACGCAACACGTTACATAATGCTGAGTTTTTTGATAATAAATAAACTTCGAGAAGACTCATAATGTAAGAAAAAAGTCCCAATATAAAACATATAAATTTTATTTTGGAATTGTAATAATTATTTTATGATTTAAGGTCGATCAACTTTCATATTCATTATCTTCATAGTCTCATGTTCTTGACCCTCTCCTCTTCAATCCTCTTTGCTCACACTATTCTTCTAAAGTTAGTCTCGAGCTACCTTATTGTTATATTTCGCGAGGTAAAGTATCTTCACATTAGCTCTTCAATTACAATTCATTTGTTGTCCAAACAATCGAAGCACACACTGATTCATGTAAAAAAATATACGAGTATCTTATAAATTATGCCAAGGCCTCTGGCTATATACTGGAGGTATTAGGAAATGCGTAAAGATTAATAGTATGCAAGTTAGGGTTTCAGAACTTCTGGAACTCGGAGGGAATAAAGGTTATATGTAAACGTAAAGTTGGTCACGATAGCTGAGTGGTTATGTGGTCGAAATTCGAGTCAAAAAACTCGAGTAAGATTCTCAGATGGTAGGCTCGTACCAATGGGTTAAAAAAAATTATGTACAACTACTATCGTTAAATCCCTTCAGTACGATCCTCAGATGGTAGGTTCGTACCAATGGGTTAAAAAAACGTATGTACAACTCATATCATTGGCTTAGATATTAATACGGCGACAGGCTCACCAGCTGTCACGTTATCTCAAAAAATGTCTTCGGTGGAAGGTGGGTCGATAGGATTTAATTGTCTAGACCTCTGCTTACTCCTGTATTGGGAATGGTGCGAAAATATATGTTATGTGAGAAACTTGAGTATTTATTCCAATAGCAAGAAACTAGAACAAAATATTTGAAATCATATATTGGTAGTTTTTATTCTACACGTATTATTTAATTAAAAAGATTTCTATAGATTTAATACCAAACAAAATAATAAAATATTTATCAAGAACATTTCCAATAATTTCCCGTCTGTGTTCTTAACAAAACATGGAGTACGTACAATTACATAAAAAATACAGATTATAGTAAGATAGTCACAAAGAACAAAAGTCAGCCACTTCCAAACAAAATTAAAGTATTAGATTTATTAGATCGATTAACGATTTTGATTCAATCGATTTCGACGAGACGTTGCGCTACTTAAATATTATTCTATTTCATAATAATTCTATCCTAAATATAATTTTAATTTATTAATAATAATATAAGTCTAATCAAATATATACGATCCACAGATTTGTCAAACAATTGAAACTATAAAACCATGCGGCTTCGTCTCCCATTCCTCTACCTTTCCTGTTCTGTCCTTTCCTAGTACCTTTTCAAGCAAACACATCTACAGGATGTGTGTTCGAATGTACATTTCTATGTACAAGACTAACTTCTAATAAAATAATTTCTTATTTATTCCTATTCCTAAATCAAGTTTATAGTTTAATATTAAGTAATCACTCCATTTTGATTACTTTTTAAATGAGTAAATATTGTTTAAAATCAATTAGCATGCTGCTTAAAATTAATTTAGGCATAAGTTTATAAAAGCCTACGTGTGGATTGTCATTTTTAAAATGTATTGTTTGAATGTCTATGCCACCACGGCAAATTGTAATTTGCCGTGGTGGCATAGACCTAAGAATATACTCCTTCTGGCGTGTTGCTAGAAGAGAGTAAGGGAGAAGCCCTTGACATGACCGTACGTACTCGAACACTTGACTGTAACCGATGGCGGACAGCAGCATCTAAGATACGACGTATAATTTTTAGAGAAAGGAATTTCCTATTTACCTATGCAGGCGAAACTCTAGTTGAAAAACTAGTTTATAAATAAATAAAACAAAAGATTTTTTTATGAATGTTTTGTTTCAATATAAATACTTCCAACGGTGAAACATACTTCAATGCAACATTATTCGTACTGCAACTATCCGTTGTTGTCACGAGCAAGTGGCAAATTTCCCACGAATGCAGTATGTAAGTCTGTCAAACAGAGCGCTTTTATCGAGTAAGGTCTATCAAGGCCTGCATTTGCATTTTAGCGTTTTTGGAATCAAATAATATTTTACAACGATAATATTTGACTACAGATTATTTTGAATATGCCACATATACATATTTACTACCTTGTCTTAATTATGCCACACGTTAAAGGTTCAGTGTCAGGCATAAATCAAACAAAGTAGACGCAAAAGTAATTTATGCAAAATCAGTCTGAAATATAATAAAATTTTTAATTACTGCAACGCTATTAGCAATTCTTGTAAGCTAAGCTTTTATGTTACCAAACCATATGTTAGCTATTGCAACGTGATTTTCTCATTCCAATCATAAATATGCGAAGAAATATAACAGATTTAAAGATATACATTTTAAATTACTTTTATTACTTCCAAAACTTAACTTTATCTTTATTACTATTTATTTCATTCATATAATCATGTCCCTTAAGGCGTTCATAGAGTTTCAAAGAATATCAGGAGTGGTCAACTACGATGAAGACATTACAGAGGTGACAAGGTGTGTGTGTGTGTGTGCGTGCGTGCGTGCGTGTGTGTGTGTTGTGAAAGGGCTCCAGTCTCTAGATATCGGTTTTAAAGCCTTTTAATAGCTGCAACATCATCAGAGAGAGCTGAATTCGGTAAGAAGGACGATAAAATTTTTACGCGCAATCGGTTCGTGATATCGTGCACATTGAACCTTTTAAAAGAATCCGTGACTGATCGTAATCGCAGGTAACAAAAAGTGCAAGTTATTTTCTCACTCAAAAGTTAAGTTTCACCATTCAATTTTTCAAATGTTATGCTTGCATGCAACCGAACGCCCTGCGTTGTAGTGGCGATGGGGCTTAGTAACTGTGGCTTCGATACCCACGATGTACCAAGGGGCCGAAGGAAACTACGTAGACACTACGTACAGCCTTCTTTGAATGCGCGTTAATGGGCTGTGGAGAGAGTTTGCCTTAGCACCACTCTCCTTTTCTACACTACACCGCCGGGGTTGAGGCGCGACGAGGAGAGAAGAGTTTTGATATAGGCCCGAGATGTGACCTTGGGGTGAGAGGAGAGCCGATATTGAGAGGCACCACCTTCCCTGCCCACCATGGCCAAAACGTGGTCAGTGGCAGATTTAAAGTCCAGATGCTTCGTGGGATGCTCTTTCCAGCACCACCCATCATCCTGCAATTAATGATCCTCCCTGAACCCCATAGCCTCCGAGTAGAAAATTTAGGACTGTGCCTAAGCTTGTGTGGCGTGTTCCGGCGCATCTAGCTTGGAGAGAAAGGGAGATAATACATTCTGCTCTGAAGAGGGGCTGCCTAAGGCAACCCGCATGGGTCGGTTCAAAACGTTCCCGCGGTCCTGCCAATATATGCCATCACTGCAATGACGAAACACGGTGGGGATTTGTCCCGAAAATGCAAGTCCGACATCACCCGTTATTGCTCCCCGCGAGGGCGAGTATTCATTAGGTATTTATACAAATGCACTTAAAAAAGGCTGTGGATGATATTTATGAGTTGTAAGTATTGTATATAATATTTTGTAAAAATTATCTTTTCTATTATTAACTGGACAAAGACCTCTGTATTAAAGACACGCGTGGTTAGCGGATTTGCGATCACTGGAGACTGAAATAGATTTATTTTAAAAAATCTAAAAAAGTTTTACTAAAAACATAAAGTTTATTCATCTCTGAAAAACAACTTACAACAATTTTGTTGAAGGTTTTCATCACAACATAACATATCGTCGAAATGATAAATTACAGATTCACAAGGAATGGTTATTAGAAATGTTTGCGCGTAAAGTATTGTATGAAACATTTAAAACTTTTATAATAGCACGTTAAAATCGGCGAAGAAAACACGAAAATGACACGATAATTAAAAATGAGTTATGTGAGTTTTTTCACATTTTAACATTGTTACCATTTTTTTGACATTTTTTCCTTTATTAAACAAAAAAATTAAAGGATACTTTACTGTTATACTTTATTTAAAGTATAACAGTAAATATATAAAGGCAAACGAGCAGGCGACTCACGTGATGGTAAGTGATTACCGTCGCCCATGAACATCCGCAATACCAGAGGCATATCAGATGCGTTGCCGGCGTTAGAATGCCCCCAGAATTGTGAGAGGGGGTGTGTGGGCCTTCGGTTACCTGCACTCACCAGACGAAACGTAGAAGTTTGTTAGACTTCTACTTCACGCAGGTATCCTGTGAGGTCGTGGTACTACCCTAGTCGAGCCGGCCCATTCATGCTACAACAAAAGCTGCGTGGTCTTCAAAGAATAAAAATCCTCTGTGGCAGTAAAGGCTATGTTAAGGGAGCAAGTAAATTTCACGTCATCAGTGGAACAATCAAAAGTGTTTGTGATGCCTTCGTTGTTTCCGATTCCCATACCTCAAGTGCTTTATTTATATTGCAATTTTGACCAACCAATATTTGTATTAGCAGTTTATAAATAAACTAGTTATTTCACATTAAAACATACAAAATAAGCTAGTGAATAAAGTTTGTACTAAACGTTCTAATTACGTACTACATATCACAAAAGAGGCTTACAACTTAACCAAAGAGTTCTTATAAGCAATGGTCCTTCAGATTGCCTCAATAGCAGTTACTTCTACTACGTACTAACCATCTATCCGCTTGTAGTAGAAAAAGGTAGAAAATATGCATATTATACATGTAAAAGTTTGTTGTCGAATTTTACTTTTATTACTTCTTTCCTATTTATAAATAACTTCTTTCTTATAATACCTTTCTTTTAACTTTCTTTTATATAAATAACTTATGTTGACCTAATTTTTCAAGGATATTTTTTGACCTTTTTTAATATTATTAATGTAACAAAACACTAATGAAAGACGGAAACACGGAAAGCGAGGTAAGTATGCTAGAATAACAGCAAGTAGAAGAATGTGATATCTGCCTAACTCTAAGGGAAAAGGAGAGGACATTATAACATTTTGGATTCATTGATGTTCTAGAAGATGTTTTTAAATAACTCTACAGAAGTCATAAAATGTTAAAGCTACAATCGGCAACGAGTTATCGGAAAACCACGATACTTGTTGTCAAATATACTACAAAATATCAATTCCCAAATAAAAAACGAGAACCTAAAATGAAACAGATCTGCCTATAAAGTTGCAAAGTTTATACAAGCGTCGCAAGATGGAGTAATGACCTGAAAAGAAGATAAGAGAGGAAAGTTAATCGATGCAGGTACGTCAAGACTCTAATCTTTAAAGGAAATTTATGTAATTTAGTTGTAGGTTAAAGTTAAAACGTGAAAATTATAGGTGATAAACATAGGTAAAACAAATATAATGAGAATGTAACTTAATTTTAAAACAGGACATAAACACTTAATTTCATCATAAAATAATTACGCGTTTGACGACAGTATAAATGAAATATTACTTCATATAAACCTAGCGAAAAGGAATAGATGAATCTAAATTCCTAAAGAATTTATTTTATTTATTGCTTGGACGTAATATCTGCCTAACTCTAAGGGAAAAGGAGAGGACATTATAACATTTTGGATTCATTGATGTTCTAGAAGATGTTTTTAAATAACTCTACAGAAGTCATAAAATGTTAAAGCTACAATCGGCAACGAGTTATCGGAAAACCACGATACTTTTTGTCAAATATACTACAAAATATCAATTCCCAAATAAAAAACGAGAACCTAAAATTTTAATTTATTCTAAAATGAAACAGATCTGCCTATAAAGTTGCAAAGTTTATACAAGCGTCGCAAGATGGAGTAATGACCTGAAAAGAAGATAAGAGAGGAAAGTTAATCGATGCAGGTACGTCAAGACTCAATCTTTAAAGGAAATTTATGTAATTTAGTTGTAGGTTAAAGTTAAAACGTGAAAATTATAGGTGATAAACATAGGTAAAACAAATATAATGAGAATGTAACTTAATTTTAAAACTGGACATAAACACTTAATTTCATCAAAAATAATTACGCGTTTGACGACAGTATAAATGAAATATTACTTCATATAAACCTAGCGAAAAGGAATAGATGAATCTAAATTCCTAAAGAATTTATTTTATTTATTGCTTGGACGTAATAAATCACAAGACATACATTATTAAAGATTGTATCTGCTAGTAAAATTTATTACAAAAACTTTTTTTTAATGGCTCCAATCGGTGGAATTAAAGGTCGAAAAAGAGTGTAAATAGTTTCAGAATTAAAATGTCTACGAAAAGCTGTCTAAGACAATCTTTAACAAAGGTTATATATTGCATAGAGACGTACATCTCTATTATAGATCGTCTTTTTGTTTAGAAAAGGACGAGGCTTAAATCATTCATGTCAGTCATACTCCAGATTTGCGTAGGAGACTTAATATGACCTTAACATGTACCTTATCATTATTTTGATACTAACAACGTACAAGAAACAACTATTGACTGAGCATAGCGTATCAAAGTATATATTTTTAATATCTCTAAATTTCCTCCAATTATCAGCCAGTAGCCAGTAATTCCATATGAAATTTCCTTCAAATAGTTACTACAATGGTATTAAAAGCTATGTCCTAAGCTACAATTATTCCATAAAAACAAAAATAATAATATTTTCGTGTGCCACATGAAAAAGAAAAAATTCATATTTTATTAAAGCATATTCATAATAATAAATAAATAAATAAATATTTTCACGGAATTCCCAATACAGGGTTAGACAGAGGTCTAGACTAGGTAATTAAGTCCCTTCGACCCACCGAATCTTCCACCGAAGATATTTTCGGGACAAAGTGAAAGGTGGTGAGCCGGTCACCGTCTTGAGCCCATCGCCGTCATTATAATGTGAATTATAGTAATAAAAAGCATAATAATATACCAGAAGAATGACAAACTGTACTTTTTATCAATTTCACTGGTCCTATTTCACCTGCACGGGATAAAATGTCTCAAAAAGTCTTCGGTGAAAGTAGCGTTGAAAGGATTTAATGGTCTAGACCAGTCTTACCTAGTATTTGAAACCGCCTTAGGATGTTTATTTTTATTATAATTGATAAAAGGGGTTTAAAAAAAAGGGGGCCACGACTGACTTTTGAAAACCATGTCAGCAGATTCATTTAGGAAAAAAGGAAAGTTAAGAGTATTGCTCAATAGTGTATACGAGTAAGCCCGCTATAGATATATAGAATAGATATATATAGAAGAAAATAGTGCATCCGAAAGAAACGGAATGGTATTGTGAGATATCGTGACACTGAGATCCCCTCAGCCCTTAAGCCGCATAAATTAATATTAATATTAATATTAATAATCATTAACGAAAGAGTTTCTTTAACTATTGTAATATTGGTTTATGTTAAGTTTAAATCTTGCTGGAAAAGCAGAATGTATTATATAAGAAAAAATATTTAGGAAAATATTGGAACTGTTTCTTAGTTATCAAAAATAATGCTTTAAAATACTTACAGCGATTGAGACAGGTACTTAGAGAGCCCGAGCTTAGTGATCTTGCTGCCCTTGATGCCCTCGTTCACAATGTTGGTGACCGTAAGAAAGTTCTTCGTCATTGTTGACTCTTGAGACGTCACTAGTGTCACACAGAAAATTTAACAAAGCTTACTCGAAATAGAAATTACCAAATCTAAGTTCAATTGAAAAAATATTCTAACAAGAGAATTAAATTTAACAACACTTACTCTTTTACCGAAAAACAAAACAACATCGAATTTTATTCTTAAATAATTTTGGGCAACAGTTAACACGCTTACAATGTTTTTAACGATAAAAAATATGTTTAAACATTATTTTAGAATGAAGACACTGTATTTTCTCTCTCTCTCTCTTCAGTTTTATCACAGTTTTTTTTTCTCTCGATATATTCTTTTAACGCATATATATTAGAAGAACAACACCAATCAGTATTTTTCTCAGGATTCGGTTTTTTCCTATCCCTAGAAACAAAAAACATTTCTCAGTTATTACAAAGCAAACTTTTTTATCAAAAGTGCTAAAACTTTATAGTTACATCGAAACTGTAATTGCTACATTGGCTGTTCTAATTATTTAGTTTAACAATTAATACAAGCTGCTGTAACAATATAAATTGAACAATCCGAGTGAAAACAAATATTCCTTTGAATCCACCTAGTTGTTACGTTCATCTCGCTCTTCTACGATCACATAATGTTTTGAAATAATTTTTGGTATAGTTAATAAAGTTTATAGTTAAATCAATGTTGACCGTGCTGTTATTTTAAGAAGCTATATCGTCTATGACAAAAATGACGTATATTAAACACACCTACGTATAGGAAAGAATAGTGGTTTTTTCCTATGCGTTGATATATCTTATGTTTAGTTAAAAATTTCATACGGAAATTAATGGAAGTTCCTTAAATCCTTTGAACGTACAATGTACGTTTAAAGAATTCGGGGAATTTCCATGAAGGAGCGTGTACTATTCACACAATCCTGGCAGAGGGTGATGCTAGTAGTAGTCGATAAATAACATTACTATTACAACAAAATCAGGGAAAATCGGAAAATGTTAAAAAATATTCTTATTTCCACAGTTCTTTAAAGTACCGGCAATGATAATCATTTGCCATTGTTTAAGTAACTTAATAAATTTTCTTACTGCATTGAAGTAACAAAGAAACCTGTGACCGTGAGAAATGGTATAAATTTATTTTAACCGATCCGTCAAATTAATAATGTTAAAAAGAATATCTGGAAATGAATAAACTGTCTGTTCCGCAGTATCATTTCATTCAAACCGTAATAAATTATGCGGTTTCTACCTACCAAGCTTATAATGACAATTACCGGTCCCTAGAGTTCATCTCCGGAGAAGACCTATTTGTACAGCAGTGGTCTTTTGGAATATGATATCAGGCGAACTGATCCCATTACAAAATAATTGTTTCCTTTCATTTTTATAAGATTACATCAGAATTTTTAGCACACATTTTATCTGATTAGCTGTTCGCAGAAGTTGATAACTACTCGTAGTTGTCTGGGTATAAAATAGGGTAAAAAACTTAACTAACTTCTATAAAAGATAACAGAAAAATCTATGGTAAAAACATCAATATCATTATGGTTCCCATGTAGTCATTAATTTTCAAATTTCATATATATATATATATATATATATATATATATATATATATATATATATATATATATATATATATATATATATATATATATATATATATATATATATATATATATATATATATATATATATATATATATATATATATATATATATATATATATATATATATATATATATATATATATATATATATATATATATATATATATATATATATATATATATTATTCATTTTGCAAAATATTAATTTACGCTTCATTTGTTAATTTTTTTGAATTCTTGCTCGATTATTAAGACTAATGTAAAATATACGAAAGATTGGACGTAAATCAGTTGTAGTTTTATCTTCCTATCCGTTACGGATTGCCCTTGTTCTGCTACAGATATTGTCACCGCATAATCATAGAAATACGAATACGATATACATAGAAATACGAAATATAAAAGTTACAATATTTTGACACATTCTGTAAACGGTGGCTTAATTGATTTCAGTGTCGTTTATTAGCGTATTTTCAAAATTTTTTTTCTTTACTCTCGTTATTTTATGCAACATATTAAAAACAGCTTTTAATAATTATTAAATAAATAACAATAATAAATAAATTTACTAATATTTATATCTTACGCCAAGTTTGGCCTCTTAGCGGCAATATCCTCACTATTATCTTCATTTATTTTATTTGTTTTTGTTTTTATTTCAAAACCATAAGAACAATACTTGTTTTAGATTCATAAACAACTTATACAAGAAGGCAAGAAGGAAGGAAGTTTCAAATTAAAAGTTTTTTATGTAAAATATAAAAATAAATTAAAATATATTCACGCAATTCCCAATACAGGGGTAGACAGAGGTCGAGTCTAGACAATTAAGTCCCTTCGACCCACCTTCCACCGAAGATATTTTCGGGACAACGTGACAGGTGGTGAGCCCGTCGCCGTCTTTATGTCCAAGCCAACGATATTCGTACATAAGTTTTTGAAAAACCCATTGGTACGAGCCTACCAACTGGGGATCGAGCTCGGGTCTATTGACTCGAAATCCCGACCACCCAACCACTCGGCTATCGTGACCTTTTTATGTATATTTTTTTATATCAATCTTCGCGCATTTCCCAACGCTGTGGTATTCCTTTCGACACTTTTCACCAGAGCTTATTTGGTACTATATAATGAGTGATGAGTACAAAGCCGCAATGCCCATGTTAACGATACGCAACATTTATATAAATCCATAATCCTAGCGGGATTCGAACCTACACTCTTTTTTATTACTATATACTTATTTTAAAACTATTACATGAATTAACATAAAAGTATTAGTTAGTCAGCTCGAGTTGTATTGACATTAACTTTGAAGACTGAGACAATATCAATTAGGTCATTAGAAATTATAATAATCATTTGTTTATATTCAAAAACGGAATAGGTTCTTAATTGGGATATGTTAATTTTTAATCAATGTTTTTACGTCTTAACTGAAAGCATATACTTCTAGTTTGGGCATATTGATATCACGACAGGATTAAATGATGAAATCCATTCCAGATACAAGCCATTGCACTGTTGAAGGGTATAATATGAGATTTGTTGAAAGATACTGCTGGCATATAGATTTCGGATCATAAGAGACGAATGAGACAATGAATAGCTTCCATCGACTGATCAAAATATTTACGCATATCATAATCATTATTAACATCACCAATACTCAAAGTATTACACTTATACGTTCTTGCGTTTTTCTACACTAAATGTGATAAAAACAATAAAAAAAAATAACCGCCTGTTACTTATTAATTTAATTAAAATATTCTACTAAGTACTAACTGATTTGGTGGAAAGCTTTCATCATGATAAAATATAAAAATTGCTAACTAAAAATAAAAACTCGAAATTATGTGATGATAATATTTATTTAATAATAAAACTGTACGCTTTACTTGCGTTTTACCCAACCTGGCGTTTTATAAATAACGTAAATACTGTGTATAATGCCACAATGCTCCTTTGTAGGTATTCAATATTTATACCTAAATATAATGGATATTCCTGCAATATAGAAATTACGAATTTTGAATACATCATTCATCGTGATAACGGAAACAAAAGCTTCAGTATTAGCTTAGAATATATTTGAGGAGTTGACACAAAAGGAGTGATCTGTTATGACTCATGAAAGCTTTATTGAATAAGAACAATTAATAATAGTGGCTTTAAACACATATATTCACACAATGTCTGTTCGTTTATTAATAAAAAAAATCTAGACAAGAATGCTTTGAGTGTTAAGACAAAACAATCGTTTTGTATTGCATTAAATACATTGTTGTGTTTTTACTATCAAGTTTTAGCACTTTTAGATAAAATTGTAGAAAAATATCTATATTTTAATAAGAAAAAATGTCCAAACAAACCTGTTACATAACAATAAACAGCCGTAACGTCGACGGCGTTCAAAATTTAAACAAAAACAAAATATAAATTAAATATTATGTTTAACAATCACTTTTAACAATTAGAAAACACTACAACATTTATACAACACACGTTTATGTTATAAAGTTTACTATTGCTTTCGATTTCAGAAAGAAGGAATAAATTTGAAGTTAAAGAGGGAGATATACAGAATAAGAGAGAGCAAGAGAACGACGGACGTGTAGTCGCGGCGTCATATGAAATAATACTGCTACAGAAAATCGTAGCATCGCATCTCGTAGCTGCGCGTAGATGAGCTACGAATTCGAGTGTATTTTAAGCTTCAGCGTACAGTAGTCGATTCGCCTGATACAACACATATCTGTTGAAGAAAAAATATTAGAGATATGAGTCTCGACTTTTAAGATCATGATATAGTAGGTAGTTAGATTACTTTTGTTCCCCTGGCAAGCTTTATTACGATATTCTTAAAAATCTCAAGTTAAAATTGACATTGAGTTAAAATTGAAAAAAGTCACGATAGTGGTAGGGTGGTCGGAATTTCAAGTCAAGAGACCCGAGTTCGATGCCCAGTTGGAAGACTCGTACCAATGGGTTTTTCAAAAAATAAACTTATGTACGTATGTATTGGCTTGGTTATAAAGGCGGCGACAGGCTAACCACCTGTCACGTTGTCCCGAAAATATGTTCGGTGAAAGGACCCACCTTCCACCGAAGATAAGATATTTTCCAGACAACGTGTCAGGTGGTGAGCCCGTCGCCGCCTTTATCCTATAAATTATTATATACCTTCCATATAAATTATTATATACAGCTTTAAATTACATAAATATATTAAGGTCTGTAAAATTTCACAGCGGGATACAGGTCTCTCCCGTTCGGGAAGGTTTTCCATAATCATTGCCAAATGGTTAATTTGTACTCCAGTACCACAGGACAGCTTTAAAATAAAGTTTATTATTTAATTAATTTATGTAATATTTTAAAATTAATTTAATTTGGATGCTATTTGAATTTACATTAAAACTAACTTTGTGCTAAACATTTAAATTCGTCGTAATACTTTTAGACAAACTTTCCTTATACTACATGCAAATTTATACATTGGCACCTCGGAAACTAGGATTTGTATAATATTAGGTTATTTAGTGTCTTCATTTCACATTTATGTAAATAAGTTAAATAATTATTTACTAAAATTTTATTACAGCGCCATCTATTGACGGCAAACAAAACATGTTCTCCCACGTACCTATTCAGCATAATTTTTAAAATTAATATATCTCACGCCATTCTCGATACTGGGATAGATAGATGTCTAGACAATTAAGTCTTTTCGACCCACTTTCCACCAAAGACTTTTTAGGACAACATGACAGGTGATGAGCTCGACGCCGTTTTTATGTCCAAGCCAACGCTATAAATCTTACAGTAACGTAAGTTTTTAAATAAACCCATTGGTATGAGCCTGCTGCCTGGGTATCGAACTCCCGTCGAGTTTGATACCCATCTTGATTCGAATTTCGATCACCCAACCACTCTGCTACAGTGACTTAAACATTACACGTAATTTTTACATATTGTTTGCAATTAGGGGTAAGTGAATATTTACATTTTACATCGTGTGCTTATACTATCCTAATTTACAGCAATCATACATCCATAAAATACACACAAACAGAAACATACATCATTAGGAATATACTTAGAGCAATTTTATTGATTGTTAAAGCATATTTGTTATACTGAACTTTTATGTAATTAAATTAAAGGGAAAAATGTTTTTAAAATATCAACTGACACGGGCGGGATATAAATATACATATAAATAAAAAAAAAAATTTAAAATATCTTCACGCAATTCCCAATACAGGGGTAGACAGAGGTCGAGTCTAGACAATTAAGTCCCTTCGACCCACCTTTCACCGAAGATATTTTCGGGACAACGTGACAGGTGGTGAGCCCATCGCCGCCTTTATGTCCAAGCCAACGATATTCGTACATAAGTTTTTGAAAAACTCATTGGTACGAGCCTACCAACTGGGGATCGAACTCGGGTCTATTGACTCGAAATTCCGACCACCCAACCACTCGGCTATCGTGACTCTTTACATAAGTCTATACATATAAATAAGTTTTATAAATGAAAATAGCTATCTCGAACCTCCTTCTCTTCATATATCACGTTACAGCCGTGTGTTAAAAACAAATTAAGAAATTCTTTTATAATAAACTTCTAAGTGTCATGAGTTGTTTTGGTTTTTATTATCTTTCAGAATATTATTATTTTTGTTTGCCATTTTTTTAATTTAATATGATGAGTTAGTCTTTAATTATGTACTAATTCATTGCTTAATTACTATTTAAATAAAATTTATGTGCAATATCATGTTGGATTCCTAATAAAGAAATAAAATAAAATAGTCGGGCATCCAGAGAAGAAAAATCCAACAAAACCTAAGAAAGAATATGAAAAATCTGTATATTCAAGTATAGAGCTCAATGTTTCCTTCAATGTGTATTAATTTCTTTTCTTTATTATTTTTTTGAAGACAAAAAAATATTATAGTGTCTTCATAGATGAAAACCCATTCCAGTAAACATGAAAATGCGTCAACATATAAAAACATAACTGATACTTGCGTTAGGGGTGTAAATTGGTTAACTTATTCTGCATTGTGTGAAATCTCGTGGTTCTCAAATTAAGGCCGCTGTCAGATGCGGATGCCTGAAAAGACACTGTAATTACGCTCTTAAATATTCAAGCGAAATAAAATGAGACCACGATATGACGTCATACTATGTAGTGACAGTATGATATAAAATGTTATTTTTGAAACTATTGTTTAAATATTATTATTATTTAACAATATCAGTTCTTTCTGCTACGCCAACTTCAACAATACTTGACGAATTCAAGTGGTCGTCTCAATATGATTATAATGTCTCATCACAGAATGAGTAGGTAGAGAAAAATGTCGCGATGACTAAAGATTAAGATTAGATCATAGCTTAAATTATAAATATGCCTATAAAGCTAGTATCTGCTTATTGTACCTTTCTAATAAGAGCAACATTTTCTCCACCGCTGTTTATTTATCGATATAAATACGTATGCTTTGCCAACCTAGATGACATCGTCGCACAGAAGAAGGTTTTTAAAAATCGTCGAATGTAAGCCTTAATTCTATTTAGTCACTTTTGTCCAGTAACCTTCAAGATAAAAAAGGATGCCAAAATGTCTTAAATAGCCTCACATTTTTTTTCTATTATCATCATTATTGATCATAGATCACTCGTGCTATACGAATGATCTATGATCTATAATGACCAATATAGAAATCGAAATCCTATCCAACCAGGGCAAAACAAAACATTCAGGGCGACCTTCGTGGATGAGTGGCACACACACCGGTTTTCATGGTGTTGCCAGTTCAGAGGTCCCGGGTTCGATTCCCGGTCGGGTCTGTTTAGAAAACAGTTTTTCTAGTCTGGGTATTTGTGGTATCTGCTTCTGCTGCTTACTTTATAGGCTCAAAGCGCCGTTTGTGGTATTGTCCCTATCTATATAAGTATTTATACACATCAAATTTTATGACTGTCGGTAACATGTTTCTTCTTCCATGGTTTTTTGTTTTGTGTTAATGGCATGAAAATCTATAAAATATTTAATGAAATACTCATCTTTAAATATTTTATTTTTAAATAAATATTCAATATTTTTGTATCTAATGTTATATCGAATTTATGCTGATCCTACTACACTCTGTACTAAGTTTTGCATTCGTATCTCTCACGTTATTCGCCCTCTGGCATTCCTTTGTTTCAAAGCACCATTTATACAAAAATGAGGTATATTTTATTATAAAAAACACACGATAGCCGAATGATAGGGTGATCAGATTTCGAGTCAGGACTCGCACCTATGAGTTTATTCAAAAAGTTATGTACGATTGTATCGTTGGCTTGGACAAAAAGACGGTGACGGGCTCACCACCTGTCACGTTGTCCCAAAAATATCTTCGGTGGAAGGTGGTTCGAAGGGACATAATTCTCTAGACTAGACTACCCCATATTGGGAATTGCGTGAAGATATATTTTATTTTATTTTAATTTGTTTTGCATTATTTTGCAACCCTACATATTTTCAGAATATGATATATTGTTATTCATTGCGACATAAGCGACTCCCATATGCCATAATAGCATCGCTTGGCTTTGTCTTCATGGAACTGCGTAATCTTCTAGATTTTACACATTGAAATACCTTTATATATCGTTAAGAATGTATTTATTCTTTATAGTCTTAAGTAGACGTTCCTTAAAGATTCGTCTTCAGTCTAATAACCGGAAACGGATGCATTTATGGAAATATAAATAACAGTAAAGAAAACTTCAGATATCCTCGGCGACTCTGGCGGGTGACCACTCATGCATCCCAGGTAAAACAGCGGGAGGCGAAGAGGAGATGCCCCTCACCTCTCTCGCATTTATGAAAATATAGCCAGAAGGAAGAAAGGATAGAAGGAAAGGCCCTATAGAGCAGCCAACACGGGTCACGGATGAGTGTGAAAGCGTCTTTCGACGTATGTTTGATTATACTAAATTTATTTTACGAAATAATGTAAAATTAACGTAAATCTAAATTTCTACTGAAATAAAAAAGTTGTTAGTTGGTCATATGATAGAACTGTATATTATATTTTATATTAGAAAACTCGTTGAACTGGAGCAAAATAAAGTCAAAGAAGCTTAAACGTATCGCGAGGATAATGCTAATCAAAGTCGAAACTTATTATAACTTTAGAAATTATCCAGTCGCATGTCTACTAAGTAATCTTCGATTCATATCTGGACGGGACTAAATAGGATCATTGTTTCAACCGAAACTACACTTAATTCATCGTTTTATCTTGTTGTATTATGTATTATGTATTATATCATGGTTTCACAGGCATTATTTATAATATTAAGTAAATATTTTAGACATCGGATAGTACAGTATGCCATAATATGTATAGAAATAAGACTCATACTGATAGGTATTTCAACGGTGAATCTGACAGCCATCCTTCATTGTTAGCTACCGTAGGAAAAAACAAGCAACGACGAGGTGTCATTAGATGCAAACCCTGTACGACAAAATGCTTCAGTTTCCGCAACTCCGTCACAATGACCATGTCCAGCTTTTCTTAGCCGGAGATGTTCAAAAACGTTTCCTTCTTCAACATCTGCGTTGATGTGTTACTGAATGTCATACAATCTTACCTGTTACGCCTATAAGCCTTCCGTCTGTAAAACACCCGAGTAAGATAAGTTAAATTCGAATTTCTATGTGTAATAATAATCCTCTACAAAATTTTAAGACTGGAACAAGGTAGATTATGAACATTATCTCTTTTACACAGGGCTAGCAAAAAAATATATGTAAAACAACCATTCCATATAAAGGCTACGATAAGGCTATATATATAGCCTTATTGTGTAAATAAAATAAATGAATATAAATATCCTCACGCAATTCCCAATACAGGGGTAGACAGAGGTCTAGTCTAGACAATTAAGTCCCTTTTGACCCACTTTCCACCGATTATATTTTCGGACAACGTGACAGGTGGTGGTAGCCTGTCGCCGTCTGTATGTCCATGGATATAATTCGTACATAACTTTTTTGAAAAACCCATTGGTACGAGCCTGCCACCTGGGGATCGAACTGGGGTCTCTTGACTCGTAATTCCGATCACCGAATCCCTCGGCTATCGTGACTGCTTAACTCCTCCTTTTCTTATTGTCCGTGACTCCTTTTCTTATTGCATATATTGTATAAATATCAACTATACATTTTTATATACCAATTACAAACGTAATAAATGTTTATTGTGCAATTTTTAAGGCATATCAATTATGCTTAACTTTTTGTTATTAAATTATAGACACATTTAATTTGTAATAAAAGTTATTAATAATAAATAAAAATTCTCAATACAGGGGTAGACAGAGGTCTAGTCTAGACAATTAAGTCCCTTTGACCCACCTTCCACTGAATATATTTTGGGGACAACGTGACAGGTGGTGAGCCCGTCGCTGTCCTTATGTCCAAGCCAACGATGTAATTCGTACATAAGTTTTTGAAAAAATCATTGGTACTGCCACCAGGGGATCGAACTCGGGTCTCTTGACTCGAAATTCAGACCACCCAACCACTCGGCTATCGTGACTTATAAAAAAGTTATTAATAATATCTAAATAAAGTGCATGTTACAATTACTTCTTCAATTATTTAAATACTATGCAGTAAAATTCCCATAAATATCTCTATCACTGCTTGGCAGCACCCGTCCATTTGCACGACGTCAACCTCGACAGATAACTAAGACGAATAGCTGCATTCGAAGATGCTACTCACCACTTGTATAAACGGACAACATTACTGCATGGAAAAGTATTTTTTTTTTGCTTGATTATGCTTTATTTGTGCATGATGAAAGCATAATGCTTTACAAGAATGTATATAAAACTCTTCGTTTATAATTAATTATGGCTACTGAAAAAAATATCTAATGACAAAAACCCACTCAAATAAACCAAAACAAGCTAATATTCAAAAGTTGAATGAGGATATTGTATTTTAAACATACGTAGACATATTTTTACATAGAACTGAACACCGTTAGAGAAAAAAGATACACAGGACCATTGTATGTGTCAGGGAGGCCTATGTTTAGCAGTGGACTTTAAGCTTTTTAGGACTACTTTAGTTATGCTATTTTAGTGTCCAAGCTAACGTTACAATATGCTCACATATTGTATTTACGTAGAAAAAAATATAAATATAAATCTTTACACTCATAATAATAATACATTCATATTCATCACCAAATATTTACCCTTAACTACGAAGACAGAATATATGATGACCTTCATGGAAGACTGGCGACCACAACAGTTTTAATGGCCAGTTCTGAAGTTCCGGCTTGGATTGTTAGTATTTGTTTAAAATAAATACATTTTATAATATATTTAATATTATAAAATTTATTTATTAAAAACGAAGGAGCATATATAAGTCTCTGTGTGAGTATGTATCTATGTTATACATATTGTATTATTCACTAATTTTATTATTGATTCAAATAATGCTTCTTATACTTGGGAACTGTATGTAACTCAGAAACTCCGATAACATGAATTGAATATCTGACGCGCATCTCACAAATGAATAAGATTTAGATTTGAATATCAAATTCCTGGAGAGTTCAGTAGAAAATTATTTATAGGCTATAATAGAGATAGAATGAATTAATATGAATGTCTTCTTCAAAAAAAAAAATAATTCTAGTAAAGCGAAGCATTGATTGATAACAAGTACCAAAGAACAATAAAAATGAAACCTCGCCCCAAATAAATTATATAAGATTTAATTGTTAGATAATTTTGATTGATTTAATAATTTTTCTTGTTACAAATATTGTTAAAGCGGACATAGGCTTTCATCCCTCCACGCCTACGGCTTTATAGATATAACTATCGAGCTAGTACAGACTGAACCACATGGAGTCAGGGTTGGTCAATTCTGATCGATGAGGTTTGGGTTGCAGGCATACGTCATTCAGCCATTAGAAAAGTTCTTTTGCAGGATATGTAGAGGCTTCCGGTGTTCCTGCCTTTAGAATCAGTATTGTATCTGCGCTGCCATATCGATCTACATATTTTTGACCTTATATTGTATTTGCAAAACTATTATAATATAGTCTTGCCTTTATAAAGCGGAAATATAACGTTATCGTTTAAGTATTTGTAAAGGATTTCAGCGCCATCTGGTTATCTAAGAGGAATGTATGGTTTTCAACTAAACTACTGCTGAAAACGTAGTCGCCATCTAGAATATGCGACCGATAATTCTTAGCTGAAAAACAACGTAGCTTTTAGTACGCTTTGTTAACAATAGATGGCGTAAAAATGTATTTCAAAAAGTTGTATAAAAATATGTTTATAAACCGTAATTAAAACAAGCTAAAATTTTATTTTCTAACTTACCCAAGAGTTTTTGTGCTGATGAGAGGAGTTTTCAAGTTGAGAAATCCATTTAGTCTTGTAATGTTTTTCTCTCTTCCACTATCAGATCCCGACTGATCGACTCTGGAACAAAACAGGAAACAAAAGTTAAATCTATAATTGAGTTAATAAAGTAATATTTTTCATGAACACCATTTTTCATTTAGTAAAATTCTTCTTATTCTTAACTTGCTAATACTTATACTTGTTAAAAAAATCTAACACTACAATATGCTTCAACTAAAGGTAAAGATGGCGCATTTAGCGTTTTATATAAATACGATGAAAGTGGTGGAGTAACAAAATTTTTCGTGACAAAAAAAATATCTTCACGCAATTCCCTATACAGGGATAGACAGAAGTCTAGTCTAGACAATTAGGTCCCTTCGACCCACCTTCCGCCAAAGATATTTTCGGAACAACGTGACGGGTGGTGAGCCCGCCGCCGTCTTTATGTCCAAGCCAACGATATAATTTGTACATAACTTTTTTAGATATAAGGCTCTCTGCCGGGTGGCAGGCTCGTACCAATGGATTTTGTAAAGATAGTCTTTACGCGACTCGCAGTTTAAATTATCTCATAAATTAACCCCAGTAAATTCTACGTATTGTTTTTATAGAATTGGTAGCAAACGAACAGGTGGCCGCACATGAACATAAACACCTATACTACCAGAAGAATAGCAGATGCGTTGCCGGCCTTTGAAAAAGGAATAGGCTCTTTTCTTAAAGTTTCGAAGTCGCATAGGTCCGAAAAAAAAAACGCTTATGAAACGCACATAAAGTGAAAGCAATACTTAAAGTACAAGTCCGAGTCAGAAAATTCCCCGAAAAACGCTCAGTGGTGGAATGCAAACTATCAAGGTAGTAACGATGGAATTTAAGATAATGCCGTAAGGTACGATGGTAAAATTCAGTGGCAAGAATTAATCTGAACAATTCTTCGGAACACTCCTCGTCGACTCACTCTTTGCAATGCCATCAATCAGCCGAACAAGCCGATTAGATAGAAAAGGGTCATCAACGCTTCGAGCTGCTCTTCGTTGAATGCGGTCAAACGGAGGGAGCTGACACTGGCGTAACCCCACCCTGAGATGAGGACAGTACTCCATGTGCGGCCGAACTTGCGCCTTATAAAGTTGCAAGCGGTGAGCCGGCGTGAAGCTTTCTAGAGGCCAATTTGGCCTTGCCTTCCAAGTGCCCGAGAAACAGAAAGTTGAAGCACTGAAACAACGAGGAAAATAAGGTGACACGACGAAAGGCTTATTTTTTGTAGTAAACGCGAAAACTTGTGTCTTGTTAGGGCTGAACTGGACTAAATTTAGTCGACCTCAGACCAAGATTTACTCTATCAAAATGTTGTCTTCAGACACAAGTTTGATCCGGTATACGTCGACGTGTTCCCAAAAAAATATTAGCATGGCCGGTAAATGAGGCCATGCTAATATTTGTATATGCCGGTATATGAGGCATATCACCAGTGCTGTCGTCCGCATAACAATAAATGTTACTAATTTGTCATATATCATTGATATGCAGAAGAAACAGGATGTATAATATTCAGAAGATATATTTTTCATTAATATATATAATAATTGAACAACAAGAAACCGGTGCATTAAGAGACCTATACTTATAAAAGCAATTATTCATTGAAGTGTCTGTTTCACCACCTACCAGGCAACGAAGTAAAGTTAGTAGACTATGTTAAACTAATCAGTTTTATACCATTATTCAACTCATGTGCCAAGCCCCAATGTATAAATTAGTTTGCATTTAGTTAACATCCTTGTAGTTTAGAACTAACTGTTTTATATGAATCTGTATGATTGTGACAGTTTGCAAGATTATAAATAAAGGTATAATATTTTTGAAGTAAAAACTTTTTTTAGCGCGGTACGCATATTATTAGATGAGATAAAATCTCTGGACTCGTGACACCGTTACGAAATGCAATATAGTGTGGGCATATGTGCATGTACGTACAGCATACCGCGAACGCGTCTAGATAAATAAAAAAGAACATTTATTTTTACCTAAAAGTAACCTAAAGAGTACCCGTAATTTTTTTTTTACTTAAGTATTAATATTAATTTACAACTGCACTTCATTGTTTTACGTATATTGATATGTATCTTAATAGTGCTAATTGTAAGCAACTCAATATGAAAATATATAACTGGCAATAGTCTAGTTGGTTCGATGATGAGCCGCATTTGGATTTTGGCTTGACAACATTTAGAACGCGAATGACAGGGAGAACTGCAACTTCGACACAAGATCGCAATCGTAGCTGGTCTTGCATCGCTTTGAGAGAGTTTCCAATATTTAGGCGCGCCAATAGCAGCCGGCGAATAATTAATCGCCAAAAATATATCTTGAAATCATTTTAACCACAATAGAATTTTCATAATACACCTATTTGTCTATATCTCTATCCTCTCCAAGTTGCTCAACCAGGTTTATTTTAAAACAAGTTTATTATCTCTTCATTCCCCTTCTTTGGCTAGTCGCTAAACCAAACATCGGCTTAGATCTCCGGGTTTTCTTGACTCGTCAGATCCTGTCCTCTCCTTGTAATAGATTTACGAATGAGATCGTTGTAGCCATGCAAATAAAGAAAATTCATATTTTTAATCAAAATTTTATTTTAGATATAAATTCTCTTAATGTCTTTTATAGTAGTTAGGCGCTAAAGAAAATCGTTTTGAAATGCTTAAGAAATTAATTACACAAATGTTTTGCCCTATCGTGATTCGAAATTGCAACCCTTAGCTTTGATGCAGTGTCACTACTAAATAGAATATCAAGTCAACAATACCTTCGTTAAAACTAGTTACTCTGTGTATAAGAGAAAATATCCAGAATAAACGTTTATGAAAATTCTTTTAAAATCTGCAGTGATTTTAAAGGAATTTTCATTACGTTAAGAGACGGCTACGACGCAAATTTAAACAACTTATTACATAGGAGTCTGTCTATCCGATGTAGAAAAGTTATAGCTTCAAACAATTTTCTCATAAAGATAAGCACTAGTCCTTAATAAACATTCCGAGGTGATTTTCCACCACGTTCATCTGCTTAAGAATTCATCCTATGCATTATATTATATTCTCAGTGGTAGAGCCACGCATCAACTTTTGTTGTTGCATGAATGGGCCGGCTCGACCGGGGAAGTACCACGACCTCACAGAATACCGGCGTAAAGTAGAAGTCTAACAAACTTCTGTGTTTCGTCTGGTGAGTGCAGGTAACCGGTGGCCCACACACCCTCCGCCCCAATTATGGGGGAGGGGGGCATTCTAAGGGAGGCAACGCATCTGCTAAGCCTCTGGTATTGCCGGTGTTCATGGGCGACGGTAATCACTTACCATCACGTGAGCCACCTGCTCGTTTGCCTCCCTTTTTCTATAAAAAAAAATATTCTGATAATTATAATTATAGGGCGAACCCTACGAGGTGGAGTGATGACTAGCAAAATGTTGCGAGAAGTCGATGGATGCAGGTGGCTGAAGATCTTTCACTTTGTAAAGTTTAGGGAGAGGCCTTTGTTCAGCAGTGAACTCTTGATAGGCTGTAAGAAGAAGAAAAAAAGGCTAGCACAGGTCTCACAATAACAGTTGTGATAAAGACGCGAGAAAACGTGTGAGATGGGTATACCTACCGATATAACACAGAATTTTCAAGGTCACGACCTTTAGTATGAAGAGAACTACCCGGAAATAACTTTCTTAATTTCCTTAACTTCGTTATGACAAGTCTCTTCAGATTAAAGTATCAAGGCCTTCAAGCAAACAGCAACTTTCCCTGATGAAGTTTAGCCAGTTCTGTATCTCCTTTTAAACACGCATCTCTAGCTTATTATTATTAACGTCACGATAGCCAAGTGGTTAGGTGGTCGGAATTTCGAGTTAAGAAACCCGAGTTCGATCCTCAAGTGGCCATACCAATAGGTTTTTCTACAACTTATGTACGATTTATACCGTTGGCTTGGACATACAGACGGCGAAGAGCTCACCACATGTCACGTTGTCCCGAAAATATCTTCGGTGGAAGGTCTAGACTATACCTCTGTCTATCCCTGTATTGGGAATTGGATTGAATTGGAATCCCAAAAGAAAAGAATAACCATTTATTAAATAAGTAATTATATTTACGTTACATAATCATATTATCATTTAACACGTTTCAACTTATCGATATGAAATCATCGGTTCACACAATACAACCAATTTAATGCGAGGGATGCAATTCACGGGCCTAATTTTCTTTAAAAGATCTTTTTTGTGTGGTAGTTTTATGTAATTTCTGTTTAAATCGCTAAAAAGTATTAATGTAAAAGTACTATTGAATATTCAAGTATGTTTAAATCGCTAAAAAGTATTAATGTAAAAGTACTATTGAATATTCAAGTAATTATATATTTAATAATTATATAAAATATTAATAAAAATATTTAAGTATTATTGAGTAATCGCCTATCAATGTCCACAGCTGGATTAAGGTTTTCTATAAAGATATTTTTGTAAGAGAAGAAGCATGGGGAATGTCTTCCACGCTTCTTCAGTTTTTGATGATCGGTGAACTTAATGATCTGTAAAATATTTAGAAAATACATATTATTTCTGAGATATGTAGGATTTATCGCGATATTTTTCTTCGACTTCTTCTGAACTCAGTACTTGCTTACTTACTTACTTATCTTCACGCATTGTCCCTGAAGGGTGTAGCCAGAGAGAATAGATTACTAAGTGTCACGATACTAACATACCTCATTCGCTTCTTTCAAATTTAAAATTTTCTTCATACACGCACGTCATTCCCAATACAAGAGTAGTCAAAGGTCTAGTCTAGACAATTAAGTTCCTTCGATTCACCTTTCACCGAACATTTTTCGGAGCTACGTGGCAGGTGGTGAGCCCATCGCCGTCTTTATGTCCAAGTCAACGATATAATCATACATAAGTTTTTGAAAACCCATTGGTACGAGCCGGCCTCCTGGGGTTCGAACGATTCCTAACTCGAAATCCTATCACCGAACCACTCGGCTTTCGTGACTTACAACGTCACGTCTTGGTACACGAAATACTTTTGAGAGTACTTGAGGAGACGAGAGGAGGTAAATAAACTTAAAAATAAAAGACTAAACCCGGTATTTAGAATTGTAATATTAACGGCCTATTCTATAAGGGATATTTTCCATGAGTGTACCTGTGGGAGGTACTGACTGAACTCTACCCAGGAACGCTCGTATTTGTTTTTTATAGCGCCATATGTCGATAACTTTTGTCATTTTTAGGCCTGAATCCCAATCGTCTCCTTCAATACTTACACGTAGACAGGTGAATATTTATTATTTGTGGATATTTATTATTTTATTATTTGTGGATTTTTCTTAATACAAAACGATTAAAATTGAATGCCGGAAAAATTAATCTCATTTTTTAAAGGTATACTGGCTTATTAGTTTGAATATTATGTGACGATTAAAAAAACAACCAATGAGTGTCCTTAGACGACGGAAAATGAAACGAAAATATTCATAGTATGGCACGTTTAAAAGATGACCTTATCACTAAAATTGATAAGGGCGAATATTAAAAGATTTCGGTCTACGCCGAGACTAACATTTAAAGACCATGTGAGCAAATTGCTCGAAGAGGAGTGGGTCAAGAGTACTCGGATTCCTAGACGTGCATGTATGAAGAAAGTGATGAATCTGAAAGTAGCGAAAGAATCGTGACACTTGGCGATTGTGTTCTTTCTAGCTACCCAGTTTAGGGACTGCGTGAAGATAAGTGTATTGTTGTAATTGTACTTATACAAGTGTACACTTTAAAATAAAAATTTTTGAAATCGGTACACATATAATGGAGTTATGAGTCACATTATCGGAATTCAAGTCAAGAGACCCGAGTTCGACCTCAGGAGGTAGGCTCTTACCAATGAGTTTTTCAAAACTTATGTAAATGTTATATGTTAAGGCTGCGACATGGAGATGGTGTTAGGATGATCACCTAACACGTTTTTCCAAAAAAAAACTCCGTTGAAAGAACTAAATTGTCTATACCTCTGGCTTCCCCAGAGGTATGTAATAGTTTATATAAAATTGTATGCTTCAGTTAATTGTTGAGGGTTTTTTAAAAAATCAAATAAAGATGAGCGGCGTAAGTTATAGGTTAAAGCTCTTTAAGTAACAAAAGGTATGATGGAATCACGAATAAACGGCTTCTGTGCCAATTAAAGGCGTAAATACAGCTTCGATTATTCTCCAATGATGTTGTGGGCGTAAGAAAGTAATAATTACCTCATTTCGCTAGATGAAAATTCATGCAATTAGGTTATTTAACGATGGTAGAATAAATCAGTTGTTTTATTTACATCTATAGATAACCTCTGTAACTGAAAAATAAAATAAAAAAATAATAAATATCTTCACGCAATTCCCAATACAAGAGTAAACAAAGGTCTAGCGTAGACAAATAAGTCACCTGACAGATGTTGAGCCCGTCACCGTCTTTATGTAATAAAATTAAAGCTGTAAACATTTTTAATTTTCTTAAAGTTTAAAAAAATTAAAAAACAGTCACGATAGCCGAGTTATTGGGTGGTCGGAATTTTGAGTCAAGAGACCCGAGTTCGACCCCCAGGTGGCAGGCTCGTACCAATGGGATTTTCAAAAACTTGTGTACTTATGTTCGTTGACAATGTATTATGTTCATGTCCACGCATGAAGACGGCGATGGGCTCACTACCTGTCACGTTGTACCGAAAATATCTTCGGTAGAAGGTAAGTCTAGGGGACTTAGTTGTCTAGATTGTATCCCCTGTATTGGGAATTGCGTGAAGATATTTATTTTTGTTTTTTATTTATCCCTTTTAAACTCAAAGCAACAAAAATGTACTCATATGTTATACACGATTATTTCAATGCTTAATAATTTGATTCTGGTGTCAATAATAGATTTAAAAATATCTAAAACTATTGCTGTACCTAAATTAGGTTCCAACTAGTGCTAGGAAACTTGGCTTCGACTAAATGAATCCAATTGCAACTGATATTGACATTTGAAGCAATTCGGAGCTAGCCCCTGAAAGTTTATCGAATATCCTGATAGAAAATGTAGGTAGTAATTTGCATTTAAAAACTTATTAGATATTACAGATAATTATCTATATAAAATGTATATGTAATGTAACATTGTATCATTGCGATACTTAAAATTCGTCGATTTTAAATTATTCTATAATAATAAATAAGTCAAGCTGTGAGAACAAAAGCCAATATTTTTGTACTGAAAGATCTACAAAGACAAAAAAGTCATGATAGCCGAGTGGTTGGGTGGTCGGAATTGCGAGTCAAGAGACCTGAGTTCAATCCCCAGTTGGCATGCTCGTACCAATTGGTTTTTCAAAAATTTATTTACGAATTATATCATTGGCTTGGACATAAAAACGGCGACGGGTGCACCACCTATCACGTTGTCCCGAAAATATCTTCGACCAGACCTCTGTCTACCCCTGTATTGGGAATTGCGTGAAGATATTTATTTATTTATTTTATTTAAAGATCGACAGCTTTCGTGCAGCAAAAATTAGATAGTCTGGTTGTAACCGGACCTCGACCTTGCTGAATGCCAGCTTTATGGAGAGGAATTGCTGGTTTTGACGACCCAAAATGCTAAGGGTTGTGGATTGGAGTCCCACAGGGGGTAAATATTTATGTGGTGAATACGAATGTTTGTACTTGAGCCATGAATGTTTCTACATATTTATGAATATTTACATATAATATCTACATAGAGAAGACTTGATAGCCTTTGAAGTTAAAGGTTGCTAGTTTGAATCTCGCTATGGGATAACAATTATAACTAGGCTGTTACTTACCACTTTGTAGATTATTAAATCCCTTTCACCCTTATTGTTTATTAAGGTAATTTTCATTAGTAAAAATACAATACAAGCTTATAATAAACTGACTTATAAAACAACATTTTGTGTTTAGAATTTGCGGCTGCTATAGAAAAGCCGCAGAGTCTAGAATAGCTCTTGTCTCTCAAAATCAACAATATTAGCTTTGCAAGTTTAGGTCAAGTAATAAAGGTCAGCGCTTTAGTGCTTGACTGTTTTCACAAATAACTTCCTAGTTATAACAATATGCAAAACTAATTAATAGGAATACATTACTATTATAAGTTTACGTCTTTATTTATTTTTTCCTTAATGATTCTGTTATTCATATTAAATAATTCATTTTAAATAAGCCAAAATAATTCACGATAGCCATGTGGTTGGGTGATCGGAATTCAAGTCAAGAAACCCAAGTTCGATCCCCAGGAGGGCGTCTCGTACCAATGGAAGTATTCAAAACTTGTACGATTTATGTCGTTAGATTAGGCATAAAGACAGCGATAGGCGCACCAATTAGTACGTTGTCCCAAAAAATGTCTTCGCTGAAAGATGGGTCAAAGGGACTTAATTATCTAGACCTCTTTGTACCCCAGTGTTGGGCAGCGTGCAGGTATTTTGTGACAAACAGTCTACTCAGTCTATTAAGGTGCGTCTATAAAAACGACTAAGGAACAAGTTTTATTGCTTTGCACTATGCATTAGGAGACAGACACAATGTGGGATAAACATCTGAAAAACTATCTGAAAAAAAAAATTGCAGACCGGTGACGGGTAGATACCGGCACAGCTGTATTGGTGGTTGATCTAAGATTTGAGGTGCCTTGTACTGCGATCGCTAATCGCCGCTTGACTAGTGTTTTGACGAAAATGGCAACCTTCCCGTTAGGAGGGAGGTAATTTACAAGGCGTTATAATAATGAGTCTAAGATAGCCAGCGGTACCCGTGTTAGTCGAGCTTTCGTCACTAGCGAGAACACGAGCCGCATGTGTCGAGTGCGCGAGAGTTTTAACTAAATACCCTCAAAATGAACAAGTGCGAAAGATGTTCAAAAAATGTTACGAAAAAAAGCCCCGGTATTGAGTGCAGCAAATGTGAAAAAGTTATACATTGTAGTACTCAATGTACAGGACTCACGAATAAACAATTGGCTGCTCTCCGGGCTACGGAAAATCTTGAGTGGACCTGTCTGGAGTGTAATAAATCCTCTCCCAGACGCACATCGTTTATAATTCCGAGTGATGAAGATGAAGAAGATATGAGTGATTCTGCTCGGATTGACGTTAAAAAGCTGGCTAAGGCCATATCGAAGGAAGTGGAGACAGCAATGAAGAGAGAAATGAGAGACATCTGTGATTCTATTCAATATCATACAGATAGGCTTGAGGAAGTAGCTGAAACTATGGATGCCTGTAAACAATTGATAAAAGAACTACAGCGTAAGAATGTCGAACTTAATAATAAAAATAAAAATCTAGAAACCAGAGTTGCTGCACTTGAACAAAGATTAAATGAACAAGATCAAAAAAGGTTATCATCCTGCATTGAAGTCGTTAATGTGCCTCAGGTAGACAATGAAAATGTTACAGATATTGCAAATAATATTGCTTGCAAACTAAAGATGCTAAGCAGCGACATTCTTAACGTTAAGCGAAACACGGGGAGAAAGGACCGGCCCGGTTCTATCACTGTCGAAATGAAAGAAGAAAACATAAGGGATATGTGGATATCGGAAGCTAAAAATAAAAGGCTAAAGGTGAAAGACATAATTACTAATGTTTCAAGAACATCTGAGGACATACCAGTGTTCATTCGGGAAGCACTTACATCTCACAACAAAATGCTTCTCTGGAATGCAAAAAATGAACTTAAGAATACGTTTAAGTATGTGTGGTGTTAAAGAGGTGTAGTGTTGGCCCGAAAGGAGGAGAAAGTACTCGCTTGCGTTAGTCAAACAACACAGATACAGGATGATAATTTGCAATTTAAAACTGTATATGAAAATAACAAACTGCAATTATTGTTGAACAATATCGACTGGCAGCCTATTAAAAATCTGTACTGTCCTATTAAAATATACGAATTTATTAAAAATGCCATACAAAATTAATTTAACCAATCTCAAATAAAAATAAAAATTAAGAGTGTATCAAATAGGGATAAAAATAAATGGATAAATAATAAAATTATAAAATCTTGCCTCTATAAAGATAAATTATTTAATGGTTGGAAAAATGATAGCAACAATAAAATAAAACGATTAAAATACAATCAAGCTAGGAATCACGCTAATAAGCTAATAGAAAAATCAAAAAATTTGTTCTTGATAACCAACATAAATAAAAATAAATCTAATCTTCAAAACTTATGGAATATTTTAAACAATATGACAGGAAGGGTTGTGAAATCAATTCACGATATTATTCTGAACAACTTTGAGAACAGTACAACAAACTTAGTCCAGATAGCTAATAATTTTGCAGATTAATTTAAAAACAGTGTTCATAATATATTGACTAACTGCAGAACTCCGTTACTTCAAAAATTTTCATACCGTAGGCCGGTAAATTTAACATTTAGATTTCAGAAAGTAAGCTCAGATACAATAAATAAAATAATAAAATCACTAGATGACAACAAGTCTCCCGGATTAGATAATATTCGTGCACGTGACCTAAAAATCATTAGACATAAAATTGCACCAGCTATAGCCAAATTAACTAATACCAGTATAACAACTGGAACATATCCTGATGATTTGAAAACTGGAATAGTAAGGCCAATTTTCAAAAAAAGAAACCTTAAGGAGTATGGAAATTATCGTCCCATAACCATTTTACCCACCTTAGACAAAATAATTGAAAAATGTCTGTCAAATCAATTTCTAAAATTCTATGATTCTAATAACATTCTAAATGATAAGCAATACGGATTTCAACCACACAAAAGCACCACTAAGCTTCTGAGCAACTTTACTAATTCGATGAACAAACATTTGCATAGTAAAAAACACATCCTAGTAGTCTTTATTGACTTTAGCAAAGCGTTTGATACACTTCAACACGAGACATTGATTGAATCACTGGACGAATCGGGAATTAGAGGACCTGTCCAGAAATGGTGTAAAAATTATCTGGAAAATAGACGTTTTAAAGTTAAGATCGCTGGAAATTGGAGTTATGAAAAGACTGTAACTGAAGGAACTGCACAGGGATCAGTACTCGGACCTTTACACCACTTAACATATGTTAATAGTTTAATAAATTTAATTGACAGCTGTTAAATTTATCAGTTTGCCGACGACACGTGCCTAGTAGCGGCTGATGCCGATCTTGGAGTCGCATTTATACGTTTGCAAAAAGATTTTACATCTCTTATTAAGTGGTCTCACGATGTTGGTTTAGTTTTAAACGATAAAAAAACTAAAATAATGTATATCAGCTCTTCTCATAACCGTGCTAAAACAGTGCCTAATCTCATAGCATACTCACACTCATGCTTACATTCATGTCAAATAAAATCTATGTGCTATTGTCCGTCAATAGTTTATACGGACAACCATAGGTACCTAGGTCTCATAATTGATAGCCGACTAAATTGGAAAAAGCATATAAGTAACGTCTGTGACCGGCTAAAATCAATTCTGACAAAATTTGTACTAATTAAAAACAAAATTGACCTTCCAACTAAATTATTATTATATAAAGCTTTAGTTGAATCAATAACTTCGTACGGTTTGAGTAGCTATGGATTCACATTCAAAACATACATAGACAAAATTTTTCAACTTCAATTAAGGTTTCTAAAGATAATCGTCCCTCCTAAAGTAAAAAGTAAATATAAAAATAACTACCATATGTTGTTCGCGTATTGTAAAATAATCCCAATCCATGACAAAATCAAATATGTGCTCTTAAAAGAACAGTTTTTTAACAAAGACCTGCAAACTCTAATATCACATAGCAAAGGTACTCGCGCTATCTCTAATAAAAATTATATGTGCCTGTGTATAATAAGAATAACTATGGAAAACGCACACTCAATTTATGATTCCAAAATTAATAAACAATTACCACCCGCATTACGTTACAAAATAAACCAAAACAACATCAAATCTAAATTAACTAACTACTACTTAGCTTTGCTACATGATAATTATATGAAATAATTGATAATAATGTTGACACACCCTTAGGACATTCGAACGCATTTGTTTCTTTTTCTTTTTATGTGCTCGTCATTGTTATAACGACAAAAACATTCGCACCTAATCTACCCTCACTAAAAATTCCTATATCATGTTCGTAATTATTAATGTAAACTATCTGGTTTATAATAAGTAAACTGCTAAATAATGTTATCTGTATGGACGAACTCCATTGTACAAAAAAAACCACTTGGTTTTATAGTACAGTGTATTGTTGTTTTCATTTGTAATTTGTTTTTTTTTTTCTGAATATAAATAAAAATAAAAAAAAATAAAAAAAAAGTACTTCCGTGTGAGCTGCCCTCGCGGCTTTGCCCGCAGTTGAACACTTAACGCTGAGTCCTTATTATGTTTTCAAAATAAAAGAACCCTATGTTGCTCATTATAAAATTAGCTATCTGTCAGTAAATATCCTGTTAAAATCGGTCCAGCCGTTTTAGAGATTAGCTGGAACAAATAGACAGACAAAAATAAAAAAATGTTATTTTAGTATATGTACCGTATATATTCATACACACGTAGTAAAAAACGGTTATTTCAATATTACAAACAGACACTCCAATTATATTTATAGATGTATAGATTTCTCGCGGTTTAATACATATTTCTCAAACCTGTAAATGATGTTAAAATTACAATTTTGCAGGTAAACACTTTCGATTATAAATACAAAAGAAATTTAGAACTCGATCGTAGTGCTTAACGGTTCTAATCGTAAATGTATATTTCAGTAACAAATCAAAAGTCATAGGGGTCAAGGTAGACCGCGAGTTGAAGAGGGCAGAGTCAAGAGTATTCGGATACCAAGAAGTGTGTGTAAGAAGAATATGATGAATTTAATAAAGCGTAAAAGGTAAGTCAAGATCGTGATCTGTTCTCTCTGATCATAATCATTAAAAAGAAGAATATATAAACACAAAAGTTATTTTGCGCACTTATATGGTATTAACATATATTTATATAAAGTATTAAGATATGTAGCAAACGGCACAATAATCTAATGAAATGCTGTAGCATAAAGTACTATGCTTGCGTGGCTTAAGCTTTACTGCAACAAGGAAAAATTATTACGTCCCGCAATGCACACGAACATCCACTGAATATTTCATGAAAAACTAAAGGGTAAATTGCGACGTAATATTTACAAGAGATATAATTTAAAGATTGTAGTTTGTAAGGTGTAGTTTATAAGGTATAAAGTTATTTAATTAAAACACTACACCCACTTTATTTTAGTAGAAAAAAAAATTTATCGTTACTGTGCCGTTCATGTAAACAATGGCTTTTACGATTCCTAATACGTCCGTACAAACTACGTCCCTTGTACGTGTCTAGAAAGTTGACTTTGAAGGTTCCAATCCAATTGCAAATGATATTGACATTCAGAAGAGCCTCTATCTTCTTGGAGCTAATCCGAAATTTTTAGTTTCAAGACACTTCTCCTCTGAAATATATTATGTACCGGATAACTAACATTTTTAAAACATGTTGTTGTAATTTGGTATTGTTAATATTATTCTGTTTATCTTGATTAAGATCTACGTGGTGATGTCTATAGTCAAAATAATTGTATTAACGTAAACAAGAAAAATAATTGACATGTCCTCTCTTGCTTTGCTCGTACAATATGTAAAACTAGTTTTAGTTTTAATTTAATTTATAATAAAGAGTACAACAAAGAATTCATCAAGTAGTCTATACACAGACCGACTTTACCGACCGATGTTACACCTTAGACTAAGGGCAACAATGAACGTACATAATACTCGGTAGCATCCTCTACCAGTCAACATTTGTAATTATCATTTGAAGGCAGGCGCGAAATAAGTATATTAGTTTAACCAGGAATCAAATCCAGAACCTCAGAGCTTACTATACCATGTAAACCGGACGCCAAAGTCGTCTTTTGTTTCTCTGCATATTGCCTAAAATTATTCTCGTGTCTGTAATAGTTTCACTTGTGTATAATTGTTGAATTTAATTGACTCACAAATTGATATGAAAATTAAAAGAAGGATTGTTGAAATTTCTCTGAATTATTAAAAAAATATGTGCAAAAATGTAAGAGATTTGATGGAAAATAATCCTAGCGAAAACAAACCAGTCAGACGCAGATGACGCCCTGACGCTTAGAGTCAAGTATATTAGCTGTTGACGTTTAGGCTAAGCAATAAACCCCGGCGCTATCCCCCTTAATTGCTTTCTTAGTTAGATAATTAAGAGACAGTATAATAACGGTCCAATGTTACACTGCTGAAAGGATTCTATAAAAATAAATTATTTTATTTTGCATTGTTTTATGTTAATGACTTGAAGTTCTCATCAATGTGTTCATACAATAGAGATCTCAAGATATTTTTCTTGGGTGAAAAAATTAACAATCTACTGTATGCTTAGTTACCAACTTCAGTCCGTAACTCCTGCAAATCATTTTTAAAAAGTATACGTATACGAGGATTGATGGAGTCTATATCCGTAAATACACTGGCTTCATACCTTTCCATACCTTTCCAACTGGAATACGAGCTGTTAAATTTTTATTTATCGTACACACTTTACGCGTAAGTCCTGGCTAGATATTTATTTTTTTATAGAAAAGGGAGGCAAACGAGCAGGTGGCTCACGTGATGGTAAGTGATTACCGCCGCCCTTGAACACCCGCAATACCAGAGGCATAGCAGATGCGTTGCCGGCCAAAGAGTGTCCCCCCCCCAACCCCAGAATTGGGGGAGGGGGGTGTATAGGCCTCCGGTTACCTGCACTCACCAGACGAAACGCAGAAGTTAGTTCGACTTCTACTTCACGCCGGTATTCTGTGAGGTCGTGGTACTTCCCCGGTCGAGCCGGCCATTCATGCAACAACAAAAGCTGATGCGTGGCTCTACCACTGTTAAATAAAAGCAAATTAAAAAGCTGATGAGATCGGTTCGGCCCCTGCAGAATCTTTTACTCTTATATAAAATTTTATATATGCCTCGTAAAGTAAAAATATAAATACTATGTAAAAGTTATCCATTTATTTTTTATTCAAAATCATATTAGTTATATTATCCCGAAAATATCTTCGGTGGAAGGTGGGTCGAAGGGACTTAATTGTCTAGACTAGACCTCTGTCTACCCCTGTATTGGGAATTGCGTGAAGATATTTATTTATTTATTATTATTATTTATCTTGGCGTAACTATTGACACAACGTGAAGATTTAGAGTTCATATTACAATAACGGAATTACGTGTACTAAAAATATAGTGTTCAGTAATTATAAGTCTGATTAGTGTCATGGTTGAAGTAACAATAATATGTTACAGTTCAAGGACAGAGTATTACATCAATTCATGCCCACCTTATTCAAAGTTACTGATGGCTGGCATTATAAATCATGTACTACCAAAAATCGACTGCATAAAACTTTATGAATTCTGCAGCGATATGATACAATTTAATCGATAAAGAGAAAAAGAAGAAAAAAAACTCACAAAGGATATTTTAAAATCAATTTATTAGTACTATTTAGCATTTTATAAAAATTGTGTAAGCTATTTACTAGCGTGGAAATATTACTTAAACATATTTTTGTAAAACAATTAAAATTCACATTTGCTTATTCAATTCAATTGATTTAAGTATAAAGTTTCACTAGAGACCACAACCATGAGTATTCATTATATTTTTGATAATATCGACGCGACATTAAATAATACTTTTTTTTGCATCTGCAATAAAATAATTGTTACAATTATGCTACGGATTTTTTTAAATTATGAAACCAGTGTTGCTAGTGATGATGACTTATAGAACTTACAGTCCAGGAAACCCCCACCACACGGAGTGACGACCTACAAAATGTTGCGATTAGTCGGTGGAAGTACCATCCAACCGATGATCGTAGATTATGGTATAGTGGGAGGAATTGTTGGACTGCACCAAAAATCAACCTTGCCAGCATTCAATTGTTTTACTTTTTTTCATATTTATAAGCAGTTGTTTAACAATAAAAAATAATTCATCAAACCACAATAAATACAGAAATAAAATTCAATTCCAATTCGTGCTGAAAATAGAAGAATTGTCTTTTGGTGGAAATCGTAAGTAAACAACAAAACAATTACATGAACTCTCTCATAGAAATATTTATTTAGTGTGTTTTTCTTGGCGAACTATAATTTCCAACTGTTGGAAAAACTTATAAATAATACGACAAAGTTTTTCCAATATCTTAGGGGAAAGAAGTTCAGATTTATATTTAATGGATGAGATTTATTTCCTTACTTTTAAAGCGTCAATGTATTTTATAAGAAGTCTAAATTTTTTTCTGTAATGAATGCACCTGTTATGCAGTGCATTCAGTTATGTCCAAAACGTGAAATATTATAAGGTTATTTAAACATTACATACTGAAAAAGGTATGGCCCAAATACCTTTTTTGGGCCATACCTATCAATACGGAAGTAATAACTTTTTTATTACAAATCTAAGACTATTTTTAAATTCTTAAAACTTTCCATATTTATGTATGCTGTTTGCAATCCTTGCAATTTTTAAGTAAGCTATATGTAATGTATAATATTTTAAAATTGATGATGATGAAGATTCAGTCCACCTAAAAGTAACTGGTTTTCGTTTTTTTATTAATGGTAATCGAACACTTAGAGTCATTGTGAGTCATTATCAATTATCCTGTTGCTTGGCTCATAGTAATGCCTAATCTTCTCTGAATATCATGGTAACTCTCTCTCTTATCTTCCTCTACCCTGCATCGGACAGCTATTATTTTATCTTCTGATTTCGCTTTTGAAGAACTCCTTTCACCCAGATATACACTTACACCCACACTCATACTCTTTAAATTATTAAATAGTGATGAGGGAAGTATTTTACTTTCAAATAAATAAATATATAAATACCTTCACGCAATTCCCATTACAGAGGTAGACAGAGGTCTAGTTTAGACAATGAAGTCCCTTCGACGCACCTTCCACCGAAGATATTTTCGGGACAACGTGACAGATGGTGAGCCTGTCGCCGTCTTTATATCCAAGCCAACGATGTAATGCGTACATAAATTTTTTGAAAAACCTATTGGTACGAGCCATCTGGGGATCGAACTCGGGTCTATTGACTCGAAATTCCGACCACCCAACCACTCGGCTATCGTGATACAACTTTCAAGTACTTTAAGTAAACCTAATTTGTAATACTGCGTACCATTATTTATTTAGTATGCCATGTTCACAAAACAAACTTTTAGCTTTGACTAAAACTAAGAGAACTTGAGCCCTGGTTGCTCTGTTTTTCTATAATAAAGGAAATAGCAAATCAGAATGAGTAGAAAGAGAGGACCTCAACCAGGAAAAGGTTCCCCTCCCTTAATGTGGGTCTCCGATTACCTTACTTCGCAAACGAGATGGTACTAAATGTTTATAATATTTTTTGTACTGTAATTTTTAATAACTCAACAACACTGTAAGAGGGAGAAATTTCTTATAGAAAATATAAGAAAATAAGCATTCTTTTTCATCTTAAGAAACATACAAAAAAAACAGAACCATTATGGCGATTGAACTAATTTAAAATTATTTAAGTGTGTGTAAGAATATGTAAGATACAGCAACAATGATGTTAAAAATATAATTTAAAAATAATCAGCGCGAATTATATTTTTTTGGAAATTTCACTTCTCTGTAAAAAGAAGGTAAGGACTCTCATTAAAACCTCCTTGAGCATCCCACTAGAGTTCTTCAGAATAATGGGCCTAAAAAGATTATTTCTGAGCGAATTATCGTAATTTTTTATCACTTTTTCATTTTCGCAGTTTAGCAAAATGTTTAGACAATTTTATCCTTTGTTATATACTTAAAATATTAAAACCCTTTAAAAAACTTCGAGTAAATTATCATAGAGGATCTGATATACCGCTGCATAAATTTTTATACAGATAAAACTACCATAAAGATTTACGACCAAAAAAAATATATAAAAATAAAGCGTCAAATTGTTTCATGTTCGTTTTGCGTAAACAAACAACTATCTCGCCTACAAAACTGCCGCAGTTAACTCGATTGTGTTAGGCTTGTGAATAATAACCGTTATATTTCACAGTAAAGAAAATTTATCGAGGCTTGGGGATTTCGTGACTCCACTACCCATGTCGTGCTGTCACCCAGAACAGAATAACAATTACATACATTCTTAAGAATTTACATATATTGTAAGTTGTGTCAATAACAATATCTACAAAAAATATTTTTTGTTGATTTTTATTTTCATTTTTCCATACGCGTCTAGTTAAATTGCTATATTCAATAATTAATTTAATCTGCTTGCCATTACCATTTGTACTATAACATTGAGACAAAACTGAGAGTAGAAAAAAGTATTTTCGAAACGAGTCAAAAATAGAATATATATTTTTTTTCGAAGACCATGTGAGCAAATTCCACGAAGAGGGGAGGGTCAAGAGTCTAGGTTCGTACGGATACCTAGACATGGATGTATGAAGTAGATGATGAATCTGAAAAATATATATAAGAATCGTGACACTTGGTGATCTCTTCCCTCTAGCTACATAAGTCAGGGACAGTGCGTGAAGATAAGTAAGTATTTTTACATTTCAAAATATTAAAATTTAAAGCAACTCATATATTTCGTATTATAATAATGCCGTGATCATATTATAATGCGTAACAAGAAAATGAGGTGTTTTAATTTATTACGTTCCAGCAAATTTCTCATCGCTTCACGGATTCGCGTTAATCAAAAAATAAATTAAGGGAGGAGATATGGAGACAAATCTAATCTTCTCACAGGCCTGTATGCCTAATTCAATACACCTAAATGTAAATGGAATCGTATCATACTTGACACGGTGCCTCAGTCATAAATCGTGTTAGATAGAAAGAGAAATAAATAGAAATAGTGTCACACAAACTGAATATTAAGAAAATTTCTTCGAATATCTTGACAGGCGGAAATAGTTTGCACGAAAATGTAAAACTCTACTTGGCACTTTTTCTATTTAGAAAAATATGTTATAAATTTGACTCTGAAAACTATCTTTTGCTATTTGGGAAAGTCGTGTAGTGTAGATAACTAGAGTACAAATATTTTAAGCTTCTTCCTACTACTGGTGATTTCAATATTAAGTGGCATGCTTTTATATATTTCATGGATCGATGTTGTAAGCGGTAAGGAAGAAAAATCTTCACACCATTCCCAATACAGAGGTAGACAAAGGTCTAGGCAATTAAGTCCTTGCGACCCACCGAAGATATGTTTTGGCACAACGTGGCAGTTGGTGAGCCCTTCACCTTCTTAAAGTCCAAGCCAACGATATAAATCGTACTTAAGGTTTTTTTTTTAAATCCAATGGTACGTGCCTCGGAGATAGAACTCGGGTCTCTTGACTTGAAATTAGAAGAATTTATTAGAGTTTAGCTTCGGAGTTATTGTTCAAGAATATGACCCCTGCTTCATAGAACAATAGAAATCATAGGACAAAACTATCAATTAAGGTGAAAAGTCTACAACTCTGATGAGTTTAAAAAAGGGCTAACAATGTTATAAATATATTCTAATACCGGTTTATAATATATAATACCCTAATCCATGGGTATAAAAAAGTAAAGGAATTATAGTATTGTTAGTTCCGTAATAAAATAACGAAGTAAAATAATTTATCAGCGTACACTTACTAAATCCACATAATAAAAATTACAATAAAATGTTATATAATCTGGTTGGAAAGAACGCAACTTCGAGTAAGATAAACTAATGACCAAAGTTTTCAGAATACTGCGGGCTTTGGAGCACTTTTTCAAGAAAACTAACTCAACACTCAACTGAAGTACTCTTGTGTTTATTACAGTAATATATAATATAGGCTCCAAATAAAGTTTTTCGAAAATACTTAGCAATGGTATTTTATATGAAGATAATGATCATTATTCTCCATTTTTTACATTCTCATTATTCTTAATTTTCATTTTACATTTTTTATTCATTTCTTTTATATCCTATATAGTCGTAAAATATTATTATGTAAATAAATAACTCTTTCCTGGAAACGTTAGCAAATAGCTCCCGTAACACTTGTGTATATAGGTTTATAATAAACAAAATAAACCAAATAATTGGTTCAAATGTAATAAATAAATTGAAGTAAAATTATTGTAATTATTAATTATTGTCCCGAAAATATTTTCGGTGGAAGGTGGGTCAAAGGAACTTAATTGTCTGGACTAGACCTCTCTCTACCCCTGTATTGGGAATTGCGTGAAGATATAAGAAATAAAATTATAATATTTAGTAATATTAATAAGTCATGGTAAATTATTAAGTTTCTTTTGTATATTTAATGAATCTGTTCTAACATACTTTTTTTATACTAATCTAAAATGTATTAAAACAAACATTCAAATAAAATGAGAATATTAAAGTAATATTTACTTTTAATTCTTGCTGGTAATCCTAAACGTACTCGTAAATAAATAATTTAAATATTTACCTTCTTAGACTCATTTTAGTTAATAATTTGGCACAAAAACTGTGTTAAACCATCAAGTTACACTTTATTTAGTTTATTTTTAAATAATATAAACACTGTCAAAGTTGAGAAACTTTTATATAAACATCTAAAACTTGTAAAGTGTAAGCTATTGTGTGTTCGCTCTTTCATATAATATAAAAATCAGATATAACTGATAAAATATTCGACAGTCGCAGGGCAACTTCGGGCCACCGTTTTCGCGGATAGACTGACTTTCGTTGTAGCTTGAATCGGGTGGTTTCTACAAAATGTATACACAAGAATAGCCTTTATTGCCTAAGAGTAAAAGTCTATTTGGAACGGTGTATTTTCTCCTGAGAAATTTCGAACATTACTATTGAAATATATCCAGCTTTATACCTTTATGATAATTAATAATTAATAATGCTATTTATTAATAACCTTTTTTAAATCAAACCATTACCGCATGGATTATTTCTTCTTTTATTTCAGATTATACAAAGATCATTTAATAAACAACGGCTATGTTAGCTATGTTGTACACAATTTAATTACTTGTCTTGACTGACTAATTTATCAACGCTGAGTACAAAACCACTGGGGCTACAAACTTGAAAACTTGACAACCTAAGCCTATCATTTTCAAAGAATCCCCTAGGGATTTTTGGAAATTTCCTTCTAAAAGGGTGAAATATAAACTAGACAGACATACAAGCGTTTGTTTCCGTTCTAAATAAATAAAACATGTATCGGCGTTTAAAAAATATTCACAGCAGTGGAATTAGAGGTTCAAAATTTTAAGTTAATGGTATACTACTGAAGAGTAAGTATGTTGTAAATTATTAAAGCTTTTCATTTTATATTTTAGCTTTTCATTATCCATATAAATGTAAATAGATAGACAAGTTTGTATATGCTATTAGTATTATTAAGATTTCTTATGTATCCTTTAACAAATTATCAGTGATTAATCTCATTATGGAAATTGTATTTATATAGTAAATATGAATAACTAATTCCAAGCTGAATATATACCACTGGCCTGTAAAAGTCAACTACAATACTGAAGCCTCTCCCGTAAGGAGGTTTTAGCTAGTCGACTTACTTAAGCTATTGAAAAATTAAAACTTTTCGTAGAATAATGAGTTTTAATTATAAAATCAATTAAATTCATAGTAATAGTTAAAATTCATTATTATAAAGTTGCGAAACGGTGCGATGTAATTATTTAATAACATCTTTTCATACTAAATAACCATTTTCATTATGATCATTTAGATTTAGAACATAAACAAAATATGATAAACGCCGATATAGCGACTTTTGTAATTTATTCTAATTCCCAAATCCATTCATAGAAGAGAAAAGAGATAATTGAAATGTAAATTGATATCACCCTGGTTTCTTTAGTACTTGTTAACTCTACATTTATGAATAAAACTGGGTCACGTTAGCAAAACAAACTATAACTGACCCTTGATAGAAAGCGAAGTCTGTCTCAGATTTACCTCAAGGTTTCACATAATAATACGTGATATGAATGACTTATACATAAAATAACAATATGTTAATAGACTACACTGCAAACAATGTATGTATATTTACATCACACGATCAAAATGAGTTTTGAAAATTTTCTTGTAAATATGCCTAAAGTTAGTTCTATGTAATTTCCTAATTTACAAAATAGTATAATCGTATCATGTAGAGACATTACGTGATAATGAAAGAAAAGAAAGTTATTTAGAAAGCCATACCTTGGGCTTTATTATTTATAATTTTTCGTTCGGTAAGTTGTGAAAAACATTGGTCTGTAAAACTATTTAAATAGTATTAAATTGTATCAAATTATTGACCGCGATTTAATATTTAAGGATAAATACTGTCTTTTTTATAAATAAAAGAAGACGAAATTACTCCTCATAAGATCATTTGTCAGTGGAAGTCTTAGAACTCATGTGATCGAATAATAGTCAGGTATGTATGAATATACTTATATAAGAAAGAGAGAGAGAGAGAGCAAGAGAGAGATAAAAATACAGCGTAATAAAAGGTACAACATTAAAAATATTAAGCTTACAGTATACTGTTTTTGTATCAGACAATATTTGCCAGTTGCTGTTAATCTTTTTTTATCTATATTGGTTCACTTACTTAAATTAAAATCCATTTAGGAAATAATAAACGATGATTTTGATACAAGTGCCATATTGACCTTTACAATCAGAAAAGATAATCAGCCTTTTATAAAGAAGACGTTATAGATTCGCGATCGCGATGGAAATTTAATCATTGAGTCTACAAGTTGTATTAACGACGTAGTATAAGATCATTGTATTTTATTTTATTTAAGACTCTTTCTATCATATCTATAAAAAGCGACTCCTCTACAGAGGAGTCATCTGGACCATTACCACTCACTCACCCATAACTGGCGCTATTTAACAAAATAACTTTTACGGATACTTGTATTAACCACGATATAGTTACGATAGCCGAATGGTTGGTTGGTCGGAATTTCATCAAGAGACCCGAGTTCGATCCCCAGGTGGCAGATTCGTACCAATGAGTTTTACAATAATTTATGTACGAATTATATCGTTGGCTTGGACATAAAGATGGCGATGGACTCACCACCTGTCACGTTATCCCGAAAATATCTTCGGTCGAAGGTGGGTCGAAGGGACTTAATTATCTAGACTAGACCTCTATCTACCCCTGTATTGGGAAGTACGTGAAGATATATATGTATTAACCACGAGTACCAAACCCTACCCCGTGTACCAATCTTCATTTAGGTTTTATTCAGGACTAACATAATATAACATAATAACACCAGGATATAATTAGCTAGTTTTTTTTAAATCTATACACATTAATAAAATTGGAATAATATTGAAATAACCGTTTGTAATATTGTAATAACCATTTTACTACATTTATATGAATATTTACAGTACATACACCAAAATATTTTTTTTACAATTTTTGTCTGTTTGTCTGTTTGTTCCGGCTAATCTCTGAAACGTTCGGATCGATTTTAACGGGACTCTTTCTGACAGATGACTAATATTATAAGCAGTAGCATAGGCATTAAGTGTTGAACTGCGGGCAAAGCCGCGGAGGGCAGCAAGTGATTTAAAAAATCAGATGAAGAAAGATTTTGTTCGTATATTTTCAAAGCTAAATTGCATTATATCTTTTGTTTAAAATCAAAAAATTGAACTGTGGAGGCTGTATTCATTTAACATTAATGAAATGACGGTTGAAAGCTAGAATTTTAACAGAAATAAAAAAAAATCTCACCAAAAATCGGCGGTTTTATGTGAATATTCGTACTGGGCGAGGATGTTAATGATGTATGGGCTTAAGCCGACCCAAAACCGACGCTAAAAATAGTTAATCCGGGTCATTTACAGGAATACACGAAAGCATTTGCTACCGTTTTTGGAATGGTATTATATTATTATGTTTATTATTATTACAACAAACTGTTAAACATTTTATATGTGTAATATGTGGACAGTTTTTTTATTGCTAACGTTAGATACAAGACCGAGACTCAATTTTGAAGACCATAGAGAAAAATCGCTCGATCTGTTCTCAATGGCTACCCCGCCAGCGTGTTTGCGTGAAAATATTTTTTATTTATTTTTTAGATAAATGTATAAGAAAAGCCTTAAAGTTTCATAGCAGTCAAAGAGTTTTACAAATTACCATGCTGCGAGCCCAGTTATGAATACACAGTAGCTTACAAAAATATCTTCACGCCATTCTCAACTCAGGGGTACTTTCGACCCACCTTCCACCGAATACATTTTTGGGACAACGTGACGGCTAGTGAGCAGGTGGCCATCTTTAGTCCAAACCAGCGATATAAATCGTACATAATTAAAAAAACCCATTGGTACGAGCCTTGGGAATCAAACTATGGTCCCTAGAATCCCGTCACTTAACCACTCTGGTATCGAAACTTTTTTATAACAATATTTTGTTTTTAATAAAAATACAATAAAAGAGCTATAAACAGATTGTAATGTAATCTTACCGAATTGCGCAACTGGTTCCATCTTCATCGTTTTCTCTCTTTTTTCTTCGTCGGCGTATAAATAAATACACAGCAATAGAGAAAATTACTGCTAGAGCAGTGCAGCTCAAAATTGAGATAATCACGATATCACGTTTCTTCATTGTAATCTGAAAATGAGAGAAGATTGGTTAAAAATAATTTTAATTACTGAATAAGAAAATATATTATCTGTGAAAATCGAGTTTTTTTCAAAATCTTATACAAATCAATCAATATTCTTTGAGTTTTGATCCTAACTTTTAGGCTATGTCATAACTACTAATGCGTAGATGTTGCGAATCGAATTTATCCTACTAACTTATACTTACTGCTACATTTAAAATATAACTTATATGTTCTATTATTTTCTTGCCGCTATGTGAAACACCTATTTTTGTAATTACTTTAAAATTTAAATTATTCTCCCGATAGATTCACTAATTTTGGCTGATCGAAAAACAATTGAAAAATTACTCGAAAGTCGTTCTTATTATTTATTTTACCAGCCAGCCATTTTTCCCTCGCCTAATATTTTTTTGCTAAAATTAAACATTAATTAGTCACGATAGCCGAGTGGTTGGGTGTTCGGTATTCGAATCGAGATACCCGAGTTCTAGTTAGTTCTAGATAGTTTAAAGCATATTTATGTTGAACTTTTATGTTATATGCCTATGCCAATAAACAAGGCATAAGTGATATAAAAGAATACAGATTTAAAATTTCAACTGATGCGTGTAAGACACGGTGGCACGGAGGTAAGAGCGTCACCACGGATCGGCGAAGTACGCGGGTTCGAATCCCGCCCGTGTCAGTTGAAATTTTAACTTTTTTTCCCTTTAATTTAATAACAAAATGTATTCAAATCAAAAACTCTAGCTACAAAGAAATTGATAAAATTTATGAAAACTGCATTACATATTTTTAGCAAAAGTTCATTATTCAGCTGCGCACATTTTGCTAAAACATTTTTATGTGATCATATATTTTTAATTTTTTTACTCCCCGTGGACCATGCCATAGTCTTATTAATAACTTAAACAATTTATAAAAATAAATAAGATTAATAAAATAATAAGATTGATGATGAAGAAGTCACGATAGCCGAGTTGTTGGGTGTTCGAGTCGAGAGACTCGAGTTCGATCCCCAGACTTGACCTCTGTCTACCCCTGTAATGGGAATTGCGTGAAGATATTTTTTTTTTTTATTGATGATGACAACCCGATACCTAATTTGGCAGAGATCCTGTTTCAAAGCTGAGGGTGGCGAGTGTGTATTCCACTTGTTAAAAATTAATATTTTTATGATGAATATGAATGTATGTACTAGAATCATGGATGTGTATATTTATACACTAATATTTGCCCACTACCTTTTTCGCGTGGTACTTATTATCTATACTTTTCAAGCAAAGAAGCTGAATACATCAATTGCTGCATACATCAACTTATCACTTTTATTTTAAGTATACCGCGTACTTATTGACGGAAGAGGAACTAAAAAAAAAGGGATTTTGGGCAATTCAGCTGCTTTTTTAAAATAAAACGATTTTCGGATTTTGTCGCTTTTTAATTAGTTTTTACAAACTATTAAGTCAGCATCCGTGGTCACGGCGGGTCCAGTCCCTCCGTGACCACGGATGCTGTAAAGCATCCGAAACGTCGGGGGAAAAAATAGTTTGTAAAAACTAATTAAAACGCGATAAAATCCGAAAATCGTTTTATTTAAAATGTATTTATGTAATGTATTCGCGTAAATATAAGAAATCATTATCAGCTGCTTTTGTTGTTAAATGAATAGGAAAACTCGACGGTGGCGGGTCCACTGCTTTGCAAAATCCGGACGTGAAGTAGTGGTATTCTGTGTTTGTTCAATTCTAGAGCCTAGCTTTAGAGAAGAACCCACATGGCTAACCTAACTTTCCAGAGATGATGGCTTAGTCATTCTACGTTGGACTTCGGTTACAATCCCAGCGGTGAAGGAAGGGTTTGCGCTGTAGCCTTAACACCGCTCTCCTTTGCATCCACAGCCGAGGTGGAGACACTGTGGAAGGGGACTTTTGGTGTTGCGTTTTACCATGCCTCCTATCTTCCGCGACTCTGGTAAGGGGCCGTACTGGGTGGGAGGTTACTCGTTTACTTCGTCCTACGAATAGCAGAAGTAGAACGTGGGAGTGGAATTCCAGTGGGGCATTGGTGTTCCATTCCGTAGATGCCATTGGGAGGGATTCATGATTCAGGAGGGAGTTGACAAATTGTGTGTTCTCTTTTGAATAGTTGCTGTCCAGGGCGGTAAGGGGCACGAATGTAAGTGAAATCTCTCTTGTGGTCGTACTTAAATGCGACGCTGGTGAAACACCGTGAGGTCGTAGTTGGTAAGTCCTTAAGTAGGTTAATTCAGTTGGTGAGCCTAAGATCACTCGTCCTTGCCCCTGGGACGTAGAACAATATCCGTCAAATCCGTTTATGTACTTTACATAAATGCCAAATTTAATAATCTAATTTAATTTACATAAGTACATAAATGATTAAAAAGGGTAATCATTAAGTAAGCAAATATTTCTTGTAAGTCAATATCATTTTAAAGTATACACTTAAACTAACATCTGTTGTTGAGTACTGAAACTAAATTACCCCAAATTCCAAAACTTTAATACTTATATTAAATGGAAATTTCTTTAAGTAATTAATTATATTAGATGTCACGATAGCCGGTTAGGACATCGGAGACCAGAATTCGATCCCCAATTGTTAGGCTCGTACCGTGAATTTTTTCATAACTAATTTACGATTTTCTTTTCTTGGATGTACTATTTATTTTCTCTTTATTTTCCTTGGACATGAAAACGGGGACAGGCTCACCACCAGTCACCTTGTCCCAAAAAATTTATTCAATCTGATCGTATATCTCTGGCTATCCCATCAGGGACTATGCGTTAAGAAATTTGCTTATTTATTTTTATGTTTCCTCAAGATTGAGATAATATTGATATTTTCAGAGTACTTTTAAATAAATAAACAAGCGACACTTGATAGCCTTGATAGATATATTGATTATTAGGTATAATACATATACATAGATTAACAGATAGTGGTCAGGGTGCATCTTTAAGATGCGATTAATGCAGGTTGGATTTAAGGGCTGGCACTACTAAAATGGTTAAACAGCTATTTTACGTGCTGCATTTACCACCAGCCGTGAGGAAAGCTTCCAATGTGAGAAATGATTAAATAATATTATACGAAATAATATTATTTAATCATTTCTCACATTGGATGTGAGAAGTCCGCCAACACACACTGGAGCTCGTCTCTCAAATATTTGACCGAAGGCCTTTGCCCTTTAACGCTGTTACTCTAAACAAGTTAAGTTAAAATAATTATCTTATTCATATTCGTTGGCGATTTATTATATGCAGTTACCTCGACTTACGTTTCACTTGAGCTTATTTGAATCAACGTGACAGGGAGTGGCCTTTTGTTGTACTCCGTGATGACTATTGAGAATAAATGAACTCGACGGTTAAGAATTCTACAATGAAGGAGTAGTATAAATAGCAAATCTTAAGTAAATTATCCTGCTGTATATCCATCGACAGAGGCGGTTATGTCAATCGATAATTAACTTACCGGTCTTATTGTCAACTTTTTCTTAAGCAGTCATTGAGGGACATTATAGAGTCTATGAGCGATAAATCTTTGCAAAATATAATCAAAGAGTTATTTATTGACTTAACAACATTACATATTGTTTAATTACGAATGTATTCATATGTATATACAAGATTCATTAGTTAAAATAAAAAAAATCACATAAAGCATTATAAAATAATTACAAATGGCTACAGCGAAAAAATTTTCGGTCGAGGTTTTACCTGAAAACAACGCTACACCTCACAAGTGAGCAATTGTCGGGCTCTTACGTACGAATTTACGAACCGTAAATAAAAGTCATAATACGAAACGCAACCTGACTTCTAAGTTTTCAACTATTCCAACAACTGACTCTTGGCAACATTCCAAACTTGAAGTCTATCAATAACTGATTATTTGGTTTGTATCATTTCTCTAAATTGAATGTTACTTAATTTGGATGCTGTAGCAATCTAGTACTCATGGAGCTTGATTTAAAAAGTGAGTGACCGTACTAAGTAAATTTTACTGGGGTTGTAATGATAATTATATACTCAAGCTGGAAAAATTTACGGAACACAAAATAAAATATTATTTTTCATAATATTTCAAAACATTTTTACAATAACAATAAAAATAACCTAAATAATTTTAAGACGGCGACGTGCTCACCACCTGTCACGTTGGCCCGAAAATATCTTCGGTGGAAGGTGGGTCGAAGTGACTTAATTGTCTAGACTCGACCTCTGTCTACCCCTGTATTGGGAATTGCGTGAAGATATTTTATTAAATAATTGTAAAAGATTGGAAGACTGGCCAGTTATGTTACCTTTTTATTTAGAATTTTAATTTAAAAATAGTCTTAATAATTATTTATCGATTTCTTTCTATTTTCGATAATACTAATTTGTTAGTGGTTATTAGGGACCTTAAAATAAAATAAATATATATCTTCACGCAATTTCCAATAGTGGGGTATACAGTGGTCTAGACAGTTAAATCCTTTCGATCCACCTTCCATCGAAGACATTTTTTGTTATTATAATTATTTATCGTTATCAAATATCAAAAAATTAAATTAAATATCTTCACGCAATTCCCAATACAGGGGTAGACAGAGGTCTAGTCTAGACAATTCCTTCGACTCACCTTCCACCGAAGATATTTTCGGGACAACGTGACAGGTGATGAGACCGTAAATTTGTTTATTTTTTTTTTATAGTTAGTGTATTTTTTTACTATGTGATGTGTTACTAAATCTTCTTTGGAAAAACGCTTCTTACTTTTTACTTTTTCACCTTCTGACTGATGTGTACGGTTGTTCAATGTAATTAATATATATGACTTTATATGCTAACACTTAGTGTTGCTATGCTACGAAGACTCAAGACATATTACACATTGACACCATATTATATATATATATATATATATATATATATATATATATATATATATATATATATATATATATATATATATATATATATATATATATATATATATATATATATATATATATATATATATATATATATATATATATATATATATATATACAAATAATAATGCAAATTAATTGATAATAATGCAAATTGTTTGCGCTTCGTATCGTAGTGCACCTCGTATGCGTGGCTGGTCAGCCCACACATATGAGTGACGAATTCTTAGCTGACCACCACTTCAGCCTACGAACCCACCCCAAACCGCTGGGAGCGCCACCGGGGTCAGTAACACACCGGGGATGTGTTACTAAATCTTCTTTGGAAAAACGCTTCTTACTTTTTACTTTTCACCTTCTGACTGATGTGTACGGTTGTTCAATGTAATTAATATATATGACTTTATATGCAAACACTTAGTGTTGCTATGCTACGAAGACTCAAGACATATTACACATTGACACCATATTATATATATATATATATATATATATATATATATATATATATATATATATATATATATATATATATATATATATATATATATATATATATATATATATATATATATATATATATATATATATATATATATATATATATATATATATATATATATATATATATATATATATATATATATATATATATATATATATATATATATATATATATATATATATATATATATATATATATACAAATAATAATGCAAATTAATTGATAATAATGCAAATTAATTGATAATAATGCAAATTGTTTGCGCTTCGTATCGTAGTGCACCTCGTATGCGTGGCTGGTCAGCCCACACATATGAGTGACGAATTCTTAGCTGACCACCACTTCAGCCTACGAACCCACCCCAAACCGCTGGGAGCGCCACCGGGGTCACTCGGTGAGGCTAACAGCAACGAGGGGCGGGGGAGTTGCAAGAGGCACGCAGGTCCCCACGCGCGAACGTAACATCACCGCGATTTCGGAGACACCAATTAACCCGCGAGATGCAACAGAGTCTCAGGAAACCGAACCCCGAACACTGAACCCTCAGCGTTACCCACAACAACAAGAACAACTGCCATCATCATCACAACAACACTATCATAGAAGACTCGCGGTAGTGGATCGTCCACTGATGGAGCGAAATCTATTTGACCCGAGTCAATCCAGGATTCTACCACAGCGAGAACGCGTAATACAACGTAACCGTTGCCGCGAAGCGCAATTTCGCCGGGCACCGCACCCGCGCTCTCCAAGGAAATAGGAACTGAGACTCCCACTTCGGGGGAACCGGGTCCTAACTCAGCTCGGCGAGCGGCAAATCGCTACGCCTCACCGCGCAGGTGGACTACGCGATAAGCAGCGCGAGAGCAGCGAGGGCGATTCTCTATCCGGTACTTCCGACAAAAAAGTTACCTATAAAAACCAAGATAGGTATATACAAGACCTACACCAGATCAAGATTAACTTACGCGGCGCCTGCGTGGTACGCGTTCACTTAAACAAATCAACGTCGGCGACTACAGGTCTAATAGAATATGGCACTACTTACTATAGTTGGAGCGGGTCGCTTTGTACGCAATGATGTCATCGCCATAGACCTCAAAGTGGAATCTCTGGAGGAATTCGTGGTCCGGGTGCCGCGCGGATTGTACGACCGCGCTGACAACGGGCCACACGAACACCTACATCGCCTTGCGATCATCCAGGACAGACTACCGCTACACGCTCGACCACCGGAGTGGCGACCCCTCCCGAGAGATATTCTCTCATTGCCACCCGGCCCGGGGGGGACCGGGGAAGTGCAATAAAGTTCCGACATAAGACGTAAAGTACGTAACACGCCTACACAACGCCGCTGAAAGGCGGTACCCAAGACCGGGGGAGCAGCAGCCCCCTGAGAAACGCCCGAGTCATGAGGCAATGCTTGCAACTCGCAACCCATAAGGGGGGGCCTTTTACACCCCCCTGATATGGACGACCCAAACGTCACCAGAGGCATAGCAGATGCGTTGCCGGCCTTAGAGTGCCGCCCCCTATCCCTCCAAATTGGGGGAAGGGGGTTTGTGGGCCTCCGGTTACCTGCACTCACCAGACGAAACGCAGAAGTTTGTTAGACTTCTACTTCATGCCAGTATTCTGTGAGGTCGTGGTGCTTCCCCGGTCGAGCCGGCCCATTCATGCAACAACAAATGCTGTTGCGTGGCTCTACCACTGCTGAAGTTTTAATTATTTATTATACTTAAGAGAGATAGATGCGCGGTATATCCGACAGAGGATTTTTGTATGACGTTATGAAATAAATTAGTTATAGATGATATCTGTACCCTCCGTAGATGTGTGTTTTACATACTGGTTGTCAATGTGTCGCCATCTGTGAGGTTCCAGGTTCGATTCCCAGCAGGTTGCAGAAAACCATTATTTTTCTGTATTGTCTCGGGTCCGGTTGTTTGTAATATATTCGTAGTTTCCTATTCTGTAACACAAGCGCATTAGTTATTTAATTTGTCTTACTGTATCAGAGCAATGTATGTGATCTTGTCCTCATCTGTGTACGTATATGTATATTTATTATTATTAATATTATTTATATTACGGTCTTCAGTACATTGATGTCATATAAATGTACTGAAGACATAGAATATCAATGTTTGATCTTTTTTCTAAATAATAAATTTTATTTTCGTATATCTTGACATGTGTAATAAAACAAAGATAAACTTGAACAAGTACTACATACATACAACTGAACGTGCACGGATCGATCGTGACCTCGACCGCACCGCATCGCATTCCGCATAGACCCTTTTCATCGCGCGCTCCCAAATTTATAGCATCTAAATCGGTTGAAATCTAGGGTAAATTGTCTCATCCTGTACAGAAGTATGAAATCATATTAGTGATGAAGTATCGTACTAGGTTCGCTTAACCCAGGCTCGCATGAATGCTTTTGTGTTCGGCCATCTGTATTGAGCATTGTATTATTGTTGTGAAACATTTAATAATGTTTTGCAATTAATTATGCTATTAATATTATACTTCGACACATGACAATAAGATGGAGAGCGATTGTTTTGTTTTATCAAACGATATTTGCATGATAGACCATATTTATAAGGAGTACCAAATAAAATAAAATTATGGGTTTAAAAGAAACTTAACCACAAAGTAGAGTAACAAAGAGTAAGATTATTATTAAAAATATTTGATTTATTTGTTTTTTGTTAATAATTCTAAAACTTTAGAACTGTATGGAACTTGAAACAAATGCTTCTTCCTTTCTTCCTTAAAAATAACGTTGGAAAATAACCCAGCGCTAAAAATCTTTATAAATGTAAAATTACTTATTCAGGTATAAAAAACAATGATTTTCGTGGGTATCCTATAATTACCAGCGATTGATTATTTAATAGTAGGCTCGCGCCAAAAACCTAGCAGCGAGTTAACTACGTGACTAACCCGTAGATCATGCGCTAAGAGACGTATAACATTCTCTCGTTTGTTTTTAATTACGAAACTATTTAGAAGTTATGGAATGTGAATTTCCTCCATATAATAATGAACCGTTATAAAGACAAATTAGGATCATTACTACGATTTTCTAGCATCACGTAATTAACATTAGCATTCACCGTAAATGTATTGTGAATATATATATAGCACGTACTATAGTGTGATATCTAGAATATTAGATCATAATAGACATATTAAGCCGTGTGGTAACGGTGTAAGAAAGTTACCAACTCCCTTTTTTCTCGTGGGTGTCGTAAGAGGCAACTAAGGAAAAGAGAGCCTAGAATATCTCAATGGCAATCGATAGATGGCGGGATATTCATCTCTAAAAATGTCAGTGGGCAGTAGCGAGTCTGAGTGCGAGTGATTTGGAACTGGGAACGCCAATCCGCCTGCCAAGCGTGGCGATTATGGAAAATCCTCCCCTTGGGAGCAGGGTATATTTGTTATGAAGACATATTAAATAATGGTATTTCATATTTACTTATCGTAAATTTTTTCAACTAGGCCTAAGCATGAAGTTGTATTGCAACTTCATACTCAACATGACTGATTTTTTAAGCTATTATGCAGTTGTTAATTTACCTTATGGTAAGGAAAGGTTTATCACATTCTTTTCTTTTTAATAATGACTTGAGGCTTAAAACTAATTTCAAGTTGAATGAATAAATCAATTAGGAGATTACAATTGTCTTTAATGTAAGATTTAACATTGTATAATATGGTGGGACTGTAATTATTCTAGCTAATATGTGTTGCAAACAGAACTGGATTAAGTATGATACTGACAATCGAAATTTTATTGCGCCAACAAGTTAAATAATAGAAGCAAGTCGAGCGACAAGAAGAATGCTAATTAAAAGCTCACAATGACTTACTGGAGATACTCCAGAGCTTTTAATTTAAGTAGTAGAACCAAACTTATAAAACTGCAGAACTCTAAAATAGAGAAAATGTCATTGAAAAAGAAATAATTTCAGATCTCTGTTTACATAAGATTTGCGAAGTAATATTGTCCTACTCGAAGCTCCACAAAATCACTACGTTAACTGACATTATTTATGCTTATTTTATAATTACTTCTGGCAAAGACTCAGTAAAACATTACTAGTTTTTATAATTATTATTATTTTTACTTTACAACAACCATATCACTTTCATACTAACATAAAAGTTTAAATTATTTGTAAGCCCTACTCCTCGTACGTGCTGTTTAAAAAGGATATTTACATTATGAAACTTTAGTTTTCGGACACTAAGTTGTAATCTCCCATGACAAAATTCCAAAGCGTAATATTGTACGCACGTGTGTATAATATCCCGGTGCTAATAGGATTTCCTAAAGTAACATACGAAATTTTGAAAGTTTGGTAAGGGAAGCGCAAACAATTTGCATTATTATCTACACCCATTCAAATAACTGTGGATGATATAGTTACTGTAGTATGTGTGTTATCAATACTTTCTTTACGATATATATATATATATATATATATATATATATATATATATATATATATATATATATATATATATATATATATATATATATATATATATATATATATATATATATATATATATATATATATATATATATATATATATATATTTATATATATATTTATATATATATATATATATATATATATATATATATATATATATTTATATATATATATATATAGGCCCCTTATGGGTTGCGAGTTTCGAAGCATTGCCTCATGACTCGGGCGTTTCTCAGGGGGCTGCTGCTCCCCCGGTCTTGGGTACCGCCTTTCAGCGGCGTTGTGTAGGCGTGTTACGTACTTTACGTCTTATGTCGGGACTTTATTGCACTTCCCCGGTCCCCCCCGGGCCGGGTGGCAATGAGAGAATATCTCTCGGGAGGGGTCGCCACTCCGGTGGTCGAGCGTGTAGCGGTAGTCTGTCCTGGATGATCGCAAGGCGATGTAGGTGTTCGTGTGGCCCGTTGTCAGCGCGGTCGTACAATCCGCGCGGCACCCGGACCACGAATTCCTCCAGAGATTCCACTTTGAGGTCTATGGCGATGACATCATTGCGTACAAAGCGACCCGCTCCAACTATAGTACGTAGTGCTATATTCTATTAGACCTGTAGTCGCCGACGTTGATATGTTTAAGTGAACGCGTACCACGCAGGCGCCGCGTAAGTTAATCTTGATCTGGTGTAGGTCTTGTATATACCTATCTTGGTTTTTATAGGTAACTTTTTTGTCGGAAGTACCGGATAGAGAACCGCCCTCGCTGCTCTCGCGCTGCTTATCGCGTAGTCCACCTGCGCGGTGAGGCGTAGCGATTTGCCGCTCGCCGAGCTGAGTTAGGACCCGGTTCCCCCGAAGTGGGAGTCTCAGTTCCTATTTCCTTGGAGAGCGCGGGTGCGGTGCCCGGCGAAATTGCGCTTCGCGGCAACGGTTACGTTGTATTACGCGTTCTCGCTGTGGTAGAATCCTGGATTGACTCGGGTCAAATAGATTTCGCTCCATCAGTGGACGATCCACTACCGCGAGTCTTCTATGATAGTGTTGTTGTGATGATGATGGCAGTTGTTCTTGTTGTTGTGGGTAACGCTGAGGGTTCAGTGTTCGGGGTTCGGTTTCCTGAGACTCTGTTGCATCTCGCGGGTTAATTGGTGTCTCCGAAATCGCGGTGATGTTACGTTCGCGCGTGGGGACCTGCGTGCCTCTTGCAACTCCCCCGCCCCTCGTTGCTGTTAGCCTCACCGAGTGACCCCGGTGGCGCTCCCAGCGGTTTGGGGTGGGTTCGTAGGCTGAAGTGCTGGTGTGCTAATTCAGCTAAGAATTCGTCACTCATATGTGTGGGCTGACCAGCCACGCATACGAGGTGCACTACCTTTGCCCTTTCCAAAGAAAGGGATGGGGTGTGCTTTAGCAATCAGTAACTTTCCGCCGGTTACATTGCGCACACAGGGATGTGTGAGCGGAAAGTAACTGTTTTAGAAGGGGTGAGGTCACCCAAAGCCTCTTGCTTCAAAGCGTCTAGGGAGTGAAACTCAACCTTTCTGTCTATCCACCGAGCTATTCGAAGTGACGGCTGCCGAGGTGACTTGTACTGGTCGAAACGTTCCATAGTCCACCGATGCAACGCTACTCAAAGCCCTTCTGATGCCTCTGGTATTGCGGGTGTTCATGGGCGGCGGTAATAACTTACCATAACGTGAGCCACCTGCTCGTTTGCCTCCCTTTTCTAAAAAAAAAAAACTTCCATAACACTAAACAATATAAAAGCTTTAGAAATTAGACTTGAGAATAGATTAATACGAGTAAGAGGAATCTGCATAACCTTATTTCCATATAGCCAACATGAAGTTATGACCCTGCATAAACGATATATAATGTATTGTCCATAGACATCTTTCTATTATTGATTATCATAACGATAATATTCGGAAGGTGAACATAAAATAATTAATTGTAATTTGTGGTGAAAAATTCTGTAATTGCTAATATATTAAACTTTTCAAGAATATTTAAAAGTTTTCCCTTAGGCGTAAGACAGAAAAGATTTGAATATTATCAAAACATGGTGCGATAAGCATCTCTAAATATACCACAACCAAAATTTTTGTTAGTAAATTCTTATGTTGACAGGTGGATGCTTGCCATGTGTGGCAATTATGGCAAACCCTCCGGGAGAGCCCTATATCTTCTAATTAATTTTTGTAAGTGGTTATAATAATTATGTATTAGATTTCAACAAAAAGTGTTCAAAGTAATTATCACAATAGAAATAATAAACATTTCACTCATGTAATAAATTAAAAAAAAAATTCTACATTTCGGTCACAACAGAGCACACCGCGCGGACATTAATGAGAATGAAATATGTACGAGTATGTCTGTAGCCGACGTGTCTAAAAATTCGTGAAACGTATTAGCAGGAATTATGTACGAAAATAACAATTAAATTTGCATTTATACTGGGATTATAATTCGCCAAAGGAATTAAATTGAACTAAGCTGCGTATTTTAATTTTAGAGCTCATTTTGGGCGAACCGATAAACAATAAGTCAAATTTCTCTAGGTCTATCTTCTACGTGGTTGCTCTAATTTTTTATCGAAATTAAATTTTCATGAGTAATATAAAAATTTTGTGAATTACTGAAATTTTTTTTTCAGTATTTCACAATTGGTATTCACAGTTGTATGTGGTATAATACAATTGGTACAAATACAAAAGCTACTATGTTACATTGTTCGTGTTAGCGCAGTGATCAGGGTACTCGCTTTCGAACGTGAGTAATCCAGTTTTGTTCCCCGATGGCACTGAAATTAGTTCTAAATCGGAGTTATAGGAAAATATTATGATAAAGCTAACTCTCTGAAAAATTGTGCAATATTTTGCAGTGGAGCTATATCTTACATTTCAGGGCATTGTCCAGCAGTGAGCATGAGCAAGATTCTGCTTTTTTTATTTTATCTTTTCCCCTCGCTATCTCTTGAATCTAGCTATAAAAACTACGTAAATATGTCACACCTATATCAGTTGTCCATTATCCGCCTAAAATCTGTAAATTTCCCGTGGGTGAGTAAACAGGGAACGGACATCTAACGGAAAAAAATTCGAAATGTATTGAGAATGGCGTGAAATATTTTTTTTAAATTTGACCATCATATTGTTGTAAGAGTGATTACGACTATTAGGAGGTATTTTAAATGGCGTTTTCAGTCCCCTAGTACAAGTAAAACATCTCAGTACTTTGAACTTTAGGTATAATTATTTTTAAGGAAATTAGAGAATGAGGTTGACGTTGACAATAAATAAAATAAATTTTTATTAGCCCCTGTTCCATTGTCTTGTAAGTAAGCGCCCTCTATTTTATTTCATCTAAACTGAGTTGAAACAGGTTTACACTTGGTGGATAGTCCTCCATCTAGCGGCTACTTTGGAGCACTAAATTTAAAATGCTTTGTACTGTAAAATGCTAAAGGTACACACCTTAGTTATAACAAATATTTTTATAATCGTAACACGTTCAAAGCTTACTTTCATGCAAAGCAAATAATTATTACTTATCTTTTCAAATACCAAATGACATGAACAAAATCTTAATAGATTTCATATTAGTAAAGAACAATACATATAATATATGTATATGTATATATATATATATATATATATATATATATATATATATATATATATATATATATATATATATATATATATATATATATATATATATATATATATATATATATATATATAATTTAAATAATTATTATAAAATTAAAGACACGAAATGCTCGCGACCTTTCCCGTTACGGCAAGCTAAATTGAATCCCGCCAATGTCAGTTGAAATTTTAAACATTCTCTTTAATTTACTGAAATATACTAATTATAATGATTATTTCTTCTGTTTACATAGCTTAAGTTGAAATATGTATTTTAAAACGTAAAATATAAACTAAATTTTAATAGTGTAGAGCCTATCGCCGTCTTAATGCCCAAGTCAACTATACTATATAATTGCAGAAATATGTATGTGTATAAAAACCACGACTTAAGTACATATTAACATTTATCAAACAAATAGCGGGATTCGTGTCCGCAACCCTTAGCTTCGAAGGCGGGGTCTCTACTAATTAAGCAATCGGGTCGGCGGTTAGACAATGTGAAACTAAACTTAATTAGTTTTCTATAATTATTCATATACATTTATCATGTGGCAACTCATGTGCCACGCCCCTTCAATTTGTAAATTAGGTTTGATAGTTGGTACTGCGCTATGGGGTATGTTAAGTTAGGCTGCTATTATCGCTATTATTGTATTTCGTTCCGCGCACCGCCTTCAATAACTTCAGCAAGTAGTACTTATATATTTCTTTGAATTAAAAAGTAACAAGTTTGGCTAATACATTAGTTATTTGCTTTTTTTATGTCCTTTTTACAGGCGGTACGATTTTTTAAAACTTATAAAAAGTAACGACTAATACACTAAAGTCGTAAAGTCAGTGTTGTTGTATCAACAGATACAACAATACTTCCTCTGTCGAAGACCAGAAAATCAGGGCGGTTGCGTGCTGTTATTACTACAAAGGCTGGTAATGCTGTTAAAGTCAGAATTCTTTGAAACCCCATTAGGAAGAAAAAATATTATCTTGAGAAGGAAATATTACCGCTAGGACTCTGTGGCCAATTATAAAACAAGACCTAAATCTCGGTGCTTTGATTAAAATGCTTTCTGTCACTATACGCAGGTGAAAGGCACGGAAATATCCTCTTTACCGATGAAAAAATGTTCACGATTGAAGCAACTACAACAAGCAAACTAATAAATCGTACGCTCACAATTCTAAAGAAGCTGGTCGGAAAGGTACAACGTGGTCATCATCCTATGTCAGTAATGGTAAGGTGCGGCGTGTCTTATCAAGGAGTCACAAAACTTCACTAAACTAGATTACTAAACTACAGATTAAAGGCCTATATAAAAGCCAAAGGTGGCTTTTCGAAAAGAATATTTTTTTATTTTTTGCTGAGACTAATAAATATGTAGCTATACATTTTAATAATATTACATTATTTCATTAAAAAAATGCATTTTCATATGAGCCTGAATTAATTATTTTTTTATATAGAAAAGGGAAGCAAACGAGCAGGTGGCTCACGTGATGGTAAGTGATTACCACCGCCCATAAACACCCGCAATACCAGAGGCATTGCAGATGCGTTGCCGCCCTTAGAGTACCAGCATGTTCAGAAATTAAGATATAACAAATTATACAAATATTGAAATTTTTTTATCAACTTGTTCCGAGAAAATTCATTGGTACAATCCTCCTTCATGACAAATTCAGGAAGGTAATTTAAATTCGAGTCAGAAGTCTCCCGATTCGAATTCAAATTACCCAATCGCCACTTAAATTACTATACAGATGTACTTATAAAAGTATCAATATTAATATTGATAGAATAAAAGCTTATCTATGGTAACAATAATAGTCTTTATTGATACCACATATAAACACAATTATGAATAAGAGTGGCTGGTGACGCCTGAACTAGGAAAAAGATGCCTGTGTTACAGGAGCACTTCCCTTCCCAGTACATTATTCAAACAAATTTAATTAGTTTATTGAAAAATTATAATAGAAAAATTAAAATTAAAAAATCTAGTCTTATATTAAAATTATTAAAATTTCTAACGACACGTATTTACTTAAGTCATTGTATAGTTTTGGTGCGAGAAAATTAGAATGTATCTTAAATACTGTACTATTTGCTCATGAGACAGGATATGGAATAATAATTATTTTTTGTTTTTTCCGTAACCTAGTATACCAAAACATTTATTGATTTAGCATAAAAAGCATTGGTTTTTGCCAACACTAAACCGATTGAAACTAGATACGGGAGCTGAGAACCACCTGATGGTTGTTACAAGTGAAAATAGAACGTGACGGCAACAAGAGATTTGTTTTGAATCCAAAAACAGTGCGATTTTATTACATTTTAATAATAGGAAGTGTGTCAATTATGCGACCTCACTTTACTATTCCTCTCGGCAATTTCAACTGTGTTCTATAATATGGTAAGAGGCAGTTATTAACTGTACTTAATTACAATAGTAATAAGTGAGTGACCAAGCATCGTTTTACCTCATTATGAGCCTTTATACACTATTAACTATTTATGGTTTTTTTTAGAAAAATAATATAAAATGAATATCTTCACGCAATTCCCAGTACATGGGTAGACAGAGGGCTAGTCGATACAATTAAGTCCCTTCGACCCACCTTTCACGGAAGATATTTTCGTGATAACGTGACAGGTGGTGAGCCCATCGCCGTCTTTAAAACATCTAATTAAATACTTAATATCTACTGAAGTACTAAATAATGTCTTAATCGTCGAGTATTTTCGTTTAAGTTTATTCGTATAAAGTATTAATAATAATAACAATAGCAAGTGCTTACTGATGCAAGAACACTGTCTACTATTTCTTATCCCATGTCTTAAGAAACGCTTTTGATATTAAATTAGAGAAAGTAGAAGTGACAGCTACTCGTTTCCGTGCCAAATTAGAGGCACTACAACTTACAAACCTTTTTCCAGATGGGACCCATAAAATTTCTTACCTGGAGGTGACCGGAAAATTTCTTGTTAAAGAATATCACACGATCTTATAAAATAATATCGAGATATTTACTTATATTTAGACTGATTATACCGCAGTCTTTGTCGTGTATATATTTAACCTTTAATCATGCGTTGATTAAGGCTAAAATTGCATGAGTACTCCTAATTTCTAAATGATTGCGTTATATATAATAAGCGGCAAGAAAAAAATGTTTTGAAACCTTTCTCAAAACTTGGCAAATAATTGTTCAAATATAAAAAGTGCTCTTTTAGTTGCTGGAGTCGACAGGGTTTTCAATTATCAATCTATAAGACATTGACAATATTGTGGAATGCTATATAAAAAATTGATTAAAAACTGGTCATGAGATATTCAACCCAAGTTATTGAAGGCCGTATCTTATTGAAACTAGATATGTTTAAACTGAAATACAGTAATAAAAATGAGTCCGGCGAAAACAAATCAATGGCGTCAGTTGCCAATTTTGTTACATCATACATACTTTACTGTAGCTCTTGCAGGAGTTGATTTAAATTTTACGATTGTGAATAATTCTACGATGTTTGTATTACTAAATAATGCATACAACTTTCACGTACAAATACTTTGTTATTTGTAATTTAAAATATATCTGTTAAAATTTATACTTACCAAGTTATACTTTATATAATTTTATTACATGTTACTTAATATGTGCACTTAATTTTATTTATTTTTAAGTATAAGAATACTTGTTTACTACTGTACTTTTTTTGCTATCTTATTAATTCTGATCTATCATTAATGTTTAGCCCATTCATCTCCAGATTTGCAAATAATTAGAAAGTATCCAGTGAAACAAACAACTTTATACAGAGATACAGATACACACACAAATTAATTTATAATTAAATCCTTCATCCATCCTCGAGTCATCGTGCTAAGAACGCTGGCTGCATTTCCACGTTGAATGTTTAGACTAAACCGTTGAGCGAAAAAAAAAACTATCCCTCTTGTCACCAGCAGCTACGACTAGGCGCGGATGCAATGCCTTTAGAAACGGCACAGAATGAGCCGGACCAATCGCCTTAACGGCAAATAGCACAAATGCGTAGGTTTCCTTCAAAGTAACCCTAATAATTGCGCTATTTACCAACTTTTGCCTCTGAAGCCGCGTCGGACCTTATAGAATCCTTCATGTGAGCGATCGCATGTATAAACGCAAGTAGCAACATACACAAGGGTTGGACCCTCTTCCATAGGACTTAAGACAAGCCGTCAGGTCTCCTACCATCTTCTCTATTCCGCGCGGCTCTCAAACTGAGAGAATATTTATGAAGATAAGAGCTTTTGAGAGCCCTCCGTCACTGTTTAAACATCAAAAATATTAAATACGCGTTTAAATACCCGCGAAGACCCAACTCGTTCATGACGCTGCCATAAGGACATCGATGTGGTTGACAAATCGAGACTCCCAATTGGATTCCTAGAGCCAATCGTCATTTTTCGCTAATAAGTTACTCAATGTTACTTGATGATAAAACAAGAAGCCAGTAACTGGATTCCTTGGACGAAATAACTATAAATAGAGCGGTTCTGTCACAGTGAAAATTATTTTAAGCATTTAAAGCATCGTCTTTTCTCTAACTGCCAATTGACAGAGTAATTTAACACAATCAAAAAATTTAAAATAAAATAAAATCTGGCAACTTTATATAATCTTATCTTACAATTGTTTTCTCTCCGTATTATCACAGACAAAGACTTAGGCGAAATGAAAGACATGTCAAAATAAAGGTATTGCTAATAAAAGTAAAGTTCTGATACGTATCAAAGGAGAACGAAGTATAAAATGTGGTTAAATCACGAATGTCTAGAGCTGTTGAATGAAATTGTTTACGTGGGCAAATCCTTTAGCTGGGAAGCAAAGTACATTGTGACCTTCACGTTGTGCTTTCACACTTCAAGGTCAAGAGTACTCGAATACATAGATTCTTCGTTAGCAGAATCTTCGAATATATAGCTTCATCGCTAATAGTCGTCGTGGATCGTTGAATCATCTCTCTGACTCCTTCTTCGGGGATTATGCGTGTAGATGTAAAGATAATATTTACTCAGCTTATTATAGGTAAGCTGAGTAAATATTATCTTTACATCTACACGCTGAAGTTATTATACACAATCCGATAGCTGAGTTGGTAGTGACTCTGCATTCGAAGCTGAGGGCAATGGGTTCGAATCCCGCTAGGGGCAAACATTTGTGTGATGAATATGAATTTTAACCTCGAGTCATGCATGCTTATTTGTGTTTATAAATATTTACCAATGTAAATATGTATGTATTATACTTTAAGACGGCGATAGGCTCACCACTTACCTCGTCCCAAATAAGCTTCTATGAAAAGTGGGTCGAAAAAAACTCATTGCCTAGATCGTTGCCAACGCTAGTTATTGGAAATCGCGTGTAGATATAAAAAAGTATGATGTTGCGTAATCCCATATATCAAAAGTCATTGAATATTTGTAAAAGTAAAATAAACCGTACATTAGTCTAATATTTCCGCGAAGATATTTATTACATTCATTTACGACATTCATACACGTAGATTCGTCCATAGTGATTTACAATAAACCGTATAACTATTACTATTTTAGATGGGCATAAAGGTTTTATGTTCAACTGGAGACAATATTGTTTAGTGTGCCTTTAACAACCCGCTAATGGACAAACGAGGCGCCGGCTTATTGTGTCAACAATAATGTTGATATACGCGCTCAATTATATTTATTTCCATTAAGCGACAACTGTTCAATAGCAGTGTTTGTACATTTAATATATTCACTGCAATTATTTCATTAAGCTTCGATTAAAACACTTATACACACACATATACCATAATATTTGTTTGAATAGAACCCGATGGCCGTGACGGTAGTGACTCTGCATTCGAAGCTTTCAGTGCTGGTTCGAATTCCGCTAGTAATATTTGTGTTTATCCCGCTAGTAAAGTTTGTAATCGAGGTATGGATATTTGGAATTGGTGGAATGGTGGTATTCAAGAAGGAACAAAACTTTTATATATAAATAAAGACGTATGCAGATTAAATAAAAATAAAATAAATAAATATAAATATCTTCACGCAATTCCCAATACAGGGGTAGACAGAGTCTAGTGTAGACAATTCAGTCCCTTCGATCCACCTTCCACTGCAGATATTTCCGGGGCTACGTTACAGGTGGTGAGCCCGTCGCCGTCTTTATGTCCAAGTCAGCGATATAATTCGTACATAAGTTTTTAAGAAAACCCTGATACGAGCCTGTTGCAAGGGGGTCGAACCCGGGTCTCTTGCCTCGTGTTCTATCTATCGCTATCTTGTTTGCAGATTGAAAAATTGAAAATTGTTTAAAAAAAATAATTGGAAATTATTTAAAAAATTTTTCTTCTATGTAAAATAATGTCTTATTTAAAATCATAGTAAGTATAATTTCATCCAACCTTTGTGATATTAAACGTCCGTCCGTTTGTTTGTCTTCATTAAATTTGTTACTATACAATATTTATATTAATTATTATTACAATACAATAATTATCTTATTAATAAATTAGCTTATACTCCGAAAAAAGAAAAGACATATCAAAATCAGCTAAAGAAATATCAAAATATGAAAATTTACTTTGCACCCGAAAAGTACACATGTACCTTCACAAGTACAAATAAAAGCACTAGAATTGATTTATTGTGGCTCTGAAAGTTTACAGGAGCAATTTCTCGCTTAACTGATCTAGAGTGAATGACGTATCTCTCAAATTCCACGATAGTCAAATACAAACATCTATGCAAGCACTTTCCAAGTGTATGTGAACTTGTGGTTGAGTAATTGTACTAGCTGGGTGTTTTTTTATTTAGAAAATTTACTTATATTGTAAAAAAAACTGCTAGATTTCTTAACAAAAGATTATTATATATCGCATTATTAAATAAACATCAAATGAGTAAAATGTAACTGACAAACAAACAAGTCACGATACCCGAGTGTCTGGGTGGTCGGAATTTCGAGTTGGAAGAGACCTGAGTTTGATCCCCAGACGGCAGTCTCGTACCAATGGTTTTTTTTTTTTCAAAAACTTATGTCCGAATTACAATGTTGGCTTGGACATAAATACGGCGACAGACTCACCACCTGTCACCCTGTCCCGAAAATTTCTTCGGTGGAAGGTGGGTCGAAGGGACTTAATTGCCTAGACTAGACCTCCGTCTAAGTCTAAGCGTGAAGATATTTATTTATATCTATTTACAAATTTTTTTTTGTATGAAAAATCTTTCGAAGACCATGTGAATAAATTGCTCTAAGAGGGTAGGGTCAAGAGTACTCGGATACCTAGACGTGCGTGTATGAAGAAGATGATGAATCTGAAAGAAGCGAAAGAGGTATGTAGGGATCGTGACACTTGGCGATCTGTTCTCTCTAGCTACCCTATCAGGGATTGTACGTGAAGATAAGTAAGTAAGTATTTACAAAAAACAAAGTTGAACTGGACTGATGACCTATGAAGAATATTTCTACTAATTGCTAATTAAAAGGCTTACAAAATCTCTTACCATATTTGATATATGGATAGAAACATGGATGGAAGATGTATTGTTATCAATAGTGAATCTAATTTTATGACAAAGGATTATTTAAAAATCAGTAATTATGGAAATCGATCCAATAGCGTGTGGCTTGTAACTCTTTGCCTTCGAAGATATGGGCTACGGGTTCGAATCCCATTTGTGCAATGAATTTGAACATACAAATATTAAATATATAATAATATTCATGAACATTTATGTATCTATCATCTCGAACTAATGGGTTTTTTCAAATAACTTATGTATTGTATTTATGTCGTTGGCTTCGGCATAAAAGTCAGCGACGGGCTCAACACCTGCCACGTTGTCCCGAAAAATGTTTTCGGTGGAAGGTGGGTCGAAAGGACTTAATTGTCTAGACCTCTGACTACCCCTGTATTGGGAATGGCGTGAAGATATTTTTTAAATTTACATGAATATGTAATGTGAATGTGTAATGTGACAACGGCGTAAGATTATTTCCACTCTCTTTCTTCCCGTGGGTGTCGTAAGAGGCGACTAAGCAATGGCAAATCCTCTTTTTGGGAAAGGCCTGCAGTGGACATTAATAGGCCGTTATATATGTATGTATATAAATCGCTAATAATATTAGTTGGGACATTAAGATAGGCTAACCGCCGCTAACCGCCAGACACGTTGTCCTAAATATACTTCGTAGGAAATAATTTAATTAAATGATTTCGTTTTTTAATGTATCATAGTTAATAGATACAGGCGTTAATTTAAAAAAATATTATAATAGAGATGATATATAATTATGTAGATATAATAGAGATATTATTAAGTAATGTTTCATGCGGATTTGTGAAGTATAATCTCATAATATCTATTTATTTTCAGTAGTAGGTCGTTCGTACTAATTTAGTTGTGTTAAATGTATAACATTAACTTTTCTATTAATGTAATCTTCTGATAATGTATAACTTCCTCTTCATTTCGATATCTTAAATGGCATCATATTTTGGTGGTTCATATTTATCACAATTGTTAATTTTATAATTTGAAAATCAACAGATGTTTCTAATAGAACTTTTTCGCGACATTTTACGCATTAACTTTGTATAAAACGATCTTCTGGATATAAATTTCCTTGAGAGCTCGTAAATATTTTAGAGATTTTGCTGACGAACTTACTTTAGACTTCTTCCAACGTAAGTCTTCAATGTGTAACTCTTAAACTGCATTTTAAAATAGATAAGGAAATAAAATTTTACTTCAAGTATATTTTGCTTTCAATGACCCCGTCCTGCCATAAACTTGTTGTGCCCGTTTTAAAAACGGGTGGTTCCACATCACTTGATAACTTTTATGTTCAATTAGATAACAAATGTCTTAACATATCTTCCCGATAATAAGCATACTTTTTAAATATTGGAAAATACTTTACGTAAACACTTACAACGACTAACGACTCTATAGTACGCCTTTGTCATATATCTATATAGCAACTGCAACGCTTTTATCCCACCAGCAGTGTGCATAGCCAACGTCGCCATATACAACCAATAATGCTTAAGAATTAATACCGTTATTGGGGAGTACTCCTCTGCGGTCACAATTGTGTACACTAAGCCGCCCTAAAATACTTATTTCCTAGGTGGAACTTCCACATATTTGAATCAACAAACATTTTTCACGCAACTGCAACTAAACTAACTCTCCTTGTAGAATTAACCTTTTTTCAGCAGTGTACTTGAATAATAAGCGGAAAAATAAATGTAACTTATGTAATAGTATCAATTAATGTGTATAATTACTGCTTTTATAATAATAGTACGCAAATCTTATATAATAATTATTAGGTATATAGCTCTTGTACACCTGTCACCAGTAGTAGCAGAGTGAACACATTTGTTTGAGAGAATATTCTCGCTCTGATGAATATTAATGTGGCGCACTAATTATGTTAGTCTTCCGCGCTGTTAGCTTTGATCTAAGGAAGAAGGTTCTAGTATATAATATACATTATTAATACTAAAACGCCCAAAGAAACCAATATATAAATATAAGTACTTAATTATATATTCTTTATTTCAAAACTATCAAAGTTAGTATAATTAATAATTTAACAGGTCAAACAGGGAGTACACATGGTTCAGTACTATTTAAATAATTATATACTTTTGATACAGCACTTTTCTAAATATAATTCAGTTTTCTTAAAGTAAAATACTTTCTTAATAAAAGTTACTACTTTATAATTTATTCACCCCATTCCCAAGATAGTGGTAGATAGAGGTCAGGTCATCTTCATGTCCAAAGCTACTATATAAATCGTTCATAAGTTTTTGTAAAAACAAATTGGCACGAGTCTGCCACCCAGGGATCAAACTCGTGTCTCTTGACTCTAATTACGATCACGTAACCACTCGGCTACCGTGACTTCATTAATTACTTCGAATAATTATTTTTGCTGTTATAAAGATTAACGCGCATTTTAAACTTCTCATGTTCTTACCATAGTCAAATGAACCAGAAACACTATCTAATCCATTTCTGCCATCACAAATGTGAAAAATACTTCTTGTGAAAAATTTTCTGTTACATGGCGTAAGTCTTCAAGGGTTGCATCTGTATCGTTTTTCTCTAGCAGTTGTTAGCATTAGTCCATGGGCTGCAGTAGCCACTTGGCATCAGCTTAAACGTTAGCTTGTTTTCTCCATAATTCCCCAAAAATGTCTTCACATGGTCTCGCTTTGCACCAGGTTATTAGAAAAGAAAGACGGATGTCTTTCAAGTTCGAGAACAAGGTAGATTTTAAATGTAGACTACATACAAATATTCAAACAGCGTCAATCAAAATTAATTCCAAAATTTGTATTCTTTTGAGTTACTTCACACGACCTCTATTAGATCGAAGATCAATAATCCTACTAATACGTGTCACGGTTCGGTCACGGCTTTAGTACTTGCAATTTTCAAGCCAATATATGTATGATTTACACCCGAGTGAGCTTAAAGAAGGTCGAACAATCTTACTTTTCTTTTTTTTTCTTATTTGAAAAGAACTTTATATTTAAAGTGCTGAAGTTAGGTCTCAAGCAACCATAGTACATTTCGGGCAAAATTAGAAAAACACTGAGTGGAATATTAAATGAACCAAATTTTAACATTTCAACGTAACTTAGCAACAACTGTGCCAATGATTTTCAAAGTAAATGAGAAAATATTTAAACACTAAAAGTATTTTTTATTGTTTCCAAATCTTAATTGTAAGTCATTTACGTACTAAACGGCTTGTTTTTCTTAATTATGACTTTGTGGCGACATCTATGTCTCCACATTGGAAGCTCGCTAGTGGCGGATTCAGGAAACACATCGACGTCCTACATCGCGCTATCGAAGTTCGCACGATTACATGCATATATAGGATTACCGATAGCGCACACTCGTGGAGGAGACGTCCTTCCCAGATCCTGGCCGGTATCTACCCTTTTCCTGCAGCACATCATCCGCTACAACTTAATTATAAATTTTTTGCCTTTTATACTTCAGCTTTATTATAACGAATTTATAATTTAGAGCCCTGCAAGACTGCCTCAAAGAGTTTATAAATTTTATCTTAAGCAACCAGAAAAGAGCCTAGACAAGAGTTTAAAATACTGCTTAAGCGTTTTAATAAAACTTAAATATATCTGTCTATATCTTTAAATATTGACAATTCGTAAGATATTTTTTTAATAACAGAACGCTTTATATACTTACTTGGTAATATATGGTTTATATCTATGAATACTTCCTTATTTACCCATTTTTGTGATGTGGTATAGAAAAACGTATCCTCACATCTCATACACAAAAGCACTTATTGTGTTCACATTACAACATTCGTTCAAAAATTCTCGCCTCTTTCCAATATGGGTTGATAAAAACCACATTCTTCTCTGTGCTACGCATAGGGCGGAATAAAAGTGAAGCGCGGAAAATTGGCCTGGAGGCCATTCTTTAATGTTTACATAGTTTAATGCTACCACCAGGTTAACTACATAAAGTCTATTTAGTTCTTTGAAGGTTAAAATTAATAATTAGGTGATGGTAGCGTTAGAAAAACTTCCATTCAGTTTTATCTTATAAGAAAAGCCCAGTACGTACGCATTGCAGTCAACCGACAACTTCAGACAACGATTGAATATCTGTTTTCACAGCAAGGAATAATTTGCAATGCTTCGTAGCGCCTGTTTGATAGTCTGCCAATTGCCAATGGGCGCCAGATGTTTAGTGATTTATACGGATAACTTCTGGGCAGAGAAGGAATCTGTAATATTAAAAAAACTAACCACAAGTAATATTTTTTAAATAAGCCATGAGAAAAACTTTTAAATTACAATATCACCGTACATCAAATTATCCTCATAATTATTTATATTAATTAAACAATTGTTTATTAGTATTTCATTTCCAATTACTGTTAACTTAAACAATATAATATTCTTAGTCATTTTAATAAAGGTTAAACCAGGTGTAAAGCTTAAAATAAAGGAAATTAAGAATGTTTACGGCCCAAATACAAATTATGATGATAAGGCAAACGGTTTGGAACAAAAGCAAGAGAGAACAAAGCACTGATGGCGCAGTCTTTGTTTATATCACTGTTATGTAAATTAAAAACTCCAGTGAAATCACATTTTAGATTAAAAGGAACCGAAAGGAGGATATTTTATATATATCGGTGTATTATTATACACCGATATATACTTATATATACTTTTATATACTTTTCGTATATTCTTCTACCCACCATCCACCGAAAGTATTTTCGGGACAACGTGACAGGTGGTAAGCCCGTCACCGTCTTTATGTCCAAGCTAGCGATATAATTCGTATATAAGTTTTTTGGAAAACCCATTGGAACGAGCCTGCCAACTGGGGATCAAACTCGGGTCTCTCGACTCAAAGTTCCGACCACTCAACCACTCGGCTATCGAGACTTATTAGTAGAACAATATAAAAATTAATTTATATTATTCTATTATTAACATTAATTTATATAATCCTATTAGCTTTCCGTATATATAAGAAAGTGATTTATATGATATATGAAAAGATCATATATCCGTTCTTATAAAAATATCCCTTATCTCAAAAACTGTCGAACAGTACAGACGTGTGTTTGCTTGCGTAAATAAAATTTTACACAAGCAAACACATTAAGCAACACTGTCTATAGAAATAGCTAATTTTCACATTGTCTACACGTAATAAAATTATCAAGCCGTGGACTACATCGGGCCTTCTAAGATGTACAAAACATAGATATAAATTACACAAGAAATCTAAGAAATGTCCACAAAATTAAACAGTTGGTCTTTACTAACGCTATAGAAACTTCTGAAATGCTCTTGTGTAATAAATTAAAATGAATTATAACAATAAATTGATAAATGTGGCCAAAAAAAACTTTATAAATTTGTGGGATGTCCTTAAAAATATGATTAACTTTGCAAAACAAACAAGGCATAACCATGAGCTCCTGAAGTTTCAAGACTCTCAATTATCGGTTGATAACATTAATAAATATTGTAATAATATCGAAAGGAAATTCGCTGAAAGTCTGCAAGGTGTAAATAATAAATCAAAATCAGATAGAGCATCTACCAATCAACTCCAATCCTTTGTTTTATTAGATACGGATAAGGAGAAAATAAATAACATCATAATAAATTTAAAACATGAATGCACTGTGGGGTGGGATGGAATTACAAATAAGCATCTTAAGATATGCAGGGATTACCTAATTCATTAAGCAGCAATTTCCAATACTGGGGTACTAGACAATTAAGTCCCTTTTACCCACCTTCAACCGAAGATATTTTCGAGACAACGTTACAGGTGGTGTGCCCGTCGCCGTCTTAATGTCCAATCCAACGATATAATTCGTACATAAGTTTTTGGAAAACCCATCAGTACGAACCTGCCACCTGGGGAACGAACTCGTGTCTCTTGACTCGAAATTCCGACCACCCAACCACTCGTATATCGTGACTCATATTAGTACTATTTCTAATATAACAACATCCCTTCTATAGAGCTATTTAAAGAAACTCTTTTGCTTCATTAGGTGCCAAAGCGCCATAAATAAGCTGCTAGCGCACAGTCCCCCATTTTCCATTTATTTAAAGCAAATTTAAAATGTTAAAAGGTGTATTCTATACTGTTTTTCTATTTGTTAAAGGTCACTTAGACTTTTTTATATACACACATGACAAGAACTTTCTCCATTCTAGCTCCTTTATTTTTCTATCTCTTCAATACTGCGCTTTATTTTTCAGTAAACTCTCAATATTTCTGTAGAACTATTTCCTTATTTACATACTACTTAAATACCGGCCTGTAATAGTCCATTGCTGGAAATCTCCCGTTAAATTATTTGCCGAAATCGCCACGCTCGGCAAGCGGATTGGCGATCACAGTCCCACACATCTTACACATGTTGCCTCTAATTTAAATTATTTGATTCTAGGCAGTATTAGCACTAGGATACGCGTTTGTGCTTCATTTCTGTCAAGGATGTACGCCAGCATTCGTTTCGAATTGTTTGTGTATCTAAAACTCACATAATACTTATTGATTAATTGTACTGATCTTAATGAGAACCATGTAGACAAGCTGGATCGTCGCTTAAATAACTGTTTCCGATTCATTTTCTGTCTTCGCAAGTTTGATCATGTTTAATCACCTTTAGATTTCAGCTAAATTGGCTTCCTATTCGTCATCGAGGGCATGTCAGGACACTTCTCACACTTTTTTTCCTATATTATTCGACAATCTATATCCTGACTATTTGAAACGTAAGTTTCAATTTCTATCTCATACGCATGAAAGTCCTCTACGTTCTTCTGAGACTCTTACGCTCTCCATTCCACTTCACCGTTCCGGTTTCACTTCTTCTTCGTTTGCTATACAAGCTGCGCGACTTTGGAATGCACTGCCTGAAACATTGAGACAATGCTCCAACAAAGTAACATTTAAAAAGTATGTTAAAGAACATTTTTGAAAGTCATAAAGAATTTCTAAGTTGACTCAAAAAAAATATCTTCATTCAATTCCCAATACAGGGGTAGACAGAAGTTGAGTCTAGACAATTAAGCCCCTTCGACCCATCATCCACCAAAGATATTTTCGGGACAACGTGACAGGTGGTGAGCCCGTCGCCGTCTTTATGTCCAAGCCAACGATATTCGTACATAAGTTTTTTTTTTGAAAAACCCATTGGTACGAGCCTACCAACTGGGGAGCAAACTCGGGTCTATTAACTCGAAATTCCGACCACCCAACCACTCAGCTATCGTGACTTCTTAAGTAAGTTGACCGTCTTAGTTAATTTGTTCTAGTAGTAAATTTCATCATATATATATATATATATATATATATATATATATATATATATATATATATATATATATATATATATATATGTATGTGTGATATATGTATTTTATTTATCTTTATGTATATATGCTATAATTTCTAAATTCATTATATTTCTTTACTGTTATGTATTATCATAACCGCCTTCGATGTTTTTTCACTCCTTAACGTTAACAGGCAGAGAATGCTTTAAGCATTATGTCCGCCCTTTGTACTTATATATTTTATAAGGTTCAATAAAGTTAAATAAATAAATAAAAATACTAGTCGCGTATCGAGTTTGATTTTTGTCGTTGTTTTATTACTTTTCACTCACAGGAATAAGTCTTGATAATCTTGACAATTTGTAGCAATATTTGCCAACAAATACGCTCACCCTTCTTTGCGGTCTATCTCCCAAGAATACGAAAATTTAATGCTATTACAAAATGCCGACAACGCTGAGTATTGTCTAATAGAAACTCATTAACATTTTACGTAAGTTATCTAGAGGATAGGTAATAAGAAAATCAAATTTAAAGATAGCCACGATAGCCGAGTGGTTGGGTGATCGGAATTCAGGTCAAGAGATCCAAGTTCGTTCCCAGTTGGTAGGCAAATAATGAGTTTTTAAACTTTACGTATGATTCAATCATTGGCTTGGACATAAAGACATCGACGGCCATACCACCTTTATGTTGTCTCAAAAATATCTTCAGTGGAAGGTGGGTCTGAAAGAACTGTCTAGACCTCTGTCTACCCTGTACTGAAGATCTCCTAGAATATACTTATTGATTTATTATAGAAGGGCCTAGAATATTCTTATTGGTATGTGAGACAGTGTCATCTTATGTTTCTCTGTTTTTTCTAGTTAGGGAGTCATCCGTGAGTCCACGCGTAATAATATTATGGCAGATTATATATATAGGAGGTAGGCCAGGACCAGCTGCTGGTCTGTTATTGCGAATAGGGGGTTTCGATAGCCTCTTCCTACTACTGAAACCATTGCTTAAGAAGTTGCCCACATTCCTTCCTTGGATTATTTTTACTCAACACATAAAGTATTATTAGAAGATAGTTTTTAAACCAACAACCATTTATTGACAACAAAAATTTTCTATATGAAATGCTCGAATAGTAAATCCTGGTCATGAATACACAAGACCGGCTAATCAGACACGAATATTTACACAAGCGACGAAACTCGCTCCAAGATTAAATAAATTATTCATATTGTTAGCATAATTCACAAGCTTTTGTCCATAACATCGATGACCTACTTCATCGTTGTTCTGGTTTATCTCAATTCCCTAACATACTTACTAAAATATAATATAACGTCTAATATAAGATAAATAAATATATAAATATCTTCACGAAATTCCCAATACAGGGATAGACAGAGGTCTAATCTAGACAATTAAGTCCCTTCGGCCCACCTTCCACCGCAGATATTCTCGGAACAACGTGACAGGTGGTGAGTCCGTCGTCGTCTTTATGTCCAAGCCAACTATGTAATTCGAACATAAGTTTATGAAAAACCCATTGGTACGAGCCCGCCACCTGGGGAACGAACTCGGGTCTCTTGACTCGAAATTCCGACCACTCCAACCACTCAGCTATCACGAATATTTAATAATAAGTCACGATATTGTGACTATATTGTAATAAGTTTATATAAGATGAATTAAATATTTTTTTAATTAAAAATTTTGTGTAGAAAATTGCAAAATAGTAATCAGTTTTTAATAAAAAAAATTTTATTAATATAAAATAAACCTTATAGTAAAGATTTAAAAGGACTCTTCGAGTTTTAATCTCTCGTTGATTTGCGGCACAATTTATGAAATGGAATTACGCGCCCACTGTGAATAGTATCAATAACTTTTTGTGGTTTGTATCAGCGCAACCCACTGCTGTGTTTATTTATTTCTGATTGTTTGTAACGTTAACATGGCACGAGCGCACGTTCTCCATAAATGTGTTAATGCCGTAACAAACACATGTCGTTTCTGCACGGCCAGAAATGCTCTATTAACATTGAATTCTATTTGGAATAGAAAGAGCGCGGAGGTGACTGTAATGACGGGCGTGGGCATTGGTGACGAATGTGGCCATAAACGCGAGCGAGCGCGACAGAGCACGAGGGCCTGATTTTCCTTTAGATATAATATTGACCTGATTTTCCTTTAGATATATATAGTCACGATAGCCGAGTTGTTGGGTGGTCAGAATTCAGGTCAAGAGATCAAGTTCGTTCCCAGTTGGTAGGCAAATAATGAGTTTTAAACTTTACGTATGATTTAATCATTGGCTTGGACATAAAGACATCGACGGCCATACCACCTTTATGTTGTCTCAAAAATATCTTCAGTGGAAGGTGGGTCTGAAAGAACTGTCCAGACCTCTGTCTACCCTGTACTGAAGATCTCCTAGAATATACTTATTGATTTATTATAGAAGGGCCTAGAATATTCTTATTGGTATGTGAGACAGTGTCATCTTATGTTTCTCTGTTTTTTCCAGTTACGGAGTCATCCGTGAGTCCACGCGTAATAATATTATGGCAGATTATATATATAGGAGGTAGGCCAGGACCAGCTGCTGGTCTGTTATTGCGAATAGGGGGTTTCGATAGCCTCTTCCTACTACTGAAACCATTGCTTAAGAAGTTGCCAACATTCCTTCCTTGGATTATTTTTACTCAACACATAAAGTATTATTAGAAGATAGTTTTTAAACCAACAACCATTTATTGACAACAAAAATTTTCTATATGAAATGCTCGAATAGTAAATCCTGGTCATGAATACACAAGACCGGCTAATCAGACACGAATATTTACACAAGCGACGAAACTCGCTCCAAGATTTAATAAATTATTCATATTGTTAGCATAATTCACAAGCTTTTGTCCATAACATCGATGACCTACTTCATCGTTGTTCTGGTTTATCTCAATTCTAACATACTTACTAAAATATAATACTATAATTTCTAAATTCATTATATTTCTTTACTGTTATGTATTATCAAAACCGCCTTCGATGTTTTCACTCCTTAACGTTAACAGGCAGAGAATGCTTTAAGCATTATGTCCGCCCTTTGTACTTATATATTTTATAAGGTTCAATAAAGTTAAATAAATAAATAAAAATACTAGTCGCGTATCGAGTTTGATTTTTGTCGTTGTTTTATTACTTTTCACTCACAGGAATAAGTCTTGATAATCTTGACAATTTGTAGCAATATTTGCCAACAAATACGCTCACCCTTCTTTGCGGTCTATCTCCCAAGAATACGAAAATTTAATGCTATTACAAAATGCCGACAACGCTGAGTATTGTCTAATAGAAACTCATTAACATTTACGTAAGTTATCTAGAGGATAGGTAATAAGAAAATCAAATTTAAAGATAGCCACGATAGCCGAGTGGTTGGGTGATCGGAATTCAGGTCAAGAGATCCAAGTTCGTTCCCAGTTGGTAGGCAAATAATGAGTTTTTAAACTTTACGTATGATTTAATCATTGGCTTGGACATAAAGACATCGACGGCCATACCACCTTTATGTTGTCTCAAAAATATCTTCAGTGGAAGGTGGGTCTGAAAGAACTGTCCAGACCTCTGTCTACCCTGTACTGAAGATCTCCTAGAATATACTTATTGATTTATTATAGAAGGGCCTAGAATATTCTTATTGGTATGTGAGACAGTGTCATCTTATGTTTCTCTGTTTTTTCCAGTTACGGAGTCATCCGTGAGTCCACGCGTAATAATATTATGGCAGATTATATATATAGGAGGTAGGCCAGGACCAGCTGCTGGTCTGTTATTGCGAATAGGGGGTTTCGATAGCCTCTTCCTACTACTGAAACCATTGCTTAAGAAGTTGCCAACATTCCTTCCTTGGATTATTTTTACTCAACACATAAAGTATTATTAGAAGATAGTTTTTAAACCAACAACCATTTATTGACAACAAAAATTTTCTATATGAAATGCTCGAATAGTAAATCCTGGTCATGAATACACAAGACCGGCTAATCAGACACGAATATTTACACAAGCGACGAAACTCGCTCCAAGATTTAATAAATTATTCATATTGTTAGCATAATTCACAAGCTTTTGTCCATAACATCGATGACCTACTTCATCGTTGTTCTGGTTTATCTCAATTCCCTAACATACTTACTAAAATATAATATAACGTCTAATATAAGATAAATAAATATATAAATATCTTCACGAAATTCCCAATACAGGGGTAGACAGAGGTCTAATCTAGACAATTAAGTCCCTTCGGCCCACCTTCCACCGCAGATATTCTCGGAACAACGTGACAGGTGGTGAGTCCGTCGTCGTCTTTATGTCCAAGCCAACTATGTAATTCGAACATAAGTTTATGAAAAACCCATTGGTACGAGCCCGCCACCTGGGGAACGAACTCGGGTCTCTTGACTCGAAATTCCGACCACTCCAACCACTCAGCTATCATGAATATTTAATAATAAGTCACGATATTGTGACTATATTGTAATAAGTTTATATAAGATGAATTAAATATTTTTTAATTAAAAATTTTGTGTGAAAATTGCAAAATAGTAATCAGTTTTAATAAAAAATTTTATTAATATAAAATAAACCTTATAGTAAAGATTTAAAAGGACTCTTCGAGTTTTAATCTCTCGTTGATTTGCGGCACAATTTATGAAATGGAATTACGCGCCCACTGTGAATAGTATCAATAACTTTTTGTGGTTTGTATCAGCGCAACCCACTGCTGTGTTTATTTATTTCTGATTGTTTGTAACGTTAACATGGCACGAGCGCACGTTCTCCATAAATGTGTTAATGCCGTAACAAACACATGTCGTTTCTGCACGGCCAGAAATGCTCTATTAACATTGAATTCTATTTGGAATAGAAAGAGCGCGGAGGTGACTGTAATGACGGGCGTGGGCATTGGTGACGAATGTGGCCATAAACGCGAGAGCGAGCGCGACAGAGCACGAGGGCCTGATTTTCCTTTAGATATAATATTGACCTGATTTTCCTTTAGATATATATAGTCACGATAGCCGAGTTGTTGGGTGGTCGGAATTTCGAGTCGAGAGACCCGAGTTCGATCCCCAGGTGGCAGTACCAATGAGTTTTTCAAAAACTTATGTACGAATTTCATGGTTGGCTTGGACATAAAGGCGGCGACGGGCTCACCACCTGTCACGTTGTCCCGAAAATATCTTCGGTGGAAGGTGGGTCAAAGGGACTTAATTGTCTAGACTTGACCTCTGTCTACCCCTGTATTGGGAATTGCGTGAAGATATTTATATTTATTTAATATACGACCCACTTTCCACCGAAGTTATTTGTTGGACAACGTGACAGGTGGTAAGCCCGTCGCCGTCTTAATTTCCAAGCCAACGACATTATTTGTACATAAGTTTTTGAAGGAACCGATATCGAACTTGGGTCTCTTGACTCGAATTCTGACCACCCAACTACTCGGCTATCGTGACTTTTAAGCATTTTTATCTTTAAGCATTTTTTCCAGAACGGGGTAAACAGAGGTGTCTCCGGAGCCTATTTAGAACAACATGAAAGGTGAACAACATGAACTTGAATAATACCCGTCACCTATAGATAGCCAATTGCATTTTAAAGCCTTATCCCTTAGGTCTCTGGCATACTCTTGGTAAGAAAAGGGGTGGTATATTTTACACAGAAAAAAATTAGAGTGTGATGATGTTTTAATAAACCTGATTGTTAATCTTTATCAGATAATAAGTAACAAAGAATTAGCTAGTATAACATTTTCAAATAGAAACCAGCTGAGAAAAAAACTACAGAAATAGCATTCTAGTAACTTAATATTGATGAAAACAAATAGTCAAACATTCATTCTCAAATAAATGTTTGACGATTTGTTTAATATTTATTGGAAGGTACAATAAAAAAATTTCTAAAATTGAGGCAATAAAATATTAGTAAAATTTTTTTAAGTAATATATGAAAGACCCTACAATATTACTCATATCAAACATTAAACTCTCAAGCAGAATAACTGTTACGACTTTAGTGTACATGTATAAAAGTTCAAGTGCTTATCAATATGTATAACAATGATTACTTGTTACATACGTTATTAAAACCTGGTCACTCATAAACTTAAATTTTTTCGGTATATACTTTACTTTTTATGTTCCAGTTAGGGTAAAACTTTTCAACGTTAATTAACCAAATTTGTAACCGGGACAGAGTTCGCAGATCGCTAGTCGAAAGTTTAAATCCTACGCGTCATTAAAAACTTTTTACTTTAAGCACTACCAAATTTTACTTTTGTGGTGTCAGAGACGTATATTACGTTACCCATTTAATCATATATTCAAAATTTTTAACTGGAAAGACATTTAATAATAAAATCAAAACGTAATACGTTCATACGCACAATATTCTAAATCAACGTGTGCATTAATTTTTATCACAATTAAAATATGTATAATGATATATAAATACATAACAACTGTATATACACTTGAATAACATTTTTTCACCAATATATCCTTCAGTTTAAACAAAATAGGGACTTTATGCAACTTACACGTATCTTATTTAATAAAACTAATTTGATTAGTAGCAAAATATTGATGTAACTAACTCTTTGCATGTGGTGTTTAAGATGATTTTTATTTTCAGTAAGCGGTTAAAGTTCAGAATTTATTATAAATTTTTGTTTTAGTTCGAAATCATTTTTGATCACATTAGCATTTATTTTAAGCAGGGAATCGTAATTTTTCTGTTACTATATTTTTACATTTGGACAAGATTACTGCAACTAGAGCCTATAAATTGATTCTAAAATTTTTGTTAAATCTATTTTAGTCTATCCCGATTAGTTTTTTTTTTAAATTTCAGTATTCTTTCCTTACATTTCATGACTTGATAATTAGTATTTATGTCTCTTAATGAAAACTTACATTTATAGGGATCTAATTTTAATTGTTTCAATATTATGTACAATTTATTAATTTGTTAAATATTAAGAAAAATTAGAGGAGAGAAGATTCGAGACTAGAATTGAGAGAACAAAGATTTTTTTAAGTAATATATGAAAGACCCTACAATATTACTCATATCAAACATTAAACTCTCAAGCAGAATAACTGTTACGACTTTAGTGTACATGTATAAAAGTTCAAGTGCTTATCAATATGTATAACAATGATTACTTGTTACATACGTTATTAAAACCTGGTCACTCATAAACTTAAATTTTTTCGGTACATACTTTACTTTTTATGTTCCAGTTAGGGTAAAACTTTTCAACGTTAATTAACCAAATTTGTAACCGGGACAGAGTTCGCAGATCGCTAGTCGAAAGTTTAAATCCTACGCGTCATTAAAAACTTTTTACTTTAAGCACTACCAAATTTTACTTTTGTGGTGTCAGAGACGTATATTACGTTACCCATTTAATCATATATTCAAAATTTTTAACTGGAAAGACATTTAATAATAAAATCAAAACGTAATACGTTCATACGCACAATATTCTAAATCAACGTGTGCATTAATTTTTATCACAATTAAAATATGTATAATGATATATAAATACATAACAACTGTATATACACTTGAATAACATTTTTTCACCAATATATCCTTCAGTTTAAACAAAATAGGGACTTTATGCAATGGAATTACGCGCCCACTGTGAATAGTATCAATAACTTTTTGTGGTTTTGTATCAGCGCAACCCACTGCTGTGTTTATTTATTTTCTGATTGTTTGTAACGTTAACATGGCACGAGCGCACGTTCTCCATAAATGTGTTAATGCCGTAACAAACACATGTCGTTTCTGCACGGCCAGAAATGCTCTATTAACATTGAATTCTATTTGGAATAGAAAGAGCGCGGAGGTGACTGTAATGACGGGCGTGGGCATTGGTGACGAATGTGGCCATAAACGCGAGAGCGAGCGCGACAGAGCACGAGGGCCTGATTTTCCTTTAGATATAATATTGACCTGATTTTCCTTTAGATATATATAGTCACGATAGCCGAGTTGTTGGGTGGTCGGAATTTCGAGTCGAGAGACCCGAGTTCGATCCCCAGGTGGCAGTACCAATGAGTTTTTCAAAAACTTATGTACGAATTTCATGTTGGCTTGGACATAAAGGCGGCGACGGGCTCACCACCTGTCACGTTGTCCCGAAAATATCTTCGGTGGAAGGTGGGTCAAAGGGACTTAATTGTCTAGACTTGACCTCTGTCTACCCCTGTATTGGGAATTGCGTGAAGATATTTATATTTATTTATTATACGACCCACTTTCCACCGAAGTTATTTGTTGGACAACGTGACGGGTGGTAAGCCCGTCATAAATCTTAATTTCAAGCCAACGACATTATTTGTACATAAGTTTTTGAAGGAACCGATATCGAACTTGGGTCTCTTGACTCGAATTCTGACCACCCAACTACTCGGCTATCGTGACTTTTAAGCATTTTTATCTTTAAGCATTTTTATCTTTAAGCATTTTTATCTTTAAGCATTTTTATCTTTAAGCATTTTTATCTTTAAGCATTTTTATCTTTAAGCATTTTTATCTTTAAGCATTTTTATCTTTAAGCATTTTTATCTTTAAGCATTTTTATCTTTAAGCATTTTTATCTTTAAGCATTTTTATCTTTAAGCATTTTTATCTTTAAGCATTTTTATCTTTAAGCATTTTTATCTTTAAGCATTTTTTCCAGAACAGGGTAAACAGAGGTGTCTCCGGAGCCTATTTAGAACAACATGAAAGGTGAACAACATGAACTTGAATAATACCCGTCACCTATAGATAGCCAATTGCATTTTAAAGCCTTATCCCTTAGGTCTCTGGCATACTCTTGGTAAGAAAAGGGGTGGTATATTTTTACACAGAAAAAAATTAGAGTGTGATGATGTTTTAATAAACCTGATTGTTAATCTTTATCAGATAATAAGTAACAAAGAATTAGCAAGTATAACATTTTCAAATAGAAACCAGCTGAGAAAAAAACTACAGAAATAGCATTCTAGTAACTTAATATTGATGAAACAAATAGTCAAACATTCATTCTCAAATAAATGTTTGACTATTTGTTTAATATTTATTGGAAGGTACAATAAAAAATTTCTAAAATTGAGGCAATAAAATATTAGTAAAATTTTTTTAAGTAATATATGAAAGACCCTACAATATTACTCATATCAAACATTAAACTCTCAAGCAGAATAACTGTTACGACTTTAGTGTACATGTATAAAAGTTCAAGTGCTTATCAATATGTATAACAATGATTACTTGTTACATACGTTATTAAAACCTGGTCACTCATAAACTTAAATTTTTCGGTACATACTTTACTTTTTATGTTCCAGTTAGGGTAAAACTTTTCAACGTTAATTAACCAAATTTGTAACCGGGACAGAGTTCGCAGATCGCTAGTCGAAAGTTTAAATCCTACGCGTCATTAAAAACTTTTACTTTAAGCACTACCAAATTTTACTTTTGTGGTGTCAGAGACGTATATTACGTTACCCATTTAATCATATATTCAAAATTTTTTACTGGAAAGACATTTAATAATAAAATCAAAACGTAATACGTTCATACGCACAATATTCTAAATCAACGTGTGCATTAATTTTTATCACAATTAAAATATGTATAATGATATATAAATACATAACAACAGTATATACACTTGAATAACATTTTCAAATAGAAACCAGCTGAGAAAAAACTACAGAAATAGCATTCTAGTAACTTAATATTGATGAAAACAAATAGTCAAACATTCATTCTCAAATAAATGTTTGACTATTTATTAATATTTAATGGAAGGTACAATAAAAAATGTCTAAAATTGAGGCAATAAAATATTAGTAAAATTTTTAAGTAATATATGAAAGACCTACAATATTACTCATATCAAACATTAAACTCTCAAGCAGAATAACTGTTACGACTTTAGTGTACATGTATAAAGTTCAAGTGCTTATCAATATGTATAACAATGATTACTTGTTACATACGTTATTAAAACCTGGTCACTCATAAACTTAAATTTTTCGGTACATACTTTACTTTTTATGTTCCAGTTAGGGTAAAACTTTTCAACGTTAATTAACCAAATTTGTAACCGGGACAGAGTTCGCAGATCGCTAGTCGAAAGTTTAAATCCTACGCGTCATTAAAACTTTTACTTTAAGCACTACCAAATTTTACTTTTGTGGTGTCAGAGACGTATATTACGTTACCCATTTAATTATATATTCAAAATTTTTAACTGGAAAGACATTTAATAATAAAATCAAAACGTAATACGTTCATACGCACAATATTCTAAATCAACGTGTGCATTAATTTTTATCACAATTAAAATATGTATAATGATATATAAATACATAACAACAGTATATACACTTGAATAACATTTTCAAATAGAAACCAGCTGAGAAAAAACTACAGAAATAGCATTCTAGTAACTTAATATTGATGAAAACAAATAGTCAAACATTCATTCTCAAATAAATGTTTGACTATTTATTTAATATACGACCCACTTTCCACCGAAGTTATTTGTTGGACAACGTGACAGGTGGTAAGCCCGTCGCCGTCTTAATTTCCAAGCCAACGACATTATTCGTACATAAGTTTTTGAAGGAACCGATATCGAACTTGGGTCTCTTGACTCGAATTCTGACCACCCAACTACTCGGCTATCGTGACTTTTAAGCATTTTTATCTTTAAGCATTTTTATCTTTAAGCATTTTTATCTTTAAGCATTTTTATCTTTAAGCATTTTTATCTTTAAGCATTTTTATCTTTAAGCATTTTTATCTTTAAGCATTTTTATCTTTAAGCATTTTTATCTTTAAGCATTTTTATCTTTAAGCATTTTTATCTTTAAGCATTTTTATCTTTAAGCATTTTTATCTTTAAGCATTTTTATCTTTAAGCATTTTTATCTTTAAGCATTTTTATCTTTAAGCATTTTTATCTTTAAGCATTTTTATCTTTAAGCATTTTTATCTTTAAGCATTTTTATCTTTAAGCATTTTTATCTTTAAGCATTTTTATCTTTAAGCATTTTTATCTTTAAGCATTTTTATCTTTAAGCATTTTTATCTTTAAGCATTTTTATCTTTAAGCATTTTTATCTTTAAGCATTTTTATCTTTAAGCATTTTTATCTTTAAGCATTTTTATCTTTAAGCATTTTTATCTTTAAGCATTTTTATCTTTAAGCATTTTTATCTTTAAGCATTTTTATCTTTAAGCATTTTTATCTTTAAGCATTTTTATCTTTAAGCATTTTTATCTTTAAGCATTTTTATCTTTAAGCATTTTTATCTTTAAGCATTTTTATCTTTAAGCATTTTTATCTTTAAGCATTTTTATCTTTAAGCATTTTTATCTTTAAGCATTTTTATCTTTAAGCATTTTTATCTTTAAGCATTTTTATCTTTAAGCATTTTTATCTTTAAGCATTTTTATCTTTAAGCATTTTTATCTTTAAGCATTTTTATCTTTAAGCATTTTTATCTTTAAGCATTTTTATCTTTAAGCATTTTTATCTTTAAGCATTTTTATCTTTAAGCATTTTTATCTTTAAGCATTTTTATCTTTAAGCATTTTTATCTTTAAGCATTTTTATCTTCAGTAAGCGGTTAAAGTTCAGAATTTATTATAAATTTTTGTTTTAGTTCGAAATCATTTTTGATCACATTAGCATTTATTTTAAGCAGGGAATCGTAATTTTTCTGTTACTATATTTTTACATTTGGACAAGATTACTGCAACTAGAGCCTATAAATTGATTCTAAAATTTTTGTTAAATCTATTTTAGTCTATCCCGATTAGTTTTTTTTTTTTTAAATTTCAGTATTCTTTCCTTACATTTCATGACTTGATAATTAGTATTTATGTCTCTTAATGAAAACTTACATTTATAGGGATCTAATTTGAATTGTTTCAATATTATGTACAATTTATTAATTTGTTAAATATTAAGAAAAATTAGAGGAGAGAAGATTCGAGACTAGAATTGAGAGAACAAAGATTTTTTTTATAGAATAGGGAGGCAAACGAGCAGGTAGCTCACGTGGTGGTAAATGACTATCGCTGCCCATGAACACCCGCAATACCAGAGGCATAGCAGATGCGTTGCCGGCCTTAGAGTGCTACCCTCCCCAGAATTTGGGGAGGGGGTGTGTGGGCCTCCGGTTGCCTGCACTCACCAGACGAAACGCAGAAGTTTGTTAGATTTCTACTTCACGCTGGTGTCAATTAAATGAGTATTGCTTTTTTAGTCGCTAAATCTGCATCAGCATAATTCTTGTGCACATTACATGAAAGTAATGCTGAAGAAGCTTACGTGTAGAAGCTTTCAATTCATGATTAAGATTAATGTCTTCATGTCAAAACGCCTCTTATTGAATTCCTGCAATTTAATACACGTAAAAATTCAAGTATTTGATTTAGAATGATTTTCTTCTAAACTTCATTCAGAATGAATGTGTATGATCTAAATCTGCGGCAAGTAACTAAAGCATGGAACGCAATAGAAAATCACAAGAGTCGGCGATAAAACCGCTACCTACAATCTTACCTTACCATTTACCTGTACCGTATCTAATGTGTAGCCTGGTGGCGATGTGCAGGACTTTTCTAGAAAAACTTGCCAATTTTATGAATTGAGCTGCGTTTACGTCAATATACATGTGGTTAAATCTTTTTCCGGACAAACCAGAACAGGTGCTCTTGCCTACCATATATTATCGAGCTCTTAAACCGGTGAAAGTGTCCCTTCTCAGTCATGAACACTCAATCTGACTATTAGAGCGACTCTTTTACAGCAGCACATTATTTGCACAAAAATTTGTTGAGAAACATTTATATATACATACAAATATATAAATACATATTTTAACGTGTTTAAGTTTTATATGTTTCCGGTGTTCACATATTCATAATAAGTCCGTAATAATAATAACTTAGTAACAATACTTAACAATAAATTCGTATGCATAATCACCATTTTAATAAAGGCGTCTTACTAAAAACACATCTAGTAATTTGCAATTAGCACAAATATCGCACTACTCTCCGGCACTTTGTACTGAAATTGAGTATTAATATATTTGTAATGCGATAATGTCTATAATTACATATTCCTTAATAATAATTAAATAGGGTTTAATAGGTCTTCAGACCTAAATTTATTTTCTGAGTAATAAATGAACACAGACAATTACTTTATTAATGATTTTACACTCAGTCTCGGGTCTGGGTGCTTGTTTTCGATTCCATTGCTTTGGCATCAAAACAATGTATGTTACGTTTTCACTATCTATGTAATTATGGATATACATAAGCAAGAATCTGGTAATGACAACATCAGAGATCTTATTAATTCACACAGAGAATTAAATCATTTGCTTTCCATCCGTATCTGCCTTTCTTAGCATCGATATTTGAATGTTCTATTTTCCTTTAACAATAAGAAATCACTTATTGGTCTTTTACCCCGGAAAATTAAAGGATCCACGAGAATAATTCAAAACGCGGGCGAATTTAAGTGCATAATTTCGTCTAACTTTAAATGTATAATGTTTTTTAAAAATTGGTAAATATGTTGTTCGAATTAGGCAGTCAATCTCAATAGTTAAAAGTCACGTAACCATTTAAGGGGAAATTTTTACGCCGGAAGTAGCCATCAACGGTAATTTGGTTAGCACATTGTTAAAAATGTTTATTTTTCCGGTATTGTTGTGTTTGTTAAGAAAACAAATTACCAAACGTGTTACCCTAATAATGCTTTTCGTTTCCATTAGCATAAGTTCCATAACATAAATATTCAATAAATCATCAAATTGTTGTTTATATTTGTCATAGATTTTATATGTTTATTCAAAGTACGAATAATACTTCATACACGAAATATTCATATCCGATTTACGATCTATGTAGCTAGCCAATAACAACTTCGGTGTGCCGATTGTTAGGACTATGTCAGTTACCCTGGTTCTGCTGCGAATCTCTAGTAATGTTACGGATTCTAACACGAAGAGCAACACCTGACATAGTCCTTTCCATAGCCTGCTGAGTAACCCTGAACGAGGCGTTCTGCCGGCAGTGAAGAAGAAGAACAACCCAAGACCCACGTTATTATTTTATCCATAAGTATTAATAGAATATAGAAGGGCAAATCCAAGAAAGATAATTAGTTGTAAGTAGACAGGTTGTTGACCTGTACTATATTGGAAATCTTGTGAGCAAATATTATTTTTGACCATTTTTTGACACTTTAAAAGACTTGTTGAGGTGTTAAGGCGAAAGTGTTCTATATAGTTCTTAGTTAAAAAAATATGTTAGTGCAGTTACAATTATTTCTCTATTCAATTGTTATTTTAATGATAGGCTAACGTAGTAACACTCAATACAAATAATTATCTAAGATCTAGCTTTGTCTCTAACGGGCCATGTAAGTTTCTTGTTTTACTTATAAAAATATATACATTTTAACGTGTAGATATATCTTCACGCCATTCCCAATACTGGGTAGATAGAGTCTAGAGAAATAAGTTCTTTCGAACCACCTTACACTGAAGACAATTCTTGGAACGTGAGAGCGGTGAGTCTGTCGTATATATACTATACTCACTGTAACAGAGTCTTGAGTATATATTTTATTACATCTCATTTCATGTCACGTATTCAAATTATCATTATTGCGTATTTAGCAAAACCTTTATTCGAACAAGACGCGATAGCGTGATTGGGTGATCAGAATTCGAGTCAAGAGACCCGAGTTCGATCCCCAAGAATAACCACCTGTCACGTTGTCCCGAAAAATGTCTTAGATGAAAGGTGGCTCGAAGTACTTAATTGTCTAGACTTGACCTCTGTCTACCCTTGTATTGAATGGCGTGAAGATATATACATATATATATATATATATATATATATATATATATATATATATATATATATATATATATATATATATATATATATATATATATATATATATATATATATATATATATATATATATATATATATATATATATATATATATATATATATATATATATATATATATATATATATATATATATATATATATATATATATATATATATATATATATATATATATATATATAAGAAAGATCTATATACCTTGCCGTGTTTATTGAGATGACTCTAACTAGTGTACCCAAAAAATAATTGGCAAATATATATGTATATAAAAATATATATGTAGGGATTATCCTGATTAAATGAAATAATTGGTTTTTCAACTCACTTCAGTCTTTTATTTTCACTTTTACTATTTTAGAATATTAATTTCGTCTTATCACTTTCTTCTTCCTTTCACGTACGCCATTCGTCTCCTCTCTCCCTCACACATCATTCTATCTCATCTCATTCGTCTCAACCAATCATTATGTCATATCTTCCCTCTTAGTCTCACTTATCCTTTCTCTCACTCATTTACACATCCTACACTCGGCCATCCTGCTTTCATATCTGTCCTCAGATATGGTTTACATTAATAAAAATTTTTAATCTAGTAGGAACATAGATTACATCATCACTAACTTAATTAGTACTTAAATAAACTAGACATCTTTAGAAAACTTAAATAAACTAAACTTTTAAAAGAAAATAACACCTTATGGTGTAACACGTTGTTACTTTATAACACAAAAACAACAATAAAAATATCCTACTTTAACATTCATTCTTCATCCACTCTTACACATACTGCTGAAAAACTATCAAAAATTAGTGTTCACCTGAAACATACAAAAATATTAAGACACATTAATCATCATCTCCAGGCCACCTCTTCATCAAATCAGCTGAGCTTAATGTCTTGTTCGGCCCTTCTGTAGTGTCGTACACCTTCTCCACATCATAGCGGTCATTTCGTTTTATCTTCACTACTTTGTAAGGTCCAAAAAACTTCGGTTTCAGTTGCAACCCTGGTCCAAACTGCGTTCTCTTGATAGCAACTAGCTCATCTAGCTCGTACTTGTTGCTGTCCTTCCTTTTCTTATCATAGGTCTTTCTGTTTTCTTCCTGTACTTTCTGGATTTGTTCTTTGGCCTTCTGCCTCAGTTCTTCTCTCTGTTCGTTGTGTTGTTCTGCTAGCTCTTGTTGCAGTAGTTCAACAATTTGTAGGTCATCTTTACATTTCATCTTTGAGCCCACCATCAACTCAAAAGGTGTGGTATCTGTACTCCTCTGGTATGTGTTGTTCAGCGCTCTCTGTACTCTGCTCACATGTTTGTACCATAACGATTTGTCCTCTATACACAGCTTCGTAAACATTGGAGTGAGTATGCGGTGAACCTCCTGACCGTTTCCTCGTGGTACTCCCGTCGTGATCTTCGCATGCTCTATGTTTTCATCTAGACAGTATTTCGTGAAGTCGCCACTCGTGAATGCTGTTCCTCTATCAGTTATGATTCTGGTAGGGTTGCCAAATATCGGCTGGTGTGCTTGCATCTTCGTCAGTACTTCTGCGGATGTTGTCGGCTTCGTGGGGTAAAGCCACACAAACTTCGTAAAGGCATCAATCACTGTCACAATATGATTGTACTGCTTCCTCGTCTCCGTGGTGGTCCTATGTGATCTAAATGAAGGGTATGCAGGGTGTTCCTTCTTTATTGATTGGATTCAATTCGAACACATTCTTTGGTTCTGGGAATCTCACCACAGCGTATATCTTCTCACGGCTGGGTCGTACTTCTCCGTCTTTGATACGATGTCCTAGGAACTCAATCTCTTCATTTAAAAGCCTTGCCTTCTTCCAATTTATCTCTAGACCATAATCAGCTGCCACATTCAGAACTTGCTGTAGTCTTTCCACGGCTTCGACCTCGCTGATTGCTGGAATAATAATATCGTCTATAAATATCATCATCACATTCTTTGCTATTAGATCTCTGAATATAATCGTTATAAATCTCATGAAACACTTAGGCGATGAAGTCAATCCAAATGGTGCCCTCAGAAATTCGAACTGCCCATGTTGCGTCACAAATGATGTGTATGGCACTGACTCCTCGCTCACCTTCAAATGAAAAAATCCGTTTTGAGATCTAATACGCTAAATATCTTGCCGTCTTTCAGTTTGTCAATCACGTCATCTATGATTGGCAAAGGGAATTCATCTTTAAGAATCTTCTTGTTTAGTAGCCTGTAGTCGACACAGACTCTAGTAGTGTCATCTTTCTTCTTGACCAACACCAGGGACTAGCATATTCAGAAAAACTTACCCGCGCAATGCCTTTCTCTATCCACTCCTCTACCTGGTCTTCCACTAGCTTTTGCTCCGTCAACGCCAGCCGTCGTGGGCGTTGGGCAACTGGGATGTCGTCCTTCAACACAATCTTCAATTGTACTGGTGCTTCTTTAGTTTGGCACTGTTTGTAATCAATACCATTTGCTCCACCTGCTCTCAGTGTTTACACCTGCTGCACAACCTGTTAACTCAATTTGGTTAGCAAAACAATCAACTCTCTTCCACCATTCATCATCTTTCGGGTACAACTTCGCCTCTCCATCACATAACACCATCACTAATTCACTCAGAAATTCTTGCCCTAAAATAACCGTAAACGGCATACAGTCTCTAGGCACTACATGGAATGTCACGTCTTCGTAGAGCTCTCCGTCGATCGTCACGTTAGCACGAAACTGTCCGCTCGATTTCACCTTTGTTTGGCCAAGTCCAGATATCACCAAGTTGTCGTCGTATTTCTCGATGTTAAACGCCATAAACTGGTCGTCGGCCATTAGATTCGCACATGATCCTGTGTCTAGTAATGTCTTGACTTGAAAACCACACATTTCCATCATTTTCATGGGTTTTCTGCACTTTCAACTTAAACTCGTCTTTGTTATTGTTTTGAATGTGAAACATTCCGCCATATTCTCCGTTTTCATTGTCAAACGTGAACTCTCGCTCCTCATTGGCTGTTGTCGTGTTTTGACAATCACTTGCAAACATGGCCGCCCTCGGCTTCATGTTTGGTTGATCGAATCTTCGAGGCGTCGTCTTATTGGCTGGCACTCCGGCGCCGCCAAATTTGAATGCATTTCCGCCGCTTCCGCTGCCAACAGCGCCATCACGTCTAGCGGAGGATTGTGGAACCTCGACTTTGCAATGCTTACTCAAATGTCCGAATGCATTACAGCGAAAACACTTGATTCCTGTGGGACAGTCGCTCGCCATATGGTCATTCTCCCCACAGTTGTAGCACCGTCTCCGCTGCTGACCACCTGTCTGCTGTTTGCCACTCGTCGTTGGTCGTCTCGAACCTTGTCGCTCGCTGGTCTCCTTTGGTGCAGAGCTTCTTTTAGCCTCTGACCTCTCCTTCATTTGTTCATACAGCTTTAATCTATCTTTGAGTACTGAGTATGTAACAGCGCCATAAAGTATAGTCTTGTTTACTTCACTATCTTGAATGCCCTCAACAATGTACTGTATTGCCACATTGTCATTGAACCTAGCACGCTTGCCCATCTCCTTCATCTTTAGCATGTACTGCATGTAGGTTTCACCAGGTTCCTTCTTCCTAGCTGCCATCAGCTCATGCATCTCTTTGCTGTTGATTTTTTCAGGGAACTCTTGTAACAATGCCGCTTTCAGTTCTTTGAAGCCTTTGAACACCTTCTCCGTCTTTAACCATAGTGCTGCTGTACCTTCTAGTGATCTTCTTGCAATAATGAGCTGCTGCTGAGGTGTGTCCAATTGAATATTTCTGCGTTGTCCTCAATGTCTTCTGCCCACTTCACAGCAGAATAGGTATCGTCATCGCCGTTGAATTTGGTTATGTTGTAGAATCCGTCTAAATAGGTTGCAAACAACTTCTCCGGTTTCTCCGTCTTATCAGTCGTCTTTTCTGATTCCGTCGTCATTGTGATTGTATCGTCTTCTTTGGTTTATTCGTCTTTTCGTCTTTGAGGTTATGAAAAAACCACGCCGGTCACGTCGTAAAAATTTTGGGATGATCCCGGACGAGCCCCAAAATTTGTAGGGATTATCCTGATTAAATGAAATAATTGGTTTTTCAACTCACTTCAGTCTTTTATTTTCACTTTTACTATTTTAGAATATTAATTTCGTCTTATCACTTTCTTCTTCCTTTCACGTACGCCATTCGTCTCCGCTCTCCCTCACACATCATTCTATCTCATCTCATTCGTCTCAACCAATCATTATGTCATATCTTCCCTCTTAGACTCACTTATCCTTTCTCTCACTCATTTACACATCCTACATATATATGTATATATATATATATATATATATATATATATATATATATATATATATATATATATATATATATATATATATATATATATGTATATATATATATATATATATATATATATATATATGTATATATATATATATATATATATATATATATATATATATATATATATATATATATATATATATATATATATATATATATATATATATATATATATATATATATATATATATATATATATATATATATATATATATATTTATATATATATATTTATATTGACTTTCACTTCATATTTATGATACTTTAGTTTAAAACAATTTTATACGACATATATTATTACTATATGCCTTACGATTACAACTCCTGTACATCATACGAGAGTATGTAAAGTTAAAAGCAGTGAAAAGGACAAAGGAATTAACAAGGTTTCGTTAACCAACTTGTAACGGATACATTAAATTTGGTTTTTTAACAGTGGTAGAGCCACGCATCAGCTTTTGTTGTTGCATGAATGGGCCGGCTCGACCGGGGAAGTACCATGACCTCACAGAATACCGGCGTGAAGTAGAAGTTTAACAAACTTCTGCGTTTCGTTTGGTGAGTGCAGGTAACCGGAAGCCCACACACCCCCCTCCCCCAATTATGGGGGGGGGGACACGAAGGGCGGCAACGCATCTGGTATGCCTCTGGTATTTCGGGTGTTCATGGGCGGCGGTAATCATTTACCATCACGTGAGCCACCTGCTCGTTTGCCTCCTTTTGCTATAAAAAAATGAAACAGCATCGTGCATCTGTATTGTACCTTAGCCTTGTACTTATTCATCGTCATTCATCCAATTTACACCAATATAATGGTATATTGGGCAGAATATTGGGGCAAATAATAAACCTTATATTAAAATTTTTTATCCACAATAATTCTTGAATCTCATGGAATAATAATACTCGGTGCTGTACACTTTTCAGCGATGCCACATAGACTACAGGTATAACAAAATGTTGAAATGTTTATACAATGAGACTACGATGTGTATCCGAGTCAAAGCACAAAACCTATCCAATTGCTTAAAAGTGTAAGACAGGGTGAAGATGCTTTGGAAGATGTCTTTAAGCTACTGAACGGGAAAGGATACGGTGTTAAAATCAATGGCAAATACAGCATTCACCTTCAGTTTGCCGATTACATAGTCTTGATGCCTGGGTCGCTTGAAGAGATTTGCACTATGCTCAATGACTTCAGTAGTGTTTCTTCACAGTTTGCTTTTAAAATTAAAATGGACAGGACTAAGGTATGCAATAGCATTGCAAAATATTAAATATCTTTGCGCCATTCCGAATACAGGGTTGGACAGAGGTGTAGTCTATACAATTAAGTCCCTTCGACCCACCTTCCACCTGACTGGTGGTGAGCCCGTAGCCGTCTTTATGTCCAAGCCAACGATGTAATCGTTCATAAGTTTAAAAAAAAAACCTTTGGTACGAGCCTGGCACCTGGGGGTCTCTCGATTCCGAACACTCAACCACTCGGCTATCTTGACTTCAAACGTAAGGAAATAGCAAAACATAAATAATAAAAATAATTGAAATAATGAATAACGTTCATAAAAGTATATACAAGTAAAGACATAATAATAAAAGAATCGCAATTCTTTGAAAGGAAGAAATGTTTGTTCCGGCTTAAGCAAAAAGTTCAACATTATTAACGTAAAAGTTTTTAGGTCACGCCAAATGTCAGTCGGGTGTTATTGACGGTATACATGGCTGAACTTCTCTGAATAACTGATTTGAAAAGGTAACAACCTCTTGACACTGAGGTGGCGTAGTGTTGTAACAAATAAAAAATTCAATGTATTCATATATATTGTACGTAGTACGCCCATGAGCATAGAATATACGTTACTAAAAATGTTACAAAGAAAAAAAATTAATGGAACCTGTTTTTAATACATACACATTACTTATATTAAATTTTTATTGAAATAATGCAATTTTTAAAACTAAGTTAGGATACATGAAGGTAAAAAGCTTCTAAATATATGTTCATGAACCCCACCCAAACTGAAAAAAATGAGTAACTTGAAACCGAACTATTAGGCCACCAGATAAAAAATGGCTACTGCTGTAATTAGCAGCCGCCACTGTATGCATCGCCACTCTAAAGCACTAACATACTCATGGTCCGTGCTTACATTAACCCGTCTATAAATTTCAAACTCGAATACAAATACATATTTTTATGCAGCTAATTTACGGCTTATTGTGATATTCCACCCAGGCTATTTATACGTAAAATGTTGGAGTCGCCACGTGTTAATGACAGCTAAAAAGAAAATCGCCTGTCTAGCACCTTGGGAACCAAAATCTTGTGGAACAATTTTAATAGAAAGGTCAGAAGTAGATACCCGAATGTTTGGGAGAGTAGAATTCAGTCAAGAGACTTGAGTTCGTTCCACAGGTGGTAGGTTCGTACCAATGGGTTTTCTCAAAACTAATGTGTAATTTCTATCGTTGGCGTAGACGTAAAGCCGGTGACAGGTAGACTCACCATCTGACACGTTGCCCCAAAAATGTCTTTAGTGGAAGCTGGGTCGAAAGAACCTATGTTTTTAGATCTCTGTCTACCCCAGTATTGTGATTGGTGTGAAGGTATTTATTTATAAATGTATATAAATATTTATTTATAAATGCTTATAAAAGTCACGATACCCGAGTGGTTGGGTGGTCGGAATTTCGAGTCAATAGACCCGAGTTCGATCCCCAGTTGGTAGGCTCGTACCAATGGGTTTTTCAAAAACTTATGTACGAATATCGTTGGCTTGGACATAAAGACGACGACGGGCTCACCACCTGTCACGTTGTCCCGAAAATATCTTCGGTGGAAGGTGGGTCGAAGGGACTTAATTGTCTAGACTCGACCTCTGTATTGGAAATTGCGTGAAGATATATTTTTTTATATAAATATTAAAGTGGAAAAATTCGCAATCGATTCAACTTATAACACGAGTGCCTATATTCTTTCTATAGACGAAACACGGATGTAGAAGATGCCTCTTATACTTTCCGAGATACGGGTTTTATACGGGGATTTAATACGGTTATTATGCACGGTTGTGATCAAGAATTGGCTGAACTAGCCCATTGACACAGCTATAGAAGCTACGACATGGTTCTATCACCATCATCATATATCTCTTGTCAGATGGCATCTCAAAAATTCCAGATAAAAATAAGTCTCACCGGAGATCGCATAGTGTCTATGGTATAAGTCTTACGTAATAGGCAAATGAAAATAAAGTTTCACACCAAACCGAATACTGGGGTAGACAGAGGTCTAGACAATTAAATCCTTTCTACCCATCTACCATCGAAGACATTTTTTGGGATAACGTGAAAGTATGTATGTTCAAGCCAACGATATATAAATCGTACATTAGTTTTTATTTGAGATAATAATCCACGTTTACGAACCTAATGATCGATGAACGAACACTTAACTTGAACAAATGAAAAAGAAAATTTTATTGTATCTAAAAAATCTGTTTCTATAAATAAACGTTTTGTTCGTCTTAAAGCACTTATAAGATAAATGTTCCTTTATTTTAAATTCTTAACACGTGCAAAGTGATAGATTATCACTCCATACGCGACAAGAATTTAATTTACCCAGAAGTGTTCGCATAATACTGTTACGCATACCTTTTTACGCTCGCAAAACTGCCTTTATCTTATTTGGAATGTTTTAGAGTCGAATCAATAGTAAAATCTTCACACATGTATGTTTTACACTGAACGAGTATATATTGCAAAACTTCTCTTAAATAGCTGGAGTAGGTCCTGAATTATTTAAAAATGTAAGTTTTATTATGCAAAAATATCAGATATTTTAAAAAATTCGAAGAGAAAATAGTTAATTTGAAATCTACAACTTTTCTTAAGATTTGTCTCATATGTCTTTCATGTGCGTCAATATTTATATTAACTTTACCATTATTACCACTAAAATAATATAACTTTATAAAGTGTATCAGTGTAGTTTCGCCATAAAAATCTGTCTATGGTTTACTTTAATTGCAACCTTTCAATAACTTAAATTGTTTATGAAATTCATTAATGTTCTTTATTTTTTATTGACTTTAACAAAATTAGAATTATTTAAACATAAATTAGAATAATCATCTTACAATTACAACGGCAGTTACAAGTCTCAGAAATAAAATTTAATTATAGATTACAATTGTAGGTTAGTTATTATTATAAAGTTAACAAATAAAGGTAGTATGTACGTCCATTTTAATTAAATATTCCATGTACTAATTATACGCTGCAAATAATTTAACTTGTATGGTAATTGCATAATAATGCTTATATTGTGCCATTCTAAATTACAATACTGAGAACCGACACAAGGAACGATATACATGAAATAAAATATGTTGCGAACAATGGATTACGGCAGGAATGAAGTAAAAGGCCGATTTTTCAATGTTGTCTTATAATAAATAACATCACTTTTTTATTTTATTATCACATTTTAGTTCTTTACAGTAGCGAATTTCCATTGTCATAAATATCATAGATTATTTATTAAACATTTATTTAAGAATTGCTCCGCCAAATTTATGATGGATTAGAACACCATTTAAATCATGTTTAAAAATTTTAAAATCATTACGCAATTTTATTGATTTTTAAAGTATATTTATGCTGAACTTTTATGTGATTAAATTAAAGACAAATAATTATTTTAAATAAAACTATGTAAAAACGCATACGTATTTATTTAATTTATTTTCTCATTTATTTAAACTATGTAATTTATTCAAATTAGTTTTAATTTAAATAAATTATTTGAAATAAAACTAAGTAAAAAGCCGATAAAATCTGAAAATGGGTTTTATTTAAAATGTGTAGTATTCGCGTAAATGCATGAAATCATTACAAATAATTCTATTTAATTTAATTTTTAAAAATAATTAAATTTTTTAAAAAATTCTGTTTAATTTAATCAAATTTAAAATAAATTTTAATTCTTTTAATTTTAATTCAAAATGTGTTATAATTATATTGAGATACGATAGCTGAGTGGTTGGGTCATCGGAATTCAAGTGAAGAGATCTGGGTTCAATTTCTAGGTGGCAGGCTTTTATCAATTGGTTTTTTCAAAAACTTTTATACGATTTATATCGTTGGCTTGGACCTAAAGACGGCGACGGGGTCTGTACCTGTAACGTGGTCCATAAAAATATCTTCGGTGGAAAGGGAGTCGAAAGGACTTTCTCACCCTGTATTGGGATTTTGTGAGAGTCCTTGCATGAAATGCAAGCTTTTGCTTTTTAACTAATACTACATTCAAATTTGGAGGCTAAGGAACGATACTCAATGCAGATGCTATCCATTTATATCGTTGGCCTAAATAACTAAGTTTCAAACGCTGCCTTTCTCTTTGTTTAAAACAAACCGTTAAGAACGATAAGAAAAATTAAAAAAAAAACTCTCTCTTACACTTCAAAGAATTCAAGAACTTGAACTACATTAATTGCCTAAGCTTCTTAATGAACGTAGATTTTATATTTCACCGACTTTAGAAAAGGAGGAGACTCTCATTTGGGTTGTATGTCAATTTTTTGTGTTTGTTACCGATGCGGCAATAAATGCATTTTCCATTACGACGGCCATAGGTCTAGACGATGAAGTCCTATATTCCCACATTTCAACGGAGCCTATTTCGGGACAATGTAACAGGTGGCGAGCTTGTTGTGATCTTTATACCCAAGCTAACAATTATGTCATTGAGTTATTGTTTTATTGATTGGTTTTTAAATATTATTAAGTATCATATAGCTTTGAATATTTTAAAAAGGCTATCAAATTTCCTCAATACACACTCATCACCATCATCATCATCATCTGATAATAGTTTGTAACTACTAGTTTTTACATACTATAATGTGAAAAATAAAATAATTTGTTTTTTTCTCCATTTTGTTTTTATTCTCATATACATATATATATATATATATATATATATATATATATATATATATATATATATATATATATATATATATATATATATATATATATATATATATATATATATATATATATATATATATATATATATATATATATATATATATATATATATATATATATATATATATGTGGTTCACGTGATGCTAAGTGATTACCGCCGCCCGTGAAGACGGAGATATTGATATTGCGGATCAGAGGCATAGCAGATGCGTTGCCGGTTTTAGAGTGTTCTCCAGAATTGGGGAGGGAGGTGTGTGGGCCACTGTTTACCTTCATTCACCAGACGAAATGCAGAAGTTTGTTAGACTTTTACTTCACGCCGGTATTCTGTGAGGTCGTGGTACTTCCCCAGTCGAGCCGGCCCATTCATGCAAACAACAAAAGCTGATGCGTGGCTCTACCAATGGTTAAAATCGAAATAGTCACTGATCATTGTGCGTTGTGGTTATATTGTCGTTGTATATTGCATTTCATACAGTACATATGAACGGGTTTTATTTTACTTATGTACGAATTATATCGTTGGCTTGGACATAAAGGCGGCGACTGGCTCTTCACCTGTCACGTTATCCCGAAAATATCTTCGGTGGAAGGGACTTAATTGTCTAGACTAGACCTCTGTCAACCCCTGTATTGGGAATTGTGTGAAGATATTTATTTAAATTATTTAATATTAATACACTTATTTGACTTAACAGTATTTAACTTTCCGCTTTTGGTCTTGGTCCTTTTACCCAAGATTTGACATTGAGTTTGTTGTGATTATTAGCGATCAGAAATATCTCGTATTTGGCATCTTCCACTCTATAGTCTTTGACTTGTTTAATGTCAGTCTATTGTTTTAAGGTGGTTATCCCACTGTTCAGTCTTTTACAACAGATACGGAATGAGAGTTTATTCTCACGCTGTAACCACATGACAAATAGTAATATTTTTATCGGTATAAAATTTCTTAGCCCAATCACGTCTCGTGCGAAATTGAAATGTCATTTTTATTATATTACTAAAAGGAACGACCCTTTTCACATTCGAAGGCTTTCAATCAATTTCAATTTATTTATGCTAGAGATAAATAAGTGACAATGAATATTGTTTTCGAGGAATTGACGGTAAAAAGTTGTTAGTAAAGTTACAAACATACATCCAAAACGGTGAAAGTCAAGTACAGGCTAAAGGAAAACAACGATGAACAAAACATAGAAACGAGTTTATTGCGTGTTTGTATTAAATGTTTGCCTATAGTTATAATATAGTTATGTAACTTTTATATATTTACTTACATAAAATTTTCTACTTTTGAAGCTAAAATAAGATTAATTCTTTAGATTCTTTAATTTGGATTAATTGGATTCTGTAACACAAAAAGTAAGTAATTTAACATAATTCTATGTAATGGCGGACCGCCAAGTTACTTTGGGTTTGCAAAGAATGTCTGTCACAGAATGACAGACACAACCTTCTTATAATACATGTATTAAAAATATCTTCAGGCCATCCCCAATACATGGGTAGACAGCAAAGTAAACGCGAACCCGGCCTTCTTAAACTTTTTCCATGGGAATTTATACACCCGGAAATTACGCTTGTGATTTGGGAAGGTGAAAGTTAGATGATTTCAATGATCAATGGAAGTATAAGCGCCAATATCTTAGATTTTGTAAAAGCAAATGGAAATCTGTCGATGCAGCTTAAGGGATATATTGTAAATAAAAATATACCATATAGGGGTAGACAGAGATCTACAAAATTAAACCATATGACGACCTTCCACTAAACATATTTTGGGACATTGTGCCAGGTGGTGAGCCTGTCGTCGCCCTCATGTCCAAGACAACTATATAAATCGTACATAAGTTTTGAAAAAAAACATTATTGGCCAATCAACCATTAGCCTATCGTGACTTTTAACTGACTTTGTCGTGACTATGTTATGAAAATAAAGAAAAACAAAAAGAAAATATCTTTGGCCTGTAACTTTTCTTTGGCCTGTAATCTGTAGTTATGAAAACCTTACTAAGGGTAAACGAATGCGATATCTTATATCGATAAATAGAAGAAAATGTATAAGGGTTATTGGTATTGTCCTTATCGTGTGTATCCTAAGCTATCATATACTCGTATATAGATTCTAACTCACGACTTTGTGCCATAATGTTGCTTTGGTCAAAATATCTAAACAAATTTTAACGCCCTAATTTGGACTCTCTTAGGGAAATTATTTAAAAACCTAAAATGTAATAATGTTAATAATAACCTACAGGAATATTCTTAGTTTATGCAATACCTACTATTTAGCTTGAAAGTTTGAGTATTAAATATATTAAACTCTCCATTAGTAATGCAGGTTTACATCTCCATTATACTACTTGAGTGTAATATTATGTTCCTGTCCGTCAAATGGTTTATTTCAAGACAGTGATAGATTGCCGTACGCAGCAACCACCAAATTTTTTTCAGTACTTACGAAGACATTTGAAGTAAGAGCTTCTTTACCGTTGACATTTTAAACTCGTTTAAAAGGGGCCACTAAAAAGTGACAAACACATACCTATTTAGGTTTTAGCCTGCAGCAGAATAACACAAATTTTGTTTTCTGTAGATTCACTTCTATTGCGTGTGAATTACAAACTTTTCCGTTTTTATGAAATTATTAGGTTTTCCGCCTTCGACTTCTCCTACGTGGAGTAACTACGTACTACGTACTATAAATAGCATTAGTAAATTGATAAATTAGAAGCCAAAGTAACAACGCTCCACCTCAATCAATAGCTTACACATGAATTTTAAACTGACGAAAAAGACGGCCTTCTCCGTGTTATTCGTCGGTATTAGAATACTGGAGATAGTATTCTAATAAATAATTACGATATGGGAACGTTTGATGCCCACTCAAAATTATTAAAGTATTTAAATAGTCTTCGGTGAAAGGTGGGTCTAATGGACTTGATGGTCTGGACCTATTTCCACCCCAGTGTTGGAAATAGTGTGAAGATGTTTATTTATTATTTACTTTTATTATATTAGTGTAAAGTTAAACCATTTGGTGCGAATGGTTCTTTAAATAGGAAAATGGAAACAAGCTTAAATATGCTCCACATTTGCAAAGAACTGCTACCTCAAAGGCCATAGAATTTCTCGCAGTTTTCTTTCTTTGTCGATGCAGGCTGATTTTATTCTCATAGTTTGTTTTCTTGTAATAATGTAAAACAGAACTCGAAAGTTCTTTAAATAGCAATTATTATTAAAATCATTTATTTAGCGAAAGTGGAATGCAATTCGCGTCCCAGGATTTTTAGTGTGTGGCGCTGGTGTCGCTTTTCTTCAAAAGTTATTACATTGGCTTCAATTCTTCTAGGTGAAGGAGGAAATGGAACAAAATATTAGTAAATATTTTCGGATATGATATTGAAATTAATAAAGATAAAAGCCATAATGTCATATTGGGTCAACATTAACTTAAAAGTTTATTCGCAAAATAAACTTTTAAGAATAATGTTGTATTCTCTCTCTCCTTCTGTATTACAAACTGTAATACAGAGACATAAAAAGAAGAAATAAAAAATAACAATGAATATTATAAACTAAATTAAACTTAAGATTATAAACGGTATGCCACAATTATTTATTACGGTTGAGTGATACTATCCAAAAGAAAAATCCATTTCCACATTTAAATACCTGTCCGTCCTTCTTTACCTAAATTCAGATAATTCATTTCATTTAAATAGAGATATTTTTCTTTTACAATAATGTCCAACTAATTTGATACTACATTTTTTCAACTAATCAATAGAGTCATAGCAAAATATTTTAAGAAATTATTCCACCAACGTTGTCACGAAACAATACGCCGATGTACAAAAATTTCCCAATAAAAACAGTACGCTATTAGTGGATTAGCATCGTTTGAATATAATCGCATTGAATTTCAACACGACATCAAGTTAACGTTATCTAGTCACGCTCAAAATTTTATTAAAGTGTTGTAAGTCGTAATGGCTACTATTCACCAGAATTTGCCTACTGTCTTTAAAATATATAAATAACCCTTTGCCCGCAGTTTAACTCTTAACACGGAACCCCGATTATATTTCTAAAATAAAAGTAGACTATGTTACACCTTATGACATTAGCTATCTGTCAGTAAAAGTTCTGTTAAAATCGGACCCACCGTTTCAGAGATTATCCGGAACCAACAGACACACATTTTGGTGTATGTACCGTATATATAATTATATACATGTAGTAAAAAATGATTATTCCAATATAACAAACAGACACTCCAATACTATTTATATGTATAAATAAAAAATATCTTCACGCCATTCCCAATACATCGGTAGGCAGAGGTCTAGTCATGACAATTAAGTCCCTTCGAACCATCTTCCACCGAAGCCCATCGCCGTTTTTATGTCCAAGTCAACGATATCAATCATACATAGATTTTGAAAAAACCCACTGCTACAAGCTTGCCACTTGGGGACTCGCCTCCGGAGCCTCGAACTCGTGTCTCTCGACTCGAATGCCGATCATCCAACCACACGGCTATCGTGATTTTTCTCCAGTGAATTTGTCCTTTTATGCTAAAAATAAATTAATAAATTACATTATTAAGAAAATTTTATATTTTAGATTATCACACTTTTATGTACAAAAATAGTAAGGTTTTAGTTATAATTTTTTTTTCAACTAATCAATAGAGTCATAGCAAAATATTTTAAGAAATTATTCCACCAACGTTGTCACGAAACAATACGCCGATGTACAAAAATTTCCCAATAAAAACAGTACGCTATTAGTGGATTAGCATCGTTTGAATATAATCGCATTGAATTTCAACACGACATCAAGTTAACGTTATCTAGTCACGCTCAAAATTTTATTAAAGTGTTGTAAGTCGTAATGGCTACTATTCACCAGAATTTGCCTACTGTCTTTAAAATATATAAATAACCCTTTGCCCGCAGTTTAACTCTTAACACGGAACCCCGATTATATTTCTAAAATAAAAGTAGACTATGTTACACCTTATGACATTAGCTATCTGTCAGTAAAAGTTCTGTTAAAATCGGACCCACCGTTTCAGAGATTATCCGGAACCAACAGACACACATTTTGGTGTATGTACCGTATATATAATTATATACATGTAGTAAAAAATGATTATTCCAATATAACAAACAGACACTCCAATACTATTTATATGTATAAATAAAAAAATATCTTCACGCCATTCCCAATACATCGGTAGGCAGAGGTCTAGTCATGACAATTAAGTCCCTTCGAACCATCTTCCACCGAAGCCCATCGCCGTTTTTATGTCCAAGTCAACGATATCAATCATACATAGATTTTGAAAAAACCCACTGCTACAAGCTTGCCACTTGGGGACTCGCCTCCGGAGCCTCGAACTCGTGTCTCTCGACTCGAATGCCGATCATCCAACCACACGGCTATCGTGATTTTTCTCCAGTGAATTTGTCCTTTTATGCTAAAAATAAATTAATAAATTACATTATTAAGAAAATTTTATATTTTAGATTATCACACTTTTATGTACAAAAAATAGTAAGGTTTTAGTTATAATTTTTTTTTCAACTTAAACACTGCGTATGTTCATTTCGCAAATTACCTATGTATAACTAAACAGTAGTCAGTTTAATTGACGCACCCATTACGACAACGGTCGAAGTTTCAATTAAGTGTCAATCGATTATTGAATGTTTTTATATATTTTTGAAAAAGTATATTGTGAAGGACACTGTGAAGGTTATAGCGGTTTGTCCACTAGACGCTGAATCCAAAAACTCTTACTTTAATTTAAAAGTTATAAGATATTCAACAGTTTTTCAGTTTTACAAGCTGTTTTATTGAGAATTTACGGTGCCTTATATCAAGATCTTTTCTCAACTCAAGCGCTGTTTACTTTAATTTTTTTTATTAGTGTTGAAGCGTTACTCCGTATAATTTTATAATCTTCATATTTTTAACTTCCAAAAAATTAAATATATGCCAGAAATAATTCAGTCTCCTAACTTACGAAGATAAAGAAGCGTTGAAAAAAGGCTAGTAATTATTCGTTTAAATATTGCTCAGTACGACTGTAGTGTAAATAAACATGTTGCTTTCGTAACGCTGAAAAGAAATGTTTCTATTAACGTACATTTGAGAAACACAATTTTCCTCAAACTCCATAAAAATGCTGCGCCGCCTAGCTTAATAAATAAATATTTCTTTCTAATTCATTCAAAAAGAAGTTAGGACCAATGGACAACGAAAACATCCTCCTGCCCCTTGGAAAAACAGAGTAAAACTTGCAATGATGACAAGGGATCAGGCATTTCATAAATTTAAGCAACGGACGGAAGAAAATTGGGCTACTTTCATAATGTTGAGAAACAGGTGTGTGAAGAGCGAACGGGACGAAAACCTATACGCTGAGATTTCTTTGATAATATTCATAATTCTTCGATGGCTGATGTGTGGAAGACCCTTCGATCAATTGGTTTTGTAAAGGCTGTTTCATCAGATTATGGTCCAGATCTTAATTTTGATGACAAATTGTCATTTTCTTTCTCCTTCTTTACAACCTTACAATTCGGTCTCAAACTATAGCTTCCGTAGATTCAATGCAACCTCTTTCAATTCCCTTTCCTAGGTCATAATGAGATTTAAAAAGTTACAAATTCAATAAACTCCAAAATTACCTGCTTCCGACTATCACACATATCTGAAACTAACCCAGTGAAATCTGTAAACACTTCCCAAAATCTCTAATCCTTTACTGCCTTATCATCTTCACCCCAATTCATTTCTCGCCTTTCTTTCTTTCCGGAACTTGAACTCTTTCTAGATTTCTATTTCCGGAAGTCTGTGTTTGCAAGTAAATTTCTTTAATTGTAAATCAGAGTTTGGACTGGGTCATAGTATCACTACTGGATTAATTAAGATCACTGATTATATATGGAATGCTGTGAAACTATGATAATATATGATGAACAAAAACTAACGTTGGTGGTAATTGTCAACTTTTTTAACACCATAATATTAATCTTACCATTCATAGATACATCACATTTTCTTCCCGTCCCCGGAGTGGTTATCGAGTTTTCCTCGCCAGCTCGTCGTCGTTTTCATTGCCGTCGCCAGCAATCTGTCCGTTTATGCCAGAATTTCGTTGCATGGGCTGGTTTGGAGCGTGATGTGGTGGTATAATTTCTCCAATTATGTTTTCCATTCCTTTATTACAGTTGTCAACTGTTCGTACCATCTATATACAGATGATCCTCAGCTCTATTATATACACATAAAAGTCACAATAGCCGGGTGGTCGGAATTTTGAGTCAAGAGACCAGAGTCCGATCCCCAGGTGGCAGACTTATACCAATGGGTTTTTAAAAAACTTTTGTACGAATTATATCGTTGGCTTGGACATAAAGACGGCGACGGGCTCACCACTTTTCACGCAGTCCCGAAAATATCTTCGGTAGAAGACTTCGAAGGGACTTAATTGTCTAGACTAGACCTCTATTGGGAATTGCGTGAAGATATATATTATTCATTTTTTCTATAATATACTATTGACAATAATCTGCAAGCCATCACACATTGGTCTTATAGATTTGTAGTCACAATGAACCCATCTAAGACTATGGTAATGGGTAGTTCAAGATTGTTGCCAATGTGGATTATGTAAATCTTTCTTCTAATGGTAAAAGTCACGATAGTTTCGATCATTCAACCACTCGTTAGATGTTCGAATTCGAGTTTAGAGACCCAAGTTTGGTTCTCAGGAGGCAGACTCATAACAATGAGTTTTTCAAAAAAGTACGACTTATATAATTGGCTTAAACATAAAGACGGCGACGGCCTTACCACCAGTCACGTGGTCCCAAAAATGCTTTCGGTGTTAGATGGGTCGAAAGGACTTAATTGTCTAAAGCTTTGTCTATTCCTGTATTGGGAATGACGTAAAGATATATATATTTTTTTTATTTATATTTTTCTCCTAATGATTTCTTATATTTACGCAAACACCGCACATTTAAAATGAAACGATTATTTTCGGATTTTATCAGGTTTTAAAAAAAAATATTTTCGGATGTTTCGGATGCTTTACAAAATCGGTGCCCACGGGAGGTCTGAAGTCTTAAACGTCCCGCTATCTTTGTTAACTTTGGATACCATCAACTTTTATACAGTAGGATGCTTGGTATGTGTGTATTATTATGGTATGTATTTTTATAAATAGATCCCAAGCAGGTGGTAGTGCCCAACCATCTACTTTGTAGAAATTGGGATGTTTTTTTTTAATTTCTACGAGTATAGCCTCAATTATTGTAACTTTGCGAGCATATGTGGATTGTCAAATCTGATATAATTGTTATGGGTCTTTTTCTTAAATACACGCCGATGATAACGCCTTAAGCCGCACGCTTAAGGCGTTATCAAATAAAAGTGTAAATGTGCAATTCACATAAGGCGAAGTGAATCTTCTGTAAAGTAGCCTACGAGAGATTGAAATGAATAAAGAGTATCAGGAGTCACGATATCCGAGTGGTTGGGTGGTCGGAATTACGAGTCGAGAGACCCGAGTTCGATCCCCAGGTGGCAGGCTCGTACCAGTGGGTTTTTCAAAAAGTTACATACGCATTGTATCGTTGGCTTGGACATAAAGACGGCGACGGGCTCACCACCTGTCACGATGTCCCGAAATATCCTCGGTGGAAGGTGGGTCAAAAGGACTTAATTGTCTAGACTAGACCTCTGTCTACCCCTGTATTGTGAATTGATGATTGTAAATGAACATGGGATGGATGTCCTCTACTAAGCTACGAAGCCTAGCACAAATAGGATACCGAGAATATCGTATTCGTTTCATCGAGTTTCAAATCACAAGTATTCTAAAGAAGATTCACTTAAAAAATTTAAATTGATTATGAGATACAAAAAATTTTCTACTACTAATAGTATAATATTATTTTGTACTACGTTATCAATTTACAATTTTTGCCAATATTCTATATTTCGTATTTCAGTTACTGTTCTCGTTGATATTCTCTGAGATAAAGTGTCCACCATGTATATAATGTACAAAGGCCTAAAATTGCGGCAGTCATTTATTTTTTATGATACCCTACGGGCTTCCAAAGGTTTAAGCGACATAAGTAGTAACCCAACTCAAACTACGGCTTGAATTAATTCTGACTTTTGAACAATTTCATAACAAAAGGCTTTTCGTTGGAAATAGAAAACACGATTATTTTCTTATAATAATGAATTTTAACTATGATCTAGAACGCACACGGTATCAACATCAATGGCCAACATATAAGTCACCTTCTGTTTCATCTAAGTCATACGATCACATAATAACTACAGATATTTCCATCGACTTAGATGAATATATATATTTTTTTATTTCTACAGTATAGCCTCAATTATTGTAATTTTGCGAGCATATGTGGATTGTCAAATCTGATATAATTGTTATGGGTCTTTTCTTAAATACACGCCGATGATAACGCCTTAAGCACGCTTAAGGCGTTATCAAATAAAAGTGTAAATGTGCAATTCACATAAGGCGAAGTGAATCTTCTGTAAAGTAGCCTACGAGAGATTGAAATGAATAAAGAGTATCAGGGTCACGATAGCCGAGTGGTTGGGTGGTCGGAATTACGAGTCGAGAGACCCGAGTTCGATCCCCAGGTGGCAGGCTCGTACCAGTGGGTTTTTCAAAAAGTTACATACGCATTGTATCGTTGGCTTGGACATAAAGACGGCGACGGGCTCACCACCTGTCACGATGTCCCGAAATATCCTCGGTGGAAGGTGGGTCAAAAGGACTTAATTGTCTAGACTAGACCTCTGTCTACCCCTGTATTGTGAATTGATGATTGTAAATGAACATGGGATGGATGTCCTCTACTAAGCTACGAAGCCTAGCACAAATAGGATACCGAGAATATCGTATTCGTTTCATCGAGTTTCAAATCACAAGTTTTCAAATTAATTCACACTACATAATAATGCATAAATCAAAAGTAATGTTTTTAAATTTAGTACTTGAAATTTCTTTTGAATACCATTTAATAATAAAATAAAAATGACCAATAATTTCTTATCTTTCACAGAGTTAACCTTATATAGACGGATAAATGATAATTCACTTGAGTAAAGTACGCAGGAGAGCCGATTAAAGCCAATTGGCTTTTCCACGAGTCGATTACACGCTTGTCTGAAATGTTATTACGTAAATATGTGCTGCTAACATACAAGTAGAGATATTTTGTAGTTGACGATTCAATACTTGCGGATTTATTACCTTTGTAAGTTCCATTATTTTCCTTTATTGTTCGTCTGCCCGAAAAATGTAACCTAATATGAAAATTAAATTAAATTTATACATATTGATAACTTCCATGAATATTAAAACTGGCGTATACACGTAGTATACACCGGTTTACATACTGTCGCCAGCTCGAGTTTTTGAGAATATTAGAGAATATTAAAACTGGCGTATACACGTAGTATACACCGGTTTACATAGTGTCGCCAGCTCGAGTTTTTGAGAATATTAGAGAATATTAAAACTGGCGTATACACGTAGTATACACCGGTTTACATAGTGTCGCCAGCTCGAGTTTTTGAGAATATTAGAGAATATTAAAACTGGCGTATACACGTAGTATACACCGGTTTATATAGTGTCGCCAGCTCGAGTTTTTGAGAATATTAGAGAATATTAAAACTGGCGTATACACGTAGTATACACCGGTTTACATAGTGTCGCCAGCTCGAGTTTTTGAGAATATTAGAGAATATTAAAACTGGCGTATACACGTAGTATACACCGGTTTACATAGTGTCGCCAGCTCGAGTTTTTGAGAATATTAGAGAATATTAAAACTGGCGTATACACGTAGTATACACCGGTTTACATAGTGTCGCCAGCTCGAGTTTTTGAGAATATTAGAGAATATTAAAACTGGCGTATACACGTAGTATACACCGGTTTATATAGTGTCGCCAGCTCGAGTTTTTGAGAATATTAGAGAATATTAAAACTGGCGTATACACGTAGTATACACCGGTTTATATAGTGTCGCCAGCTCGAGTTTTTGAGAATATTAGAGAATATTAAAACTGGCGTATACACGTAGTATACACCGGTTTACATAGTGTCGCCAGCTCGAGTTTTTGAGAATATTAGAGAATATTAAAACTGGCGTATACACGTAGTATACACCGGTTTATATAGTGTCGCCAGCTCGAGTTTTTGAGAATATTAGAGAATATTAAAACTGGCGTATACACGTAGTATACACCGGTTTATATAGTGTCGCCAGCTCGAGTTTTTGAGAATATTAGAGAATATTAAAACTGGCGTATACACGTAGTATACACCGGTTTACATAGTGTCGCCAGCTCGAGTTTTTGAGAATATTAGAGAATATTAAAACTGGCGTATACACGTAGTATACACCGGTTTACATAGTGTCGCCAGCTCGAGTTTTTGAGAATATTAGAGAATATTAAAACTGGCGTATACACGTAGTATACACCGGTTTATATAGTGTCGCCAGCTCGAGTTTTTGAGAATATTAGAGAATATTAAAACTGGCGTATACACGTAGTATACACCGGTTTACATAGTGTCGCCAGCTCGAGTTTTTGAGAATATTAGAGAATATTAAAACTGGCGTATACACGTAGTATACACCGGTTTACATAGTGTCGCCAGCTCGAGTTTTTGAGAATATTAGAGAATATTAAAACTGGCGTATACACGTAGTATACACCGGTTTACATAGTGTCGCCAGCTCGAGTTTTTGAGAATATTAGAGAATATTAAAACTGGCGTATACACGTAGTATACACCGGTTTACATAGTGTCGCCAGCTCGAGTTTTTGAGAATATTAGAGAATATTAAAACTGGCGTATACACGTAGTATACACCGGTTTACATAGTGTCGCCAGCTCGAGTTTTTGAGAATATTAGAGAATATTAAAACTGGCGTATACACGTAGTATACACCGGTTTATATAGTGTCGCCAGCTCGAGTTTTTGAGAATATTAGAGAATATTAAAACTGGCGTATACACGTAGTATACACCGGTTTATATAGTGTCGCCAGCTCGAGTTTTTGAGAATATTAGAGAATATTAAAACTGGCGTATACACGTAGTATACACCGGTTTATATAGTGTCGCCAGCTCGAGTTTTTGAGAATATTAGAGAATATTAAAACTGGCGTATACACGTAGTATACACCGGTTTACATAGTGTCGCCAGCTCGAGTTTTTGAGAATATTAGAGAATATTAAAACTGGCGTATACACGTAGTATACACCGGTTTATATAGTGTCGCCAGCTCGAGTTTTTGAGAATATTAGAGAATATTAAAACTGGCGTATACACGTAGTATACACCGGTTTACATAGTGTCGCCAGCTCGAGTTTTTGAGAATATTAGAGAATATTAAAACTGGCGTATACACGTAGTATACACCGGTTTATATAGTGTCGCCAGCTCGAGTTTTTGAGAATATTAGAGAATATTAAAACTGGCGTATACACGTAGTATACACCGGTTTATATAGTGTCGCCAGCTCGAGTTTTTGAGAATATTAGAGAATATTAAAACTGGCGTATACACGTAGTATACACCGGTTTATATAGTGTCGCCAGCTCGAGTTTTTGAGAATATTAGAGAATATTAAAACTGGCGTATACACGTAGTATACACCGGTTTATATAGTGTCGCCAGCTCGAGTTTTTGAGAATATTAGAGAATATTAAAACTGGCGTATACACGTAGTATACACCGGTTTACATAGTGTCGCCAGCTCGAGTTTTTGAGAATATTAGAGAATATTAAAACTGGCGTATACACGTAGTATACACCGGTTTATATAGTGTCGCCAGCTCGAGTTTTTGAGAATATTAGAGAATATTAAAACTGGCGTATACACGTAGTATACACCGGTTTACATAGTGTCGCCAGCTCGAGTTTTTGAGAATATTAGAGAATATTAAAACTGGCGTATACACGTAGTATACACCGGTTTACATAGTGTCGCCAGCTCGAGTTTTTGAGAATATTTATTAAGAATTGTATATGTAACAACTTATTTTTAAGACGTTATTTATATCCTACCATCACCATTTTCTTTATTCAGTCAGGAGAGATGCTGAGCAGGTCGTCATTAGTGCTATGGTTAATGCCATAAAGTTCACCTATTGTATACAAAATCTTGTTAATATGTAAACAGACGTGAAGCTCAATACTAATTTGGGAGGCTATTCTCCCAAAACCACCATCAATGATAACCAGAAGCCTTAGATTAATCATACAATAATTTTTTAGAAACATAGGATGAAAAGCGAATAGAACAGTGTTTGTTGAACTGTTGTACAGAACTATCTCATTTCTGTGCTTAGCAGAATTAATATTAGTTTGTAAGCAGCTAATTACACTTCAATCCTCCTTATGGAAGAGGCCTATGTCCTACAGTTTACTTTAACAGGCCGTTATGAGCGTATGTAATTGCACTTTAAAATAATCACTCTAAATTACTCTGTAAAAAATCTAAATAGATAACCTTATTTAAATAGTCACCACAAAATAGTACTTTATGCCTTAAAATGTACGTGAAGATCTGACGCATTTAGTCTGCAGTATCCCCAATACTGGTGGATTTATTACCTTTGTAAGTTTCATTATTTTCCTTTATTGTTCGTCTGCCCGAAAAATGTAACCTAATATGAAAATTAAATTAAATTTATACATATTGATAACTTCCATGAATATTAAAACTGGCGTATACACGTAGTATACACCGGTTTATATAGTGTCGCCAGCTCGAGTTTTTGAGAATATTAGAGAATATTAAAACTGGCGTATACACGTAGTATACACCGGTTTACATAGTGTCGCCAGCTCGAGTTTTTGAGAATATTAGAGAATATTAAAACTGGCGTATACACGTAGTATACACCGGTTTACATAGTGTCGCCAGCTCGAGTTTTTGAGAATATTAGAGAATATTAAAACTGGCGTATACACGTAGTATACACCGGTTTACATAGTGTCGCCAGCTCGAGTTTTTGAGAATATTAGAGAATATTAAAACTGGCGTATACACGTAGTATACACCGGTTTACATAGTGTCGCCAGCTCGAGTTTTTGAGAATATTAGAGAATATTAAAACTGGCGTATACACGTAGTATACACCGGTTTACATAGTGTCGCCAGCTCGAGTTTTTGAGAATATTAGAGAATATTAAAACTGGCGTATACACGTAGTATACACCGGTTTATATAGTGTCGCCAGCTCGAGTTTTTGAGAATATTAGAGAATATTAAAACTGGCGTATACACGTAGTATACACCGGTTTACATAGTGTCGCCAGCTCGAGTTTTTGAGAATATTAGAGAATATTAAAACTGGCGTATACACGTAGTATACACCGGTTTACATAGTGTCGCCAGCTCGAGTTTTTGAGAATATTAGAGAATATTAAAACTGGCGTATACACGTAGTATACACCGGTTTATATAGTGTCGCCAGCTCGAGTTTTTGAGAATATTAGAGAATATTAAAACTGGCGTATACACGTAGTATACACCGGTTTATATAGTGTCGCCAGCTCGAGTTTTTGAGAATATTAGAGAATATTAAAACTGGCGTATACACGTAGTATACACCGGTTTATATAGTGTCGCCAGCTCGAGTTTTTGAGAATATTAGAGAATATTAAAACTGGCGTATACACGTAGTATACACCGGTTTACATACTGTCGCCAGCTCGAGTTTTTGAGAATATTAGAGAATATTAAAACTGGCGTATACACGTAGTATACACCGGTTTACATAGTGTCGCCAGCTGGAGTTTTTGGGTTCCGGGACTCACTCTCAGGATGTCAAGTTAATGTAGAAAACTACCCTTACTACTTTGTCTCGGGTCTGAGTGTTTGTGGTACCTTTCTTGTTTCTGATTCCATAACACAAGTTCTTTTGCTATATTATAATACATGGTTAAATCTTTTATAGTTACATTATTATTGATAAACGCATTACATTATTGATTAACAAATATACACATAGGACGTGAATTACTGGCGTCTGAGACCAACTAAATTATTAAATTTTTCGGCATTGTTGTTTTTTTTATTTATTTATATATCGCTGTTGCATAGTGTTAATATTCCTTTTAGAAAGTGAATTAAATAAAATATTTATTTAAAAAGGATTTTTTTATTTTTATTTTTATGGACATTTTAATACTGAGTAGTTTCTATTACATCTTCCTAGTTAAGATTAAATCATAAGATCCTGGATATTATCTGTGTCTACAGTGAAGTATTAAGATAATTTCAAGAAGGCCGAATATCATAGTTAGGTTTTCTGTAAATATGTTTTAAAAAATTTTAAACTTTTTATTTATATATTTATAATGTCACGATAGCCGAGTGGTTGTGTGGTCGGAATTTCGAGTCAAGAGACCCGAGTTCGATCTCCAGGTGGCAGGCTCGAACCAATGGGTTTTTTAAACACTTATGTACGAATTATATCATTGGCTTGAACGTAAAGACGGCGAAGGGCTCACCACCTGTCACGTTGTCCCGAAAATATCTTCGGTGGCAGGTGGGTCGAAGGGACTTAATTGTCTAGACTAGACCCGTGTATTGGGAATTGCGTGACGATATTTATTTATTTTTATCTATATCTTATATTTATATCATATTTCTATCGTTCTATTTTTTATTATATAATTACATACACAAGTTTGTTCTTTTACTAATCTTCGTATATGCGATAGTAATTCATGTGCATAGATGATTTCCATAGATATCCATGTGTCACATGAAACCAAAAGTAAACGTTAACCGAAACAATTTGAAAATATTGCTATCACAGATGTATGTTTGCAACAGAAATGAACGAATATCTCTTTTCTAATGTAAGAGTATTCTTTCGTTTGCTCTATAAATATTCAACACGTCGTCTTACAACACTGTTTCATAAATAATTACTTCATATGAAAAGAACACTCCGCATACATTATCATAAGGTTATTACTTGATAATATTTATTAAGAATTGTATATGTAACAACTTATTTTTAAGACGTTATTTATATCCTACCATCACCATTTTCTTTATTCAGTCAGGAGAGATGCTGAGCAGGTCGTCATTAGTGCTATGGTTAATGCCATAAAGTTCACCTATTGTATACAAAATCTTGTTAATATGTAAACAGACGTGAAGCTCAATACTAATTTGGGAGGCTATTCTCCCAAAACCACCATCAATGATAACCAGAAGCCTTAGATTAATCATACAATAATTTTTTAGAAACATAGGATGAAAAGCGAATAGAACAGTGTTTGTTGAACTGTTGTACAGAACTATCTCATTTCTGTGCTTAGCAGAATTAATATTAGTTTGTAAGCAGCTAATTACACTTCAATCCTCCTTATGGAAGAGGCCTATGTCCTACAGTTTACTTTAACAGGCCGTTATGAGCGTATGTAATTGCACTTTAAAATAATCACTCTAAATTACTCTGTAAAAAATCTAAATAGATAACCTTATTTAAATAGTCACCACAAAATAGTACTTTATGCCTTAAAATATACGTGAAGATCTGACGCATTTAGTCTGCAGTATCCCCAATACTGGTGATCAAAATCCGTTAAGTTAAATAATGTCAAGTCAGGGATATTGGCGGCTTTTATTCCGAAAAACATAGCGATATGCGAGTATTTAAATACTACATACGCCAAAATCAGCCTGATTATATTTTTATAATATCCATTCAGTTTCACGACATCAAGACCTTCAGCAAATTATACCTCATTAGTTTATTTAACAGGGTAAACACATTTCGATTTTCGAAAAAAAATCCTGAAAACCACAACACGTAAACTACTCTGATATAAAATTTAAAAGCAGCTCAATATTACTTTTAAAGCAAAAATGTCTCGCATCTAGGGTGTAAGTCACGATATCTAGTGTATTGCTAATATTCTATGCATGGAAGTAGTTTTCACGACCTGCATTCTAATCGGAGAAAATAAGTCCGGAATATGTGACATGGGACACGTAAAAACATATAATTTCATCGATATTTTAAACCTATGTAAAAAGTACCAATCTTAAGTCGTGTTCAATGTCGGTGGAACAGTAGTGTCTATAAAATAATATCTTTCAAATAATATCTTTATCAATGACTTTTACCGAGTGGTGTAAAAAAATATGAAGTGAAAGATATTAATCTTGTCATCTGTCGGTAGCAATTACTATTATAAAGACTTATCCCTAAATCGTTTCTTACGGTACTTACGGAAAAAAGGGGTGTAAAAAAATTAATATTTCAACTTTGTATCCATCGTCGTCGTATAAATATTATTATGCTTTCGTCAATTTTATTGTTTAATGAAAAAGATATATTTTTTGCTATGGTAAATGACGATATCCGTGGACGGGAGGCGAACACACTGGTTTTCATAGTATTGCAAGCTCTGAGGTCAACATAGAAAACACTTTCTCTACATTTTCTCGGATCTGGGTGTTTGTGGTACCTTCGTTGTTTCTGATTCCACAATACAAGTGCTTAAGCTGCTTACATTGGTATCAAAGCAATGTATGCGATGTTGTCCCAACCTATATATGTAATTATTTACTCATTTATCTATGTATCTATTTACGTTGATGTTTATGATTTTATTATAATCTATAAACAAACAAAACGAAGACAATATTAGGCGATGTGGGCGTGTAATATAAACTAAAAATCACAGTGTACAGTATTTTTTCCAAGTAAAGTGTATATTTAAAAGATTAATTTTATTTACTTATTTTTGTTTAACGTTTAATATTAAGGGATACCTTCGTTATGATAAATCACTTTCGACATAATTTACATTATACATAAATACACACACAGAGTACTACTATTAAAAAAATCTATATGTTTTTTCTTTTTTTTGTTTGAGCACCTTGTCTGAACACTGTTTATGTAAGGCTTTAGATTATTTAGTTATTTAGACATTTAAAAATAAACAAGTTTCTGCTACACATCCCAAATATTACTTCATAGGTCAAATCTCTGGTAACAGAATCTTTTCAGACAACTCCTAATTGAGATTTTATACCACACTTAAAAGAATAACGTTACAGTTACATTAAATGGTAGTGAAACGTAGCCATGATAGCAGTGTGATTGATCGGATCGGATCCAGAAGGCCCATATTCAATCCCATATACGATATCGTAGCAATGAATTGTTCCTATTCTTTCTATGGGTATTATGAAAGGCATCTTCTACTATTACCAAACGTGGTTATTTTGTCAAATCTTCTTTACCGCTATTTACCCTGCAGTCCACTTTTTTATACAAATAAAAGGCATAATATAAGTATTTTTTATCTCGATGTAAGAAACATTAAATTAAACTAAAGTAAAACAGTAGTCGATACTAGGTACAGATCACTTACGGCCGTTCTTTGGAGCTATCTTCTGGGAGAAATCTAATCATTAGTGGTCTTTTGATATGCTATAGAATAAAACACAATAGTGCAGTTTATTTCTCAGAAGCTATCTTCGCTAGGTGACTATATTTTTTTTCATCTTATAAATTTGTGGTTCTTTCATTCATTTTCAACTTTGAGACTGGTCTAGAACCAGTCTCAAAGTTTTTAGCTATTTGATTTACTTTGCCGAGCAAAAGCTTCAGCAAAAAGAGTATTTTATGTATCAGATGCTCGTTAATGTACAGTTTTTTTTTTCAGTATACCGTGTATATTTAAAAGATTTATTTTATTTACTTATTTTTGTTTACATTTTATTAATAAGTGATACCTTCTCGTTATGAAGAATGTTTAACAATTGAATAATGTACTAAAATCATATTCTTTATAACCCATTGGTACGAGCCTGCCACCTAGGGATCATCTATCGTGACTTTATAAGTATTGAATTTACCTGATGTTAATGCAAATAAGTCGATGTTATTAAAATGTGTATTAAATTTTTGTTAGTCGTCGAAGAGGCGCGCAATCCAGCATTTGCGCATATTAACATAATATTACGTGTTATCCACGCATTTATGTTGTTAGATTACGCATTTATGTATACATGTTAACGCATTTGTGTACATAAATTTGTTTTTATATAAATAAATAAATAATGACCCAAAATACAAAACCATTATAAACCAATACAAACGATAACAAACGAAATGTTTTTCTAATTTTTTTTTCAATATTTATTCTACACAAAAGAATAAAAGTGGAGTGAATATTTTATTAACATAGTACATTCGTCATCTTCATTTAGTCGGGTATAGTGGGGTATACAATGAACGACAAAATGGACAACTGACAATAAACGACGGGTTAACCGGATTAAAAATGTAATCTAACTCAGAATTATTTTACAATAGTGCAACACAATCATCACGTTAAGTAGTTAAATAACATTCTAATTCTGAGTTATTTAACTCTATCTGTTTAAATTGAACTCATAAGCACGTTCAGGTTAACAAAATTACTGAACGTATTATATTAACCATTTGTTTGGGTGGTTACTAGTACGGTCTTTTATCAAAATTCCAAATCAATTTGAATAAAAAAATACTTAGATAGGGACAACATTACATACATTGCATTGATCCATATAGTAAGTAGTTAAAGCACTTGTGTTATGGAATCAAAACCACCAAGTTACCATAAACCGACCCGAGACAATGTAGAAAAAAATAATTTCTTCATTGAGCCGTCCGGAGACGTAACCCTCAACGCTCGACCTCAAAACTAAAGGTGACACCCTAAAAAACGGTATGTACGCCAGTCGTCTACAATGGTCTAAATCAGGTGTAAAATTCAATAATTTAAAGATACGGAAAACCACGTACATTTTTAAACATTAAAAGAAAAACTCAAAACAGTCTTGAAGGTTTAATAAATAATTCATATAGTTAGTATAATTCACGAGCCATTTGTCCGTAATGGCAGTGGCCCATTTCGCCATTATTTCCTTTCAAGTAATTTGTTTTAATACATTTGTTACAACACTGGGTCTTTTACTTTAATAAAATGACAAACACATAGATATCTGAATGATTTAAGTAATACGGTAATTTATAAACGTCCCGAAAAGTAACGTGACATATTATTGGCTAGTATTTTTATTATTTAGTACAACTGCTGCTTTATCGTCCTCCATACGAGTTACACGTCACATAAACCGGTTTACAAGGTGTTGGCAGCTCTGAGGTCCCGGGTTCGAGTCAATGCAGAAAACTACTTTTTCTACGTTTTCTTGGGTCTGCGATTGTTAAACCTTCATTGTTTCTAATTGCATAACATAAGCTTAATATGTTTCTTTGGATCAATAAATATGATATTTCCCCTATCTTGTGTTTTATTTAAATGTTTTATTAAATATAAAATATTAAATGTTTTATTTATTTATATAACCTGTATTGGATTATATAAAATTATTAATATTTTGTACATAAACAATAAAATAAATATCTTCACGCAATTCCAGGGGTAAACAGAGGTATAGTCTAGACAATTAAGTCCCTTCGACCCACCCCCACCTTCCACCGAAGATATTTTCGGGACAACATGACAGCTGGCGAGCGCTCGCTTAATATAAACATAAATGTCCAAGCCAACGATGTAATTCGTACATAAATTTTTGAAAAACCCATTGCTACGAACCTGCCACCTAGGGATCGAACTCGGTTTTCTTGGCTCGAAATTCCGAACCAACCACACGGCTATCGTGACTTGTGATATATTATGTACATTAAATACAAATACACTTAATCTTGCTCTCTGATTTTTAAAAGATGGTCTCTTTCTCTACCACACAGGCTAAACAACTCCAATCAGAATTTTTCTTCTCACCCATTTCTGCCAGTTAAGTGTGGAGACTATGTAGTAATAAACTAAAACATCTCCTTAATAGTCTTTCTTTTAATGATGTACAAGTTCCATAGGCTTCAATATCCATTTACGAGAAGGATACTGCAGCCTATGAAAGCAGTCTTACTCATTTTTCCTAAGCCACTCAACTCAAATAGTTGCTTTTTTATTATTTATCGCTTACTTTCCACAAAGCTATTAAACAGTTGTGTGAAACTTTTACTCTGCGTATTCGCACTCTGAATGGCCTTTTATTTTCATTAGAAAGAATTAAATTTTTGTGAAAATCGTTCGGGATTTATAATAATATTTTTTCAATTTTTATATTAAAACAAAGTAAATTGTAATCCAATCGAATTTTATTGTTTTGTCGCACCAAACCCGAAATTGGTCGATAAGTTGGTCGCTCCCAATGCTACTTATACCCCAGAGAATGTAAGTAGGTCGAGTTCTATCAATTTTATTTAATGTTATTCCTTTTTTTCATATGACATTTGCAAACTACTTTCACATATTACCAAATACCACACATTTTAAATATTTAACTTTCACTGGAAACGTAGTGAAAAACGATCATAACTAAAATTAATAAGTATGTGAAAGAATATCTCTTCATATATCATACCTACCATCGAATACATGTCATCGTTATTTTCATTACATACAGAGATTCTTGAAAATTGAAAAAATTGAGAAAATGGATATAGTAAACAGAAGAATAATAACATTTTAGTATTCATGTTTACATACATATTTATGCGTTCGATGGATGCAGATGGCACAGGACCGCTCTATGTGAAAATCTTTGGAAGAAGTCCATATTCAGCAGTGGACTTCGGATAGGCTGATGTGATGATGACGATGATTGCCGTTTACAAAAAATGTACCCATTTCTTCGTATGGCCAAGCATAAAGACGATTAGTTATGTCCTATAAAAATGCCTATAAAACAACAATGGCTGCCGATTGCAGGCGTCATAATCAGCTCGAAAAATCATTACCATTGTAACGGCCTATGAAATTTAATTACAGAACAAAGCTAGACTAAAGACAATAACATGTACGTTATAAAATTCTAGACAAATTTAAGTATACAGGCAGGAATATTCAACGTGCGAAATCTCTGATATAGTATCAGAGATTTCGTACCTTAAATGTTCCTGCCTTCATGATTACCATTCCTCTTATGACTATGGGCAATCCATCCTCAAGTAGGAAATCTATACCGCGCAGTAGATTTAGCCCAAACGGGGCTTGAATCTTACCCCTTACTCCCGAAGCATCGTTAAGATCTAAGCATGGACCTACTAGTTCAAAAAAGCAATATGTGTTAGTAAAGCCTGCCCCCTTCGGATGGAACTCGGTTGTCTTGACTCGAAATTTCAACCACACAACCACTCGGCAATCGTGACTCCATATATGGACTCAATATATATAGCGTATACTTATATAAAAACAATTGTTACGAAATATAATTTTTTTATGAAGTAATATACTATAATTTTATGAAGTAATATACTATAATTTCAATATAAAATTAACTTTTTACTAAAAAAAGTATAGTTAAATGTCTTACCATAGATATATTACTGAAAGGTACCATAATGGTGATGCATACAGTAGTGTATAATGTGTTATTAAACATTAAACCCCCAAAAAAAATTCAAAAAGTATATAATTTTAAATCGTTAGTAAAAACTTTGTCACATATCGTTAAAACTCTCACATAATATTAAACTAAAGCACATCTCCAAGAACCCTCATTTACTTCGCTGGTTGTGTTGTTTAGTCACATTTTGAAGGAATATACGGTCATTTAAAACCTTTTTCGTTGAAGTATACGTGTACTTTAATTAAATAATATGCTGGAATATGAATTACCTACATGTTTGAATTAAAACTACAATATAAATATTAAAAAGGGAAATACACTATAAATAAATAAAGAAATATAAATATCTTCACGCAATTCTCAATACAGGGGTAGACAGAGGTCTAGTCTAGGCAATGAAGTCCCTTCGACCCACCTTCCACAAAATATATTTTCTGGACAACGTGACAGGTGGTGAGCCCGTCGCCGTCTTTATATCCAAGCCAACGATATAATTTGTACATGAGTTTTTTGAAAAACCCATTGGTACGAGCCTGCCACCTGGGGATCGAACTCGGATCTCTTGACTCATAATTCCGACCGCCTAACCACTTGGCTATCGTGTACACTGCAGTTATATTTTATATAAAAATTAATGTGTTAAAAATATAATTTGTTCAGTAGTCACTACCAAAGCATTAGCTCATTGCTGAACTCTTACATCTGTAATATTTTGCAGGTAATTTTTGTTAAATACTCGTCAAAATCACGCACGACATTCATCCTGCATGAATTAAATATATGTTTATGATCTAAATAATTTTATTCCGCCAGCTTGCGGCAGCAGGTGCAAATTTATAGACTTTACATTTCACCGGGAAAATAGCGAAGACGGCATTGATTTACCACATGGGAAAGGGTCTGGTCAGGATGTCCGCAATTACTTTCTGCTGCCAGACTCAAACACTATTTATAAAGGTTGTTAGTTTTCCTGCGATCAGTGCGGAATTGATTCAGTTGTGTCCAATATTTATATTCCGATTCAAAAGCTTCTGGGGTCCTATGATATTTGTATTAATTTTATTATAAAAATTTAAGTCAAAAATCCCGGCCATATCTCGTGATTTCGTAATTTCTCGTTTTTAAAATTAATTGATTTTAAATACTAAAAGTATTGCATAACATATTTCTCACGTTAAACGTCATGACAGAGGTTCCATTATATTATCGTGAAAGATAGTTACCGAAGTGGTTGAACTGCTTTTCATTTATTTATACTTTCTTATATTCACCTTAAAAATAAGGATTACAAAGGGCAATTCTAATGTCATATCAGCGTTTTCTTCCAGGAGGCAAAGAAAAAACTGTTTAGGTGTTGAACAATAAGTACAGAAAAGTATATAATAATCATCACAAACTCGTCTATGATAATGTAAGAATCATTAAACTTAGCCATCTCCTCGCTTCGGCTACTTTTTCATAGGTAATGTGAGGAGATAAACCCATGCTAACGAGAAATCATTTTACCTGATGGTAAGTGATCAACGCCCATATGCACTCGCAACACCAGGTAGAGTGTGGATGCGAACAACATGGACCCATGCTGCGACTTCCTAACCTATATAAATAATTTTTAACCCAAAATCATTCGGCATGTTCTCTGAATGGAGAAAACAAGCCTTGCAACTAGATCGCTTTCTCTCTCTTGTCATGTTTGGTCAAGCTTACAACACATACATATAGGTATAATTTTGTTTCTCATTCATACACAAACACTATATTAGAGTTTTTATATAACTTTTGAACTTTTGTATCAGTACGTGAAGCTAAAAAAATAACAATGACTGACAAACAATATATATTTTACCCATCGTAAAATTGGTTTATGAACTTGAGTGACCTCGCCCGCGGTGGAGTTATCGATTCACTTTATTTTTACGACGTATTACGATATTACATGTAGCTTCAATGTCATATTTTTATTAGCTGCACTTAAAAGTATACACATCCGTTTAAATTAAGTCTAATTAATATTAACGATTGGTTTAGTAAGGAAAAAAATTTGTGATCTTTTAGTAAAATCCCAAAAATATGAACAGTGTCCAGCTCATACCTAAAATTTCGTTATTTCATTTTCACTTACAGGTATTATTCAAGCAAAGTGAATAAAATTAAAAATAAATCAAAAATCTTTTTAATTTTAACATAATAATAATATAATTGCACACAATTTACAATATAAATAATGTAATATAATTTTAATAGTACATTTATACAAGTAACTAAATCATATACTACTAGTACGATTCACGACGATACATACAATTAAAAAATGAAATAAATAACAATGAGAAATAAATACATGCATGGATAGGGACAACATCAAATACATTGTTCTGATACCAAATTAAGCAGCTAAAGCACTTGGGTTATGGTATCGAAAACAACGAAGGCACCTCAATATCCAAACCTGATAAAATGTAGAAAAAGTGGTTTTTCTACATTGACCCGTCCGGAAATCCAACCCGGAACCTCAGAAATGGCAACATCTTGAAAACCAGTGTACGCCACTCGTCCACGGAGTATTAATCATATCATTATTAAACAATCACACCAAATAAATCTAGAAATCAAATTTAACCTAACCGAATTAAATGTTTGTCTATTCGTAACTTCGAAAATATAAATGACAATCTCGAAAGATACTAAACCAAAATTTACGACACTGGTAGTAGCACTTAAATTGTGATGTGTTTGGTTGATCATCAATCCGCTTTCCAAGTATGTTAATTATGGTACCTACTTATTTGACAGGCACATGCCCTACACAGAACTATGTAGATTACATGGTTTATATTTAATAACCAAGTCGTTTCCAAAACAAAATATTAAACAACAAATGCTCATTTACACTTAATTTCTATACTTCGTTATAATTTTCTTGAAAATTACAGCAGATGAATCGAGGCAATCTTTTTGAAACCGGAATAACGCAAGGGTATTATTTGCAAGTAATTTATGCTGATTAAACTTTTCTTGTTACTTTCTTTTATCCTGATTATGCGTATTTGCGTTTTATTCTTTACCTAAGCAATTTTGACTTTAAATTATTTTTATCCTACGGGATTTAACAAAAATTGTTTGTTAATTTAAGTAAACGATTTTTGAATATTAAAGTAGATGTAAACTTGTTTGTTTTATGAATTACGGAGTAAAATAAACATTGATTACATGATATATTGTTTAACGTTGTTTATATGTTATTTGCCCAGTTTACTAATGTAAAGGAATAGTGTGATGAATATTTTCAATTATATACTCGCATTAATACCCAATAACCTTGCTTTATTATATTTATTGGCATGAGATATTTCTAAAATAAAAAAATTACGTGCAGAATTGGTAATTGTGTAACAATGTGGTACACCTTTCCTTTCCATGGGTGTAGTAAAAGGCGATAAGGGGAAAACTCTTGAATGCCGTAATGGTAACTAACCATCAGATGTCGGCATAATCATCTCGAAAATATACCAAATTAAGAAGGCATGTGGCAAGCAGTATCGTCTAAGGTGCAATGTGTATCGTATTCCGGTCGTCAGTCCATTTCACTAGCGATTATGGCTTATTAATCCTGCGGTAGAAACCTACAGTAAGTATCTCTCATAGAACAGTGGACTTTTATAAGTCGTTATCTATAAGGAGCTTGCTGAAGTGGCATTGGGCAAGCCACATTGCTCGCAGAACTCACAATCGTTGGGAAAGATAGGTCGTGTAGCTGCCTAGTGCAGGCAAGCGCAGTTTGGGATGGATGGAGAGACAACCTACACAACAATGCGGAAAGTCTAATTTGTGTAAATCTTTGTGGAATGCCTATTTGCAGCGGTGGAATTTTAACGAGCTGTAAAGAGGGTGAAGAAGATAATGTATGTATTGCAACGTTGTGTTGCAATGTGTTTGAAAGTACTGATGTAGGGCGTGGGGGTCAGTGTTCTTTAGAGTACTAAGTAAGTTAAATAAAAGATGTTAATGCATAACAATGATTTCTCTATTACATTATTATTTTATTGGTATGTTAACCTAAGAAAACTAATATAAATAATTTAAGATTAAAGACTCGCTTTGGCTCTATCGGATCATGTAAGTTTATAGCTTTACTTATAAAAATATGTACCTCGAAGCGATTCCCAATAGGGGTAGATAGAGGTCAAGACAATTAAGTCTTTTTGACCCACCTTTTTGTTCCAAGTCATTTTTTGGGCCAACGTGACAGACGTCTTTATGTCCTAAAGTTTTTGAGTACGAGTCTGCCACCTGGCGATGGAACTCGGGTCTCTTGACTCGAATTCCGATCACCCAACCACTTAACTATCGTGACTATATAATCTAGTTTTACTTCACAAACAAAAATTCGGTTAGTCTTAAACTACTAACAAGAAAGGATAATAATTTAAGATTTGAATCAAATTAAAGTTTACATTGCCTTCACTCTAATGAACTTCCTAAAGTATTCAGCCACTGCACAATAAATTGTTCCATAATAACTATAATACTGTTTATTTAGATTTTTATAAAACATACAGCCACAGATGATCCATTAGATGACTGACGCTAACCTTAATATTTACTGAATAATTTAATGTGAATCCCTTTTATGTGAAGGGTATTCACATATCATTTTATAATGCTAATGCTTATATCATTTTATAATTTGTGGAAAGAAGACTATCGAAGACCAGATCAAACTTAAAAATTTATCAAATCTTTTGATTTGTCAATTTGTAAAAATTATTTACCCGATAATACATATCGCTTGCTCACCTGTAATCCCATCTCCTGTGGATATATACATATCCAAAAATGAAACACCAATAATTCATATATTAACTACTGAAATACTCACGGTACCAACTAAACAGTTTAGTAAGAAAAATATTTGTGTTTAACACAAATAATGAACTTAAAATTAGCGACGATGACTTTGGACTAAATCCTCACGGGATCACCATCAATGTGGAGGACATTGCCAATATGGAGCATGAAGCACTTACAAAAGAAAGCAAAAGAACATGCTCTCTCTAAGTCACACTCAACTATTGATTTCTGAATTGCGCACAAACTTTGATCAGATTTTGATACAGTTTTTACTAGTTAAATGACTCAGGTGGTACCTGGTGGAAATTCATATCATAAAGATGTTATATTACTCGTTATTATATTGCACCGTTCAATTCATTTCGCCACACAATTACTTGAAATTCGAAACCAGGTTACATATACAACGTAACTGTATAGTTAAATAACTTATACTCCTCCAATATGACCTCCGTGGACGAGTGGTGTATACATCTCGAGGTCCCGGGTTGGATTCCCGGTCGGGTCAATGTAGAAACTTTTCTACATTTTCTCGGGTCTGGGTGCTTGTGGTCCCTTCGTATTTCCGATTCCAATACTACAAGTGCTTTCGAATTTTATATTGGAATCGGAGCAATGTGTGTGATTTTGTCCCTATCTATATATGTATATGTATTATTTATAATACTGTTTTCATTGTTTAAAATATTACTATTGTAAACCTCATAAAAGCACTGTTTTTATTATTTTTACTGTAAATGAAAGTGTAGTTCTTGTGGATCGCATAAAATTGCGGACGCTAAAACCTGCAGGCAAAAGTAGTTAGTTATTTATAAATAGTTGTGAGTCATACTGTGTTGACTTATGGACTTATGCACGACCAGGTCGCTTCAATTATTTGGCATCTAAAATAAGTACTACTCTGTCCCATCATCTTCTTCCTCCCATTTTTTTCTATTAATTGCTTTTCCTAAAAGCTAGTTAAGTATCTGCGTTCGAAAAAGGACACTAATGATAAATTATTATTATTAGTCGGCTAACACCTCTTACTACTGGACAAACGCTATTTTTCAAATATTCTTTGAAAGAGATTCAATCCGCAAGGGAACTTTTCGACATTGAGTCACTATTTTCTTTCTACTATACGCGTACACTTTTATTGTGAATTACATATATTTTATTATAAATTCCAACCGGTTAACTCAACAAATACTGTAACTTAGTAAGTGACCAAAAACGTTATCCATATTAATGGAGTTTAAAATTATTAAGCTGTAAAGTCGGTGTCAAAGTTAAATGATAAAAAAATAAATGTCTTCACGCCATTCCCAATACACACCAAAGGCCTAAACAATTGAGTCTATTTGACCTTCCACCGAAAATATTTTTCGGACAGCGTGACAGGTGGTTAGCCCGTCGCCGTCTTTATGTCCAAGCTAAGGATATAAATCGTATATAAGTTTTGAAAAAACCCTTTGGTACGAGCCTTAGGGGTCAAATTCGGGTCTTTAGACTCAAATTCAGATTACCATACCACTCGGCTATCCTGACTTTGAAAAAAAACTACTACTACTTCTAGATTCACAAGAGCTAAAGCTGTATCAAATATTTTAATGGCCCCATAATAATTGATAATAAGATATCGGACTATTATCTTACTTTCTGTCACCAATACCAGTATTTTAGTGTAATAGATACATTTTATTTTCAAAATCAAGGTGAATATTCAATAGCTACGACCAAGATCAAATGCCAATGAAAACTTTGTACATGATGTCGCCTCTAAGCCGAGTTTACGAGCTTCTGTTGAATGTCATGTGTAATATAAGCTTCAAAGGCGAAAGAAAAACATTACATTATGACTACTGATACTTTTAAGTACATTTATATATCTATGAGAATAAATTTCACGATTAAGAAATATAATATTTCTGAAGTACAAAACACACAATCTCTTTATTGGACACTTCTTTAAATATTCTTTTAAGGTTTTTTAGAGGAAGGAAATAAAGAAAAAAATATTCAGAACGATAGTTAAAAACACTTTGTATAATATAAATACACTTCTGATTTAAGTTTATATAAGACAATATAACTTATGTAAATAACTAAACTGTAAATGTCCACTACGGGACCTAGACATTTCTCTTAAAGAAGAGTTTGTCATTATCGCCACGCTTAGCAAGTAGATTAGAGGTCTCAGTAACACGGTGAGAGGCATCGTGCACATTGCTCAGACACTACCCACCAAGCTGAAGGTTTGCAGTCAATCGGTAGATAATTGTATTATATCTGTTTGAACTTCAGTCCTCCACGGGAAGCAGTATATTACATGGAATATTTTAACACCGTTTCTACACGAGCAGAAGTAGTTATAATGATTAATAACATGTATATATGTTATTAATCATAATGACTCAAGTCGATATACATGCATACATAACGGCCTGTTAAAATCCACTACAGGACATAGGTCTCAGACGCTGCTACCCATATTTAGTCTGATATTTTTTGATATGGTTATCCCGCCATCTATTGGTTGCCATAACGATATTCAGACTGTTTCCCTTAGTCACCTCTTATGCCACCCACTGGCAGAAACGGAGTGGCAATATTCTAACACCGTTACTACTCGGCTGATTAATAACATTAGTATATTATTTTGTATGAGACTGAATAAAAATATAAATATCTTCACTGCAAGTGAGGATAAAGTCTTAAATTACGTCCCCTTAATCATTATTTATTGAGTGAATGGTGTTGTAAACCGACAAATATCATGCACAGCTCGACTTAGCGATAAGTGGAAGGGTATATAAATTTAGTTATAAAAGACTTTTATGACAAAATTTATATATCCTTTCACATAATTACAGCCACATTTCTTAATTAAGAAAAAAATTCTATTATTTAACATAAAAATGTTATATAGATACATAGTTATAAAATATTTTTACAGTAGGTAATAAAGATTATCTGTATTCTGTGAAAATTTAGTCCTTATAAAAAAAATTAAAAATTTTAATGACCTTTTATACACACCGTGTTTATAAGCCATAGGCAAGATATTGACAGATGTAAGATAACAAATAGGGTATAACGTTACTACTTTCGAGGTATATAAATAACCGTGGAATAACCCAAGACTGTCGGAGAAAATTCACAGCATACAAAGTTGAATGGTGAACCTGAACATAAGGTTATACACGGAATAAAGAGAATAAAAGTAAAATTTGATAAATATTCTAAATGGTAAATGCTAGTTTATGGAAAGAATCTTTGTTGATTGAATTGAATGAATCGTTAGGCTTTCTTAAATTCATTTCATTTCTGTTTGTGCTTGAGCTTAATGACAAAAGGGTTCATTCTCAGCCTTTTCAAAGATAATGTTCAAGTTAATATTCTGCCTAGAAATCCACTCATCATACTACACTACTTAATGTAGAGCTTTCTGCCTACTAAAAATATTCATTTTTCAATTACACTAATATTACGAATATAAAAAAAGGAAAAATTATTTTCTTTTTTCTTCTTCAGAACTAAATCAAAAGTTTTTGACTTCTAAATCAAGTACAAGAGCCGTAAATGCAGTTAATGGAGCGTAAATTTAGGATTCATTTACTTTTAGTCTTAATCAGGCTCTACACTTAATACATTGACATTTTATTTGTTTTCTACATAAGAGAGATTGCGTTACTGTACTTGCGCAGATATGAGATCTCTTAAATAATCAATACCTTTCTTAACTTTCGCAATGTAGTGTTGTTTGCTGAACAATGACATACTTCTAAGTTTAAATCGGAATTATTAATAGGAATTGATTTTATTGGAACGCCGAATACCATCTTGTTGCCAATCAAATTTATAGTTCATCTATCATCATTTTCTCTTGAAAGTACGCCTGTTTTAGTGGTGGTAAGTAGTGCCAACAAACGATGCAACATTCTAAATAATAATTAAGTAATTAATTGGAGTGTCAAGAGTAGAATTTATATCACTTTTATAAATATCTTCACGCCATTTCAAACACAGGGGTAGACCGAGGTCTAGGCTAGACAATTAACGACCCAACTTCCACCGAAGGGACAACGTGACAGGTGGTGAGCCCGTCGCCGTCTTATATCACTTTTTAAACTCTTAGTATCTGTTCATTGCTACATTACAAATTCTCATGGAAAAAAACTCTCATGTGTCACAGATTTTGGTAGCATTACAAAAAGCGTCTTTGTAAGCAATTTTTCGTAAAACGCTTTACCACACACAAGTCAAATGTTATACCTCTCTTTTAATATATGACGATACCCAACAGTTAGAACCAAAACAATTCACAATAATATTGGATTTTTTGCCGGAAATTTTATAGAATCATATAAATTCTGAAAAAAATTAAGTAGTTATGCAAATTTGAATTTATTCTATTAATGAAGTTTCACAACTTAAAGCTGTCGATTAAATCCTGTGTCAGAACTTTCATAAAATCGCTGCTCGTTTCGTAAAGTTTTTGATGGAAAATTATTAAATTTAATAGTTAGTAATAAGAAGTTATATTATTTAATATCGCTTTTCCATCTCTTTAGGAGATTGCTACACCCCATTTGGCCTATTTCTGTTACATTGCAAAATGTCTGTAAATTCTGTGTTTATTAACAAAAGTAGCAAGTATAAATTTTTGGTATCTATATATCAAACATCATGTAGAGCCAAGAAATCCAAATTTTGGTTAAAAATTTAAATCATTAGATAATACTCCACATATAAAAAGGAGGCTATAAAATGCTTAAAAATAAACCTGCAAAATGATCTCACGAGTTTGTTTTTCACAACGTTCAAAATAATATTTTTGCACTTTTTTCCAAATTCATTAATTCTAGTTGTGTATAATTTCCTTACTCCTAAACTTTAAAGAATGCAGAGGATTTCGTTATCAGCTATCGTTATCATTGGGGTTAAAAGACTATTCTTAAACACAACAATGGATTTATATCAGAAAAAATAGATTTAGATAGATAATATCTATAGTGATTAGAAATTATCTTGATTTCCATAAATTTCATAATCAGACACCTTGACTTTGTGACGATGGGTTCAAATTGGAAGTTTTCTGTTATTAATTATTTTCTAATCAGTTAAAATATGACGAAGTGATAAGGTAAAACCTTCCGTATTTTTTAAGTCGATTAAAATATGCAGCAACAACAACTTTATGTTGTACAATAGGAAAACATAAATCACAATTACAGATTTTTTTAGATTACATCTCAACTAGATCGTGTGAATATCGCAACAATTAAAATTAATTAATTAATTAAAATAAATTTATAAGTAATATAGTACTAATATCAAAAATTAAGTAATAAATAACTTTTGCATGCTTTCAATATATCTAGCAAAACATGCTTGCTCTCAATTGTGATGTTACGTCTGTATATACCATGTTTTATGCAATAAATTATTATTATTATTAATAATAGATATTAATATTACTAATTAATAGTCTCATTGTTTACCTCCGGAATGCCTCCTCCGAATGGAAAATTACTCGGAAAATTTATGGTGAACACATCACTTAAAGAGGACTATTAAGAAATAAATGGTCAGCATTACTACCATATATTACAGCTAAGCGAGAAAACATGTAAACGCTTTCAGCTTATACAAGATTGTGATTAATCTCTTCGTGTTATGAATCCACTTGTAACTTCCTGCAATTTATCATTCGTGAACGACATTATAATTGATTAAATTTTTTTTACTATGTCGTGGTTAAACATAATATCATTATTTTTTTTAACTTCTCTTAGCCTAGGTAAACAGTTTTTCCCAATTATGCATACAATAGTAGCTTGTAGAGGTTAGTATTTAATAGTAGACTTATTTATGCTAATAGTTAGTAAGCTCTACCTCCCATAAAATTACTAACAGCTTACGGTCGATAGTGGTTTTACCTTCTCAAAAAATCAAGCTACAGCATGACCGGCAGCAAAGAAGCATTACCCGGATTGGACTCGCATGCCACGGTACTACTGATTACAATAATTCATCATAATAGAAGCCTATGCCCTATAAATATAAATTTTATAGGACGTTACAGTATGCATGTATGCAATTATGCTACCGTTGAACGAAAATACCCTTTTACTTAGTCTCGTGGGGCCTGAAACTCAAACCTCCTTATAAGGTTCGAACTTGCGTATCCCAGTTTTGAATTTCAATACGATAACTTCTCAACACAACTTCACAGAACTTCAGCGATTACTAAATTGATATGTGGTAATAAGTTTTTAAAATAATGTTATAATTATTTAAAGAACATAGTTAATAATAAATTAACAAAAGATCATTCTTTGTCAACGAATTATCTTACATTACTTATAAGTAAAACAAGATGATGATTGAAAAATCGTATTTTATCACCAAATACACATTTTCTATCACATTTTTTATCAAAGTTACAGTTGTCGAGGTCGATGTAGGCCGATTGGTTACTATCGGCCTAATTCGACCACTTATATTTTAAACTTTAGCGCTATTTATTTTCTACGCGATTCGGCCTTCACTCTTTCGCTCAATTTGGCCAAACTATCAGAGCACGACCTATGTCCTTTTTATAGTAATTAGATCATCTTTTAAACCGCGGGAACGTCGCAAATATTACGAAGAGATCGCATTGCCTCTTACTTCCGATTCGCTTGCCATATAAAAGTGTCAGTACCTGCACTACATTTTGTATCGCAAGGCACTTTTCATGACACCCTGCCTTTTGACTAACGGAGACAGCGTACCTTGATTTTGATCCCGGCAGCCACACATCTGTCTATCCACATTTAAATCACATCTTCCATCCAGACTAAAAGCTCGTTACAAGTATACCATTTCCCTTTACTAGATATTACCCATATTAGATAATTTGTCTTTATCTCTTTCAAATAACAGAACTTTAGGAGTTCTGCCACTGCTGGTAATAACCAAATCTACAACTATATTTCAAATTCTGCAAACAGCTATCGAGATACAACATACTCAGGTTATGACATAAGGGTGACTTGTTGTTATTGAAAAAATTACTTCGCAACCCTCCGCATGAAAACTCTGCGGTCGCTCATCGTAGAGTCTACTCGCTTGAGGATGTCTTGTTTTGAGGCGAAATACGTGTCGCGTTTTCGGTGGTGGTATATGTTACCTGATTTGGGTGTGGTGGTGGTGGTGCATACAGTGGAATTAGTGCACACATCTGTGGAATTAGTGCACGCATCTGTGGGAGGGAGGGTGGTGCTCTTCTTCTCTTCGGACCAGGTAACATATACCTTTTTATATTTTCATGCGGAGGGTTGCGAAGTAATTTTTTCAATAACAACTTTACAATGAATTTCCGCAAAGTAACGCCTGAGTCAATTAACTATAAGGGTGACTGTCATGCCCTATTTGTCTATATTGGAAAGATAAAAATATGTGGCTAATTTAGCTAAGAAAATGTATTTTGCTTTATTGTAAGCTTTCGTGGTCAATTTTTTTTTGTAATTGTTTATTCATATAATTCAGTTCAAGTTCAATTGAAGTATCTTCACTATTTCGTTTTTTTAACATCGTCCCATGTCGAAATTAATTCTAATACCAAGTTCTTGGGTATAAAAAAAATTAATGTTTTGAAATATTCTTCAATTTTAGTAAATTATCGTTGAGAGTGGCGGCTCCTGAAGAAATATGCCTTGTAAATTTAATATTACACTTTTCGCAAATTGTCGAAGAATTTTATCAAAATGAAAAATTTTTGTTGTAGAAATTAGGTCAGTACCTACTTTTAGAAAATAAGGGTATTCATTTTAATATCATACTACTTGATTAAATTTATAATATATTTTAATTTATTTATATATTCACGCAATTTCCTAATACTCTACCATACACAAAATCTAGATAATTAAAAATTTTCGAACCTTCCTTCCCTGAAGCCTACTTGAGAGACCATGACTGATGGTGAGCCTACCGCAATATAATTCTCCAAAGCTACGATACCGTACTTATATACTTACTTAGATATATACTAACACACATAACTATTCATATACTATAATAATATTAACATCCATGACTCGAGGCATTCATGACATTCATGTTCATCACACAAATGTTTGTTCCTAGCAGGGCTCAAAACCGCACTTCTTCGAAGGTAAAATCACTATCAACTGGGTATTTGAAATATAATATATTTAATAAAAAATATTATTTACTTAATAAATTTAGGAATTGTAAAATCTATCATCCCAGTTCTGCTATGTATCGCACATACGAGAGAAAGTTAAGTAATATATTCTTACGCCGACTCTCTAAGGATTCAGCTACCTTAAACGAAACTTTATTCAAATTTTTAACGATTTAAAGAAAGAAAGAAAGAAAGGTTTATTCGCCAAAATGACGCCATGACAGATATTTGAAATTCAAATAGTAATCAAAACATATCATAAAAAAAACACATAATTTACAAATAATATCAGCTATGCAATACAAATAACAACACACTACATATTTAATGTCCAATGAAACATCCTGTAAAAGTAATTTACGTAGCACTATTTTATTATCAGATGCTTTAGAACTTTTGATGTTGTTGATAGGTTTGTGCAGTGCCGGATTAAGCAGGTGCGGGGCCCGTAGCAAATTCTATTGATTAGTCTTAATTTTGCTAAGGTATCCTTATAATAAAAAACAATTCAATATTAAACGTTTATTTACTACTTTTACTTATACCCGCCCGTAGCAATTACTACTCTTACTATATGGTTAAACTGGCACTGGGTTTGTGATGTGGCAATATCATCTATCATCTCATTTAATAATAAATACATAACAAATACATAAATAGATCGGGACAATATCACATACAGTGCTCTGATCCCAAAGTAAGAAGCAAAGAGATCTATGTTATGGAATCAGAAACATCGAAGACACCACAAACACCCATACATAAGAAAATGAAGAAAAAGTGTTTTTCTACATTGACCCGACCAGGAATGTGACTCGTTAGTCACTTATTCACGTATATACACTTTAATATAAATTTATAAACGAACTATGCAATACAAATTACAACATACTGCATATTACAAACTATACATTACCCATTCTCGTATGTGTCAATGTATCTGGGAAAAGGAGCACACTCAGCATAATGCCATGAATTTTTTTTTTGCATAATACTGATTTTCAGTGTGTCCAAAACAAAATTTTCATGTGATGATTTTACAAATAGAAAAAAACGACATTTTTATTTAATAATGTACAGTTAAATTGTAAAAAGACCCGCTCAAATACTAAAAGAAACCATTTTCCCAGCACTGAAGTTATTTCAGGCAGCTATTCTACTTTTACTGTTTTTGATATTAACCTAATTTCGATTTAACGCGGTAATTAAATTCGACTCAAAGTAATCGACACAATGGACTTGAAGAAAGACGACATAAAGTACTTCATTCATTTTAATGAGCATGATTCAAAGCGAAACGGCCTATTTATGTACATCCTACTGCAAATTGCGGACTTCATTCTACGATTGATGAATGCTGAGAGTGATTCAAAAATAATCTGTTGATTTTTCTGTGTCGATCTATTTATTTCAATGAATCTATGTAAATAAATGTAGTACTAATAAGAGTTTGAGTGTTTATTGTAATGAAAATATTAATAAATGGGTTGTGAACCGAAATATTAAAACATTTATGGAGCTGATGTATGCAAGCGATATCAACCAATTTAAATCGGGCGGAAACAGCAAAAATTTTGCGAATAATTTTCGTCTACAAAGTTTTTGAATCTTAGTTTATGTGTTATACGTAATTTTGATATAAATGCCTTTCGTTATAATAATTAGAATGAATTCTGAAAAGAGATTGCAAATTTCCAAAAAAATAATAAAAAATTTCCTTTTCTAACTTTAAACAAGCTCAATGATTTGAACTTATGTAGAACTCATCTTCATTCCGCGAAAATTATAAACGAATTAAAAATTTATAATTAGTAATTTGTGAAATTTTAAAATTAATTATGTTCTTTTAATCTATTAAAAAAGGATATGCTATATGCAGAAATATGGATTCACTTCTTCATCCCGCAAATCGAGTGCATCTTTGCCGATTTAGAAGTACCGGCCTTTATAGTAGCTTACAAAAGTATTACTGTTTTCAACTTAAAACTATAAATATTACTCATAGTAACTATAAGTTTTTAGTTTGTAGTAAGTGTCTCTGCTAGATCTGCTGATCTGCTGCATTATTAGATCATTTACTTTCGAAGCCAAGGATTGCGGATTCGATCACGCTAGGTGCAAACTATTGTGTGATGAACGTGAATGTTTGTACTCCAGTTAAGGATGCTTACATGTTAATAAAATTATTTGTTAGTGTAAATATGTATTTCTATTTAAGTATCGTTGTATTGAATACGAAGATGGCGACAGGCTCACTACCTGTCACTTTATCCCAAATAAGAGCCGATGAAATGTAGATCTACAATGTAGGTAGGTCTACTACTCTAATATTTGTAAAGAATTGTGCGACGTAATAAATTACTCAGCAGTTTTCCAGCTTCGATAATGACCTACAAATTTGTCGCTTTGTTTGCAGTGGCCGATTGCTGCATGTAGTTTCAAAGCAAACAAACTGAGAGTAGCCTACTCAAATTAACTTAGCCACAAATGTTATTAAACAAGATAAAAATAATATTATTCAGTTTCAGTTTTTCCAATATAAACAAAATTACGGAACTTAATCCCTGAAGGTTTTAACAACTTTATTAAACTTTGTTGTTATGAATGTAACCCAAGTATCATTGAAATTTAATTCTTGTTTCAGATATATGAATATCAAATGTTCATGCACAAATATTTTGTCTAATAAGAAAAATTAAATTGTTTTTCATGAATAGCGAAATAGAAGAGCCTGATTTTCATGACTTTTTTAATCACAAATCAGGCATTATCGTGAATAATAGTTTTGAACTGTCTAGTAAATTTACAATAGTTTCCTGACCTCATTGTTGCGACAAGATTGTTAATCTATCATAGAACATTAAGTACATATATATATATATATATATATATATATATATATATATATATATATATATATATATATATATATATATATATATATATATATATATATATATATATATATATATATATATATATATATATATATATATATATATACATATGCATATTTATATTCATATTTCTATTTCAGCGTCATAAACCCACACAAGATTTTTCTTTTACAAACCGATACGTCCAAAAGCTGCCCGGAAGAATCGCTTTTAGCGATAAGATCGCCATTCGTATCATCAGGCGAGATGAGCCTTGCGTATCTCAATCAATTTTATGTTGTATATTATAGCAATAAAGAGTATTCTATCTATCTACGTAATGAATTACGCATTTAAAATAATAATAAAAACAAAAATGCGCGAAAGACACCATTTATTCTGAACAAATAAATTAACACTGGCTAGGAACTTCAATAACATAAAGAATTATTTACTTAAGATACACATGACTAGTTATACATAGAATATGTTCTGGATAAGATATTACGTTACAAAATGATGAATTAGAAACCCTCACGCGTGACCGGCGCCATTACAAAAAGCTGGCCATGTCGTGACACAAACACTTTCATGGCCAATTATTGTTATTTTACCCTACAAAGTAATTGCTATGTTCACTTCATTCTTTCGATATTTAATGCCCGATGAAACATCCTGTAAAAGTAATTTACGTGGCACTTATTTTATTACCAGATACCTTAGAACTTTTGATGTTGTTGATAGGTTTGTGATGTGGCAATATCATCTATCATCACATTTAATAATAAATAAATAATAAATACATAAATAGATATGAACAAAGCCACATACAGGTGCTCTGATCCCAAAGTAATAAGCAAAGAGATCTATGTTATGGAATCAGACATCGAAGACACTACAAACACCCATACATAAGATAATGCAGAAAAAGTCGTTTTCTACATTAAACCGACCGGGAATATAACCGAGTCAGTCACTTGTAGACGTATATAAACTTTAATAAAAAGTTATAAATTCATGGATTAAAGCTGTTATCGTCCCACATGTGAGTTTATCTGTACGAGGTAATGAGTTTATCTAAAGTGGTAGAGCCACGCATCAGCTTTTGTTGTTGCATGAATGGGCCGGCTCGACCGGGGAAGGACCACGACCTCACAGAATACCGGCGTGAAGTAGAAGTCTAACAAACTTCTGGTTTCGTCTGGTGAGTGCAGGTAACCGGAGGCCCACACACCCCCTCACCCAATTCTGGGCACTCTAAGGCCGGCCACGCATCTGCTATGCCTCGGGTATTGCAGGTGTTCATGGGCGGTGGTAATCACTTACCATCACGTGAGCCGCCTGCTCGTTTGCCTCCCTTTTCCATAAAAAAAAGGTTTTCGCGAACCTTTCTTTCGCAACGGTTATCAGTCCCACAAACAATATAGCTAGCTTATTGACACTGCAGTGTCCTCATCGTACCTCGGTGTCCTGGCTACCAGGCTACCATGATTCTGATATATGTTTAATTTTCATTGCATTTAAAACCGGGTTATTTTCTCCCTTTCTGACAAAAACATAAAGATTTAATTTTAAAACTACCTTTTACATTACCTACCTGCAAAATTTTCTTTACCTTCCAACTTAATTCAATTTGTTTGCGTTTGAAATATGCAATCTTAAGGCGTAAACTCTAATGTGGTATTATGATAATATCTTCGCATAAATGCTGTAAGCTTCGTAGGGAAATGTGTTCACGTACAAAGTCACTTTGTAGCAGTATTGCGGTAATGTGTTTTATCTTTGCCTTCATTGGGGTAAAGTTTTTATTATAGTAAATGGTCTCAAGAATATGATCTCCGTTGTATCCATTGAATATAATTATATACTTGACTACTGAACTACTATAATTACTTACTTAAGTATGATTTTATAATACATATATATGGATGGAATACATTTCTTATTATAGTATAACTAAATATGAATCAGCTTTTTTACCGCCACTTTCTAATTCCCTTACGATGTCAGCGCAGTCAGTACCTTTTAGGTAAAATTCCGCTTAGTCATGTTAAATATAGGTGTAATATGATGTGAATAATAAATTAACACTTCACGCCATTCCCAATACAGAGGTAGACAGAGGTCATGAAAAATTAAGTGAGTTCGACCCACCTTCCACTGAAGACATTTTTCGGGACAATGTGACAAGTGGCCTATACCTTTCTTAAAGGCCGGTACTAAAATACTGCTATTTCTCTGGTATAGCAGGTGTTCATGGGCGGCGGTAATAGCTTACCATCACGTGAAACACATGCTTTCCTACTCTATTAAAAAACATTTAGAAAAAACATTAGTATGTTGTGTGTACGTTTAAAATGTTTATATTAACTCCGCATTTTCCGTATGGTATCGCCGTAAGAGTTTGAGAGGTTCTCCTTAGATGCCGTAAAAGGTAACAAAGAGAAAATGATCACTCTGCAATATGACCGCTGATAGCTAACGAGAAAACCATATCGATAAATACCAGACCGAAAGTAAACAGACAACAAATCATCACACTGAGCGGTGCGATTATGGAAAATCCTTCTAACGGGTGATGCTTATATCCTGACTTTAATTTATAAATCATCAGTAATTTCAGTACTGACTTGAGAGGTAAATGTATATTTACTCTCGTTCACATTCAACATCAAGAGATAAGCGGTAAACTACTCTAGTTAATAGGAAGACGGATTACTAGGAGTGCAACTTTAAAGTATACATGTAACATAACATAGACTCGCATATTATGTAGCAGAGTATTGTAGCTGTTGAGCGTAGCAGGTTTTTCCGATAACGTAGCATTCGATAGATAATCATATCTCTTTAATACTTTATATGTATCAGGTACATCGAACTTAATTGAAAAAAGAAATTGTTTTGTATTACGATAGAAGTGAGCGTATCTGTCTACATTAATTTCTCACCCTGGAGGAAATAACTGTGATTGATAATAATAATTTTAAATATCGAATTCATTTAATAGTGGTAGAGCCTCGCATCAGCTTTTGTTGTTGCCGGCTCGACCGGGGAAGTACCACGACCTCACAGAATACAGGCGTGAAGTAGAAGTCTAACAAACTTCTGGTTTCGTCTGGTGAGTGCAGGTAACCGGAGGCCCACACACCCCCTCACCCAATTCTTCACTCTAAGGCCGGCAACGCATCTGCTATGCCTATGGTATTGCGGGTGTTTATGGGCGGCGGTTATTACGTGAGCCACCATCTCGTTAGCCTCCCTTTTTTATAAAAAAAAGGCACGTACTCGGTGGTAAAGAATAATATCGGTAAAAAAATCTGCATATCAGGGAAATAGTTAAGTAAAAAAAAGTATTTCGACGATGTGCAAAGATCTCCAAACCAAACAACTCAGAGACCCGAGTTCAATCCCCAGCTGGCAGGCTCATACCTATGGGTTAATTTAAAACTTATGTACGAATTATATCGTTGGCTTGGAAATTGAGACGGTGACGTGCTCACCACCACGTTGTTCCAAAATATTTTCAGTGGAAGGTGGGTTGAGACGACTAAATTGTCTAGATCTCTGTCTACCCCTGTATAGGGAATGGCGTGCTGATATTTATTTATTTATTTAATTTAATATACTAAAAATGACATATCGTGTCACTGGTACAATTATAATTTGGATTTAACTCGAAGAATCCCTTCTCACAATTTTCGTTTGAGCATGAAATAAAATGAAAATGCTTTGTTCTTAAACCACAGACAGTGTAATTTCGTTCTTGAAACGTGATTTTTTTTTAGAATTCAACATGGTTTGTTAATGAGATTCCTCCGGCAGAGAAAAATTTGTTGAAAGTAACCCTGTGGGTGAGGCATTTTTTGTACTGTATTTGTAAGATATTAAATAAAACATAGAAAACTGCCTCCTATTCTGACTCCTCCACTGTCCATGCAGTTAAACTATGGAACTCTCTGTCACATATATAAATGTATATATATTTATATTTATAAAGAGAGAAAGAAAGAAAGAAAAAAAGAAAGAAAGAATGAAAGAAAGAAAGAAAGAAAGAAAGAACGAAGAATGAAAATAGATTTATTCGTTGCCATAAAACAGTACATATAAAACTTAAAGCTAATAATTACAATTTCAAATAGAATTAATTACTGCATTGCAGCAACGAAACGACATCCGACTCAGCAAATAAGGAAAAGTAGCAGTACTGCTGCAGCGCTGTTATTCTGCGCGAAGTAGGGTTACTTCACCGCTAGGTTCTATGGCTGCGTATCAGAACGTTAGTGTTTGGTTCTCTCTCCATTTCCGCAGCTCCCGGTTGCACTATGGAGTCGACGTAGTAGATTAACTTTTGAAGACCACAAGAGCAAAGTGTTCGAAGAGAAGAGGGTCGAGAATACTCGCATACTTGGATGTGCGCGTATAAATAATATGACGAATTTGATATAAGAAAAAAGGTATTTAAGGGTCTATTTTTTGGTTACTCCGTGAAGCATTGTGTGTGAAGATATAATAGTAATAATAATAATAACCCTTATTGGATGACCTCCAGTTGTTAGTTTCCAATCGCTATTACATGTTGGTATTGCATGGAATCGCCAGTGATTACCACAGTTCTAAATAAATGTAGCTCATGACGGATAACTCCAACGACACTAACTGAAGCTGATACATACCGAAGTTCTCAAGCCTGACAAACTTTACTTGACCATGTCGAAACTGGGCTGGCAACATCATAAATACTTGTATAGCTTTCAACCACGGAGATGGTACAGTAAAAATTTAATAATTGACTAACGTATTAAAATTTAATGTATTTATTTCTGCGTTACTGATCTTATATCTAGACTCTACACTTATTGCAGTGTTTTTAGGTATAAAGCAGTTTATTCGCCTTCACGAAATACTTTTAAAAACCTTAAAGTTTGACACTTTTCTAGTAAAACTCATATGACTAGCGAATTCTGAGAGCTTTTAACAATATGTTAAAAAAAAATATTTTTATTTTACTAATATATTTTTAAAAGAACTAACACGTTGCGATAGCCAAGTGGTTGCGTGACCTCTTCAAGATTCTTTTCGATTCTCAAAACACGCACCGATCGGTTTTTTTTTTTTTTTTTCAAAAACTTAAGTACGATTTATATTTTTGGCTTGGACATAAAGACGGCGTCGGACTCACCACCTGTCACGTTGTCCCAAAAATGTTCTTCGATGCAGGAGCATCGAAAGGATTTAATTGTCTAGACCTCTGTCAACCCCTGTATTGGGAATAGCGTGAAGGTATATATATGCAATGACTTGAATTATCTTCACGAAAATAATACATAAAAGAAGGACTTGATTTAATATACGGGATGTCATAAAATACTTTCCAGTTCTCTATCAACAATCTTGTACTCAAAGCTTCACAACAAACTAGTTGTGCCAATTTATTTGTTTGTTTTTCAGACCAAAAATGTTTTATCTGAAGCCGTGTTAGCTTTTATAGGTGCAAAGTACTGGTTTTATCTTGAACACAAAATGTAGTCAGACGATTCCATAAACATAACATACAGAAATTCAATGAGCATTACTTTACCATTTTACATTGTCACTTTCGTTTAATAGTTTTAATATAATAACTTCACTGATAAGGAATCGATTTGCCAATTATTTTTTGGGTACACTAGTTAGAGTCATCTCAATAAACACGGCAAGGTATATAGATCTTCTTATATATATATATATATATATATATATATATATATATATATATATATATATATATATATATATATATATATATATATATATATATATATATATATATATATATATATATATATATATATATATATATATATATATATATATATATATATATATATATATATATATACATATATATACACATATATATATATATATATATATATATATATATATATATATATATGTATATATATATATATATATATATATATATATATATATATATATATATATATATATATATATATATATATATATATATATATATATATATATATATACACATATATATACACATATATATATATATATATATATATATACATAAAACAACATCTATATATTTTTATCATATTCAAATTTTTATTATTATTTTAAAATCCTATCTTAATACAAGCTCATTTGTCCATAAACCTCAATCTGGTACTACTTTAAGTAAACATATGAATAAATAAATAAAAAAGTAAATAAATATCTTCATGCGTAGTCCCAAACGGGGTAGTCAAAGACATCAGATCGCCATGTGTTGCAATCCTTAGAGACCTCTTTCGTTTATTACAAATACATAATTTCTAAAAATTTAAAATCTAGGTATACGAGTACTATTAAAAGTGAGTCTTGGCCCTTTTAATGTCAACTTTTGTACTGTATTTTTCCGTCGCCATTCGGTTTTCAATCATTAGCTCAATGAGCCCAAGCTATCAAACCATGCCCTTATCCGTTTTAGTTATAAGAACAACTTTCGAACCTGTCATATTGCGAATCTCTTCGTTTCTCTTTCATAATATACTTTTTGGTAAATATGTGACTTATTCGATTAGCCGACTTAGATGAGTTAGTAGTGATTCTGAGTTCCGAACTAACGGTTATGGGTTCAAATCCCGCTAGATTTAATCGTTTATGTGATAAATTTAAACAAACATTCTACTACAGTCTTGGATTCTACTACAGTCATGGATGTTTCCATTTGAATATTTATAAAAGTAAATATATATGTATGCAATAATAAGATAGCCACAGGCGCACCAACCTGATCGATACTGTCACAAATAAACTTTGGTAAGAAGTCGGTCGAAAGGACTTCACTGTCTAAAAACTGCCTACTCTACTTCCCTATAAGTACAGGAAATTGCGTGAAGATAAAAACGATGTTATAAGTATTTCTAAACCCATTAACAACTTTGGTTACACAACACATAGTATAAATGCAGGTATCCTTTATAGTTTAAATAATTTTAAGGTCAATAGTAATAGTAGTCTAGCGGAGATAGACCAATTAGTTAGGTTAATAATAAAAGAAATTTAGCAAAGCGGTCATTCTCTTTTCGCACAAATTAAAACATTAAATTGCGGGCGATGACCCAACACGAAGTATACCTTCAACGAAATGTATGAATTAAAATAAATAAGTAGATTTCGTGACAAATTGTATATTTTGGAATGCTACGAAGTTTGTAATTACCAATCTACTAAAGTGGCGTGACGATACAGCTAGTGAGTCACCTGGACGTTATTAAAACAACATTTTTATAATGCAGTTTATTTAAGCTTTTTCAGGACAAACTAAACTTGATTATTAAGGAAAACTTTTTATGTGAATTTTATTGATTTCGTAATTAAATTAAAAAGAAATTTAAAAATTAAATAAATTTTAATGTTGAATTTTTTAAACAAAATTAAAGCATTAATGTTTCGTAACTGTAAAGTTATGAACATTTAGCTGGAATTTGGAATATCTTTCTTCTCCTTTCGAATTCGGAAAATGCATAAATAAACAGAGATTTAAAATTTCAACTACGGCGTGTAGGATACAGGGAATCGAAGAGCGTTGCTACGGTTTGGCAGAAATCGCGGCAGAGAAAGAGAGAATCGCGGCGGATTCTACATAGGAGTCTAACCCGTTTTTCAGAAACATTAATAAAACCATTGTATTAGCATCTAAATTACATAATACAGTTACTTTAACGAACCCTACTTGTAAAAGAACGTCTAAAATTGCACGCTATATTAAACAAGTCAGTGGAGGTGCGTTATTCATTAATTTTAAAATTTCTAAATTAAATTAAATAATTAAATATCTTCACGCAATTCCCAATACAGGGGTAGACAGAGGTCAAGTCTAGACAACTAAGTCCCTTTGACCCACCTTCCACCGAAGATATTTTCGGGACAACGTGACAGGTGGTGAGCCTGTCGCCGCCCTTATGTCCAAGCCAACGATGAAATTCGTACATAAGTTTTTGAAAAACTCATTGGTACTGCCACCTGGGGATCGAACTCGGGTCTCTCGACTCGAAATTCCGACCACCCAACAACTCGGCTATCGTGACTTTTTTGAAATTTCTACATTTTAATATTTTTAATTGAATTTATTTATTTTAATTTCTCCATGAATTATTACTTATTCTTGATATTGTGTTATAGCAACCAATAATTAACTATAATAATAACTAAAGGTAAAGCTTACTGGGATTTGTTTCTAGGTATGCTTCCTTCAACAAAAGCTGAAATAAAAAAGACTACTTCAGCAATTGTTCTACAAAACTACAAGAACCTTCTTATGTCAGGCTGTTACTCGAAAATACATAATATTATCAGTTAACCAGAAAATCGTTTATCTCGGTTCAAAGAATATCATATAAAGAACGATCAAAAACTTTTTTAATTATCTCGTCTTTAAGTTACTCTGCTCAGAGGTTGCCCTTTCTCAAATGCCAATAAAATGCGGGAGTCAATGAAAGGTACATTAATCGATCTAATTAATTTCCATTTTGAGCCACATATTTTTAACAATATAGACAACTGTACAATATTTATTAGTTTGACGGTCAGAATTATCGCAAAATAATTCACCTTCATTTATGTAATGTGATATCGGCGTTAGAAAAATATAAACATTTCCATAAAAGCCGAAACCAAAGAAAAAACAAATGTCACGTATGTTATTTAATATATATATATATATATATATATATATATATATATATATATATATATATATATATATATATATATATATATATATATGTATATATATATATATATATATATATATATATATATATATATATATATATATATATATATATATATATATATATATATATACATATATATATATATATATATATATAAAGAACTTCATTTATCTTTGAAACTAGATATTTTCATAGATTCAGGAAGTTAAATGGTACTTGAATAATGCTCTTTTATAACCTCATGTAACAAAATCTATTACACTGATGATAGGCAACAGTGTCTAAGGTAAAAGGTGTCTGATATTGCGGTCACCAATCCACTTCACAAAATGATTAAAGTCATGGAAACCCCTGTAATAGTACACAGCATGACATGCATGTTTGTGAATTACTCACTGTTGAATGAATTTATATCATTGGCGCTGGCAATGTGGTATTGGAGATTAATAATCAGGTAGTCCCATTTAAATTTTAACAAAGATTTCTTTATAGGATACCGATACCTATTTACTACCTATTGACTACGCGAACGTAGTCGCGGGTAAAAGTTAGTAGAAAATATAGAAGTAAAGTAATTTTGTACACAAAAAGTTCTGTTAGCTATTCTATGAAAGACACATAGTAGCACCTCTGGGGTGTAATTAAAAACTTTCGTTTAAAAATAACACCGAGCGGTTAATGTAAAATTCTTGTATTTTTTATTTGTAGGGGAACATCAACCTACGACAATAATGTTTTTTTTTTTTGAGGAATAACATTTGTTTATTACTAAAAATTTTAAAGATGGAAAACCTGTTGGATGTTTTTAATTATTAGTCTTGACAATTAAGTCCTTTGACCCACCATCCACCGAAGACATTTTCGGGACATATATATATATATATATATATATATATATATATATATATATATATATATATATATATATATATATATATATATATATATATATATATATATATATATATATATATATATATATATATATATATATATATATATAAAGTGGTTAGGTGGTCGGAATTATATATATATATATATAAAGTGGTTAGGTGGTCGGAATTTCGAGTCAAGAGACCCGAGTTCGTTATTACTTCAATAGTCAATTGCGTGCTTTTTGCTCATATGAAATATACTCAAAATTAACAGCACTACTGCATATGCCAGCCTTTAATGTTGTAATATAATACAGAAACAATTTACGATTACAACATTGAAATCTTAGCTAATTGTTAACTAAAAATGATAAATATATTAACTTAATTAAGCTCAACTGTTCAACATTGATATCCAGATGCGAAAGGTAGATGTTTATTTTTCCTTTAGGACCATAAAAGCTTACTACAACTATACGAAGTTATAATTCCTTTGTTCAAGCGATGAGATTGCAGGACAATGACCGCTTACGTCGACCTCTAGTTAATATAAAACCTCATGAAAAAAGGTTCGCTAATGGCTCCGAAGACGTTAACAATTTACGTGAATCTTTAGAAGTGATGGAGAATAAAAACACGGAATTTTTGTGAAACACTTTTTTTTCCTGTAACGGCAGGACTGTGGCCATATTTAAGAATTCATATACCTGATATTTTCTATAAATTTTACGAATTTCATCCCCAAAAACTTTATCGAGATACGTTTAGCCCGGGATAATTTGTTATTTTGTTATATTGTAATTTAGTAATATAATATAATACAATCTTAAAGTCCATTTTCCCCCGACTATTTATTCCACTAATGTTACCAATATTTTTATCAATAGTTATCAAATATCATATCATAAAAAGCTCGCGAACGGCTAATGAAAGATGGTCACTACTGAAGCGTAAAATCTTTATTGGGGCATTGTGTAATATAAAAATGTCGTAGCTATGATTACTTTTTTATAATGTTGGTATCTGATAAAAATAACAAGGTTGTTGAATTATCAATAAAAATAAAATAAGACTGTAGATACCCACTGGTGGACAAAAGACTTAAACATCCTTTGAGAGAGATTAGAACAGAGGAACATCCGGTACACAGCTCGGGGGCGCATTTTTTTATTGATTAATATACATATATAGATTCATTTATAGATAGGGACAACATCACATACACTGCTCCGATCCCAATTTAAGGTACTAAAGCACTTCTGGTATGGGAATCGTAAACAACAAAAGCATCACAAACTTACAGACCCGAGAAAATGTAGAAAAAGTGCGTTTTCTACATTATCCCGACTGGGAATCGAACCCGGGACCTCTAGATAGCGACACCTTTAAAACCGGTGTTTACGCCACTTGCCCACGTCGTCAAATATATTTACTTACATACTTCTTTACTTTCATATTCTATTCAAATATTCTTCATAAATTCTTCTATCCAAGTGCTCTTGAGAGAACTTTTTTTTTGTAATCACAATATTTCTCCATAACGTGACAAGTATGCGCCCGATTGAATACAATCAAAACTGTCTCGCTTTTATAGAGGAAAAATAGGCACGATATAAAATGTTACGTTATAAAATAACGTAATAATGTATAAAATGTAAATGTGTTATACATTATTTATTTAACTGCAATATACATAAGGTATAGGAATACATTCAATGCAATATAGTCAAGGTATAGGAGTGGTACATTCTGTATTTATATTTCTTTATTATATACCATTGAATTGGGAAAGATAGCGTTTAGATGACATTTAAAGCAATTCCTCTATTATGGTAGAGACCTATTAGTACATTCTGCAATGGATTTTACTAGGCTATTAAATTCATTATGTAACAATTTATATACCAAATGAACTTAACAAAACATAGATTCTAATGACACTAAAGTTTATTCAAAATGACCTCCGTGATTTTGAATACAGGCCTTCAATCTGCGCGGCCAGTCGTCTATCGCAGCACGAACGAGTTCCATGTCATTATCGGCGGCTGCCTTAATCAAGGATGTCTTGAGTGACTCCAAATTGGGATGAGGCTTTGAGCACGCCTTTTTCTCCAAGTGTTGCCATATCTTGTAATCTAACGGATTCAAATCTTGACTGGAGGAGGGCCAGTCTTCGTGCCGGATGAAGTCGATTTCACGCGCCGCTAGCCAGTCTTGTGTGATCTTCGCTCTATGAACTGGCGCCAAATCTTGTTGGAACACCCAGTGCCTGTTATTGAACATGGTATGAGAAACAGGTTCCACAAGGTTCGTCAGGACTGAATTTTGATACACAAGTGCATTCGTTTTTACACCTTTCTCACAAAAATGTACCTCTGTTAAGCCCAAATAAGAAACTCCCAACCATACCATGAGTGAGGATGGAAAATGACCTCGTTGGACACGCGGAATAGGGTTGCTCGCTTCTTCACTACTGTGTATGTACACCTTTTCATTTTGTTTGTTGTAGCTCTCTTGTACTGACTTGACTGTGGTTCTGCTTAACCCCATATGAAGAGCCAACAGTTTCTGCTTACGTTTGAGATTTCTTTGAATTCGCGCCTTCACAGCTTTTATCACTGCTGGAGTCCTAACAGACCGAGGGTGACTACTTCTTGACCTGTCATCTACACTAGAGTCTTCGTTGTATCGGTTGATGGTACGATAAACGAATCTTTTGGTTACATTCAAATTTTTCAGTCTGTCCAAAATTTGAATTGGCGCGTAACCGCAACGATGCAACGTCATAACTGCAACACGGTCTTCTTTAAGCGTTCACTCCATATTTAAAAATTAGTAAAATTCTAATAAGTATACAGTTTTATTTTAAAGAACAATTCGAAATTCGAATTCAATAAACTTTTTTGTGGCTAGCATTCTAAAAGAAAAGTTTTGACTGTGTGACAATACTTATGACCTGACTGTATATATATATATATATATATATATATATATATATATATATATATATATATATATATATATATATATATATATATATATATATATATATATATATATATATATATATATATATATATATGTTCGATCCCCAAGTGGCTGGCTTGTACCAATGGGTTTTTCAAAAAAGCTTATGTACGAATTATTGGCTTGAATTGGAATTTATTGGCTTGAAGATGGCGACGGGCTAACCACCTGTCACGTTGTCCCGAAAATATCTTCGGTGGATGGTGGGTCAAAGGACTTAATTGTCAAGACTAATAATTAAAAACATCCAACAACTGGTTTTCCATCTTTAAAATTTTTAGTAATACATAAATGTTATTCCTCAAAAAAAACATTATTGTCGTAGGTTGATGTTCCCCCACAAATGAAAAATACAAGAATTTTACATTAACCGCTCGGCGTTATTTTTAAACGAAAGTTTTTAATTACACCCCAGAGGTGCTACTATGTGTCTTTCATAGAATAGCCAACAACTTTTTTTGTACAAAATTACTTTACTTCTATATTTTCTACTCACTTTTGCCCGCGACTACATTCGCGTAGTCAATAGGTAGTAAATAGGTATCCTAAAAAGAAATCTTTGTTAAAATTTAAATGGGACTACCTGATTATTGAAGAAATAAGCGGGAAGTTTCTTAAAGGTAATTTACAATGCAACGCAATCACAATGTAGTTTTTATCTGCATGGTGAGATTTCTGACGTCGGAAACCTCCAATACCACATTGCCAGCGCCAATGATATAAATTCATTCAATAGTGAGTAATTCACAAACATGCATGTCATGCTGTGTACTTTTACAGGGGTTTCCATGACTTTAATCATTTTATGAAGTGGATTGGTGACCGCAATATCAGACACCTTTCACCTTAGACACTGTTGCCTATCATCAGTGTAATAGATTTTGATTGTTATATTAGGTTATAAAAGAACATTATTCAAGTACTATTTAACTTCCTGAATCTTTGAAAATATCTAGTTTCAAAGATAAATGAAGTTCGAGATTGTTTATGAAACCACAACTCCCTTAAGCTAACCCAGCTTATTTGGAGAGAGTAAGATTATAGTTTATTCAGTTCTAATGAGTACGTAATTATATTTAGTAACAAAGGCATTTAAGCTCGTTTATAATTACATAAACAACAAGGATTATGACACTATTATAATAATTAATGACATTAAATTTTCAAATTAATTTGGCTTTCCACCTTTCATGCTTAAGTAAATTTATGTACCTTTCGTTATCCTACGTATCATCTATCGTTATCGTACTCATTTGCGTGATACATACTACTGGTTTTCGAAATGTATTAAAGAAATTTAACTCCAAAAAGAACACAAAATAACTTTGTAATTAATTACTATTACTATTATTAATTTAAATGCGATATTCCAATGCGCACTACTTAATGATGTGGTTGTAGGCTTATCTTATCTAAATGGAATTCTAGTGTCAAATAATTCAAACTTATCAAAACGCTAGTTCTAATTGTGAAATATTTAATTTATATTAAAAGCATCAAATTTTTATTTAGTTTAGCTCAGAATTTTTTTTGCTCAGCTGTTTAAATAAATTCGAAGTCACCTTAAATATGTAGACAGATATCTAGACAATATAATCCTTCACCAAGGACAATTTTAGACAAAGTGAGAGGTGATGAGCCAATCGGCGTCTTAGTATCCAAGTCAAAGGTTTTATATACGTATTTATATACGGATACATTCTATATACAGATATATTCTATATTCTATATTCAGATACATAAATATTCCTAACATATAACAAGACAAGAGTCATGGATGTCTCTTAAATATTCTAATATTTTCCAGTAGCGAATTTCGAACCCCCAACCCCTAGCTGCGAAGATGGGGTCACTAACAAGAGGGTATCGAGTTATTACTTTAAATTAATCCGAAATATTGGAATTTTGAAACAGCATTGCCATGACAACGTAAACTCATCGCTCGATTAAATCTAACCTAAACTTCAGATACTGTATTCAGAATCTATCTCTTGAGATTAATTTATTATAAGAAAGTTGCTGATAAGATCTCGAGAGTCTATCTTTTGAGTTCTCTCTTGAGGTCGGCATTTAAAATACAGCACAATATTTATTTTTATATTTTTTCTTATACTATTTTTATACAAAACGGCACTCTTATGTAATAACTTAAAATAAAATAAATAAAGTAAACATCTTCACACTCGGTACTCGGTTCTCTCGATTCAAAATTTCGACCACCCAACCACTCGGCTATCGTGACGTAAGTAATAATTTGAACTTGAACTTTGTTTAAATAACATATATCCATAAATAACATCCAGTAAACGTGTACTAGAGGACTAAGGCCTTCCACAAAAGAGCGGGTCTACTACGACCGCAAAACTTAATAAGCAAATTGGCGATCAAGTTACAAGACAACACAATACACCTTAATCGCTTTGCTCTTCACCGGTCTAATGAATTATGGATTTAATGAATTTACCACCCACCACATCATTAAAAAATAAGGTCTGATTAAAAGCGGCTGTGACTTAATTGTCTAGACCTCTGATGACCCTAATTAATGGAAATACGATTGTGTTCTTGAAAATAATACGTATATTACATATTTCATTTCAAACGTACGTCTCACCTTTCAACCTATATTAAACAAACAAAATGCGAAACTTTAGTCCAATAAGCAAATTTGAATTAACAATCCCACTCAGATGATTTACTCGGAAAGCTGTTTATGTTACTTCTCTTCAATCACTAAGGTTTATTGTATAGTCGATTAACACCATACAAAGCTTTTTCGACCACATCAAACCGATTGAATTATAAATATTCTTACGCTTATTACGCTATTATACAGTTTCTTTCCGCCGCTCGTCTGCACATTATTCCCAAAGTTCTAACAGTTTATTTTAAATTCCCGGCCTTAAAATAAATTGGTTCGGCAAAGGCGTAATTGAGATCCATCCTATAAACTCCCTTTTTATACACATAACACCCACTGAAGTACCATGACCGATATACGCCACATTAATAAATCCATTACCACGTCTTGACTCGTACATAACATCTATTAGCTAGATAAAGGAGAACATCATTGTTTTGTCTGCTTCTACATCGTCTCGACGTCGTCTTTGTCCCGACTAAACCCTGTCATTCTTTATACTGAAGTATTTTATTTATGTTCTAAATATTTCTACTAAGGCGTGAAACATAATGGTTCCAAATCGATTGAATGTTGTGTATACGAGAGGTACAATCAAATTTGTATGAATTGTATATGATAGTTAATTGACTCAGGCGTTACTTTGCGGAAATTCATTGTAAAGTTGTTATTTAAAAAATTACTTCGCAACCCTCCGCATGAAAATATAAAAAGGTATATGCTACCTGGTCCGAAGAGAAGAAGAGCACCACCCTCCCTCCCACAGATGCGTGCACCAATTTCACTGTATGCACCACCACCACCGAAACGCGACACGTGTTTCGCCTCAAAACAAGGCATCCTCAAGCGAGTAGACTCTACGATGAGCGACCGCAGAGTGACAAATGAGTCACTCGAGCAGTCTTTTATAACCTAACGTGACGCAACCGGCCGCCACCCTCACCAATAACGGCCGATTGCGTCACGACCTACCCGAAAAAATATTTAAAAGAGGTGAGTCAGAGACGTTTGTTTGTTCATTCAGCAGTGCAAAACGTCCACCGCCACCACCTTTTATTATCTCCAACTGTTCTAGCACACACAGTCGGAGCCCTTTGTCACATATGTGTAAGAATGGTCATTTGGTAAAATATGTCCAGTTTCCAAAAGATGTTTGGCAAAATGTGATCTATCGGGTTTATTGTTCCTGTACGCGGCCAAGTGCTCTTTATAGCGAGTATTAAAACTACGACCCGTCTGACCCACATACACCGCACCGCAATCACTACAGGCAAGTCTATAAACACCCGATCTTTGCTGTTTATCTATCCTATCTTTAGTGTTGCACAAACTCACAAGTGAATTGCCCGTCTTGAATGCGACGCAAACGCCATTCCGTCTAAGAGTTCTGGCTATTTTGTCAGATAATGGACCTATGTAGGTCAGACTACCCGCATAATTATTGGATTTTTGGGATGGGACCGCGTACAGAAACCTTCTAATTATTTGTTTTGTTTTTATTAATTATACTATTAATAATGTTTTTGGAATATCCGTTAGAGACTGCTACTTGATAAATAGATTTTAGTTCTTTTAAATAGTTTTCTTCATTAAGAGGACTGTTAACAATCTATTTACATAACAATAAAAGCAGCCATCTTGTGCTGCCAAGGATGACACGATGACGCGGGGATGACGGTATCCGTATAAGTTGGTTTACGGTAAATTTTGAATTCATGTCTATTATTTTTCCTTGATATGGTAAGATCAAGAAAATTAATGGAAAAGTCTTGTTCCAATTCAAGTTTGAATTTAATTTTGGAATGGATCTTGTTCAATTTGTTAAAGAAAACGTCCAGTTGTCTTTTGGTGCCGGTCCAACACATAATTATGTCATCTACATACCTATAATAATATAAGATATTTTTATCGACAACTATGTTTTGTCTTTCATAGTTGTCCATAAACATATCCGCCATAAGTGGACTCAAAGGGGACCCCATTGCTAAACCTTCTTTTGTAAATAAAATCGGTTATCAAACCGGAAATAATTTTTTTCAAGCAGATAGACGTCAAGTGAAGTAAGTCTTTAGCTTCCCGGGATGTAGACGACATTTATTGAAATGATCTGCAGTATACAAGAACATTCTTTCGAAGGAACATTAGTGAAAAGACTTTCGACGTCTAAAGACAAAAGAAAACATTTAGGAGGTAATGATATATCTTTAATTTTGGAAATTAGGTCTAAACTATTTTCCAGACTATAAGCAGGTTTGAAGTTAGATTTTTCTTTAAGTAGAACATTTAGTCTTTTTGCTAAAGGGTATGCTGGAGCACCAATATATGAGACTACTGGACGCATAGGTACGTGTTCTTTATGGATTTTTGGTAATCCGTATAAAGTGGGTGCCAAAGGATTCATTGGAACAAGACTACTCCCAGAAACATTGTGATTAGGAAAAGTGTAGGATGCATTTTGTATAGACTCTTTGATCTCAGTGATATATCTCTTCGTAGGATCGGACTCTAATTGCACAAAATCATCGCCTTGGATAACATCGTTAACTTTTTGGCAGTATTCGGTCTTGTCCATTATTAACAAAAACAAATAAACAAAAACAAATAATTAGAAGGTTTCTGTACGCGGTCCCACCCCAAAAATCCAATAATTATGCGGGTAGTCTGACCTACATAGGTCCATTATCTGACAAAGTAGCCAGAACTCTTAGACGGAATGGCGTTTGCGTCGCATTCAAGACGGGCAATTCACTTGTGAGTTTGTGCAACACTAAAGATAGGATAGATAAACAACAAAGATCGGGTGTTTATAGACTTGCCTGTAGTGATTGCGGTGCGGTGTATGTGGGTCAGACGGGTCGTAGTTTTAATACTCGCTATAAAGAGCACTTGGCCGCGTACAGGAACAATAAACCCGATAGATCACATTTTGCCAAACATCTTTTGGAAACTGGACATATTTTACCAAATTACCATTCTTACACATATGTGACAAAGGGCTCCGACTGTGTGTGCTAGAACAGTTGGAGATAATAAAAGGTGGTGGCGGTGGACGTTTTGCACTGCTGAATGAACAAACAAACGTCTCTGACTCACCTCTTTTAAATATTTTTTCGGGTAGTTCGTGACGCAATCGGCCGTTATTGGTGAGGGTGGCGGCCGGTTGCGTCACGTTAGGTTATAAAAGACTGCTCGAGTGACTCATTTGTCACTCTGCGGTCGCTCATCGTAGAGTCTATTCGCTTGAGGATGCCTTGTTTTGAGGCGAAACACGTGTCGCGTTTTCGGTGGTGGTGTGTGTTACCTGGTTGGAGTGTAGAGGTGGTGGTGCATACAGTGGTATTGGTGCACACATCTGTGGAATTGGTGCACGCATCTGTGGGAGGGAGGGTGGTGCTCTTCTTCTCTTCGGACCAGGTAGCATATACCTTTTTATATTTTCATGCGGAGGGTTACGAAGTAATTTTTTTTTAAATAACAACTTTGAATTGTATATGTATGCTTATTATTATCTTATGTCTTATTCCCGTAAACATATTATATCTCATAATTAATATATCTCGTGATTATTATAATATTAAATGGCAAATGCACCCATTAAGCGTCTATCAAATTCGTTTGCGGATAAATAAATAATTTTGCAATAAAATTTCAACTTTTTTGCAAAATTCTGGTATTTATATACCCACCTTAAACCGAAGACTGTTTTGAGACAACGTGATAGATGGTGAGCCATCTTTTATGTCTAAGTCAACGAAATATAAGCCTGCCAACTGGGGATCGAACTCGAGTCTATTGACGTTAATTCCGATCACCCAACACGATTTCGTTTTTAGTGCGCGTGTCGGTTAGTTTTAATAAAATAAATTAGTTTTTTTTTATTTTACATGTGCTGGTCGTTCATAATAGGTACACATATTTAACTAGGTAGTTGAAACGAAGTCCCTCGAGGGGAGTTTATTTAGGCACCCCTTGAAAGTTTTGGTGGCAGTTGACTTGACTCCCACAATTATCTACGTCGTAGCAGGTCTATTTATACCATTTATCCATTTGAGTCTTAACGTTACTTAGCTTACATTTAGTATTGAGAATCAAATAAATACTGGCATTTTAGCTAAACTTTAAGTATCATTTAGTTACATATTAAATAAACAATCACACATATAGTCAATAATCAAACTAGAATTCCCTCAGTCTGTTAACTAAACATTATTCTTAAGTCTTAAATAATAAATATGTAACCAATATACTTTTTCATCATTCGCCTGTTTCTTCTCCGTTAGAGGAACCTTATTACGGTGGTAGACTAAAAATGTCTATCGATAAACAAATGTGCATTCTTATGTCGATAAATAAATGATTTGATTTGAATGCCTCGCATAAAGGAGAGCATATAATCGTCGAGAAGTAGCGGTACTACCGCTACTTCACTACTGAATGTTAGTCAAATTTTTAATTTATCTAGATGATATGATGATAAGGCTTTTGATAAGTTTCTTTGTCCCTTCTTACCACGCGCAAGGGAAATATTGGCGGTATAATGACTGACCATTACTATTACTATTATTACCAACACGACACGGCACTATGCACAGTTTACAGTTTACTATATGAACAAAATAATAATAAATATCTTCACGCAATTCCCAATACAGAGGTAGACAGAAGTCTAGTCTAGACAATTAAATCCCTTTAGCCCACCTTCCACCGCAGATATTTTCGGGACAACGTGATAGGTGGTGAGCCCGTCGCCGTCTTCAAGACAACGATATAATTCGTACATAGGTTTTTGAAAAACCCATTGGTACGAGCCTGCCACCTGGTGATCGAACTCGTATCTGTTGACTTAAATTCCGACCACCCAACCACTCGGCTATCGTGACTTTTTTTTTACTATACTATATGAAAAGTTGTAAATAGTTAAATTAATCAAAATACAAAGCAAGTAACCTTGGTGCTTTACTGGATTGCAAAATTTTACTTCGATCGTAGTGCTCTCAATAATAACCGGCATTGATCTGACATGAACGTTAAACATGACCTTGTTCTTGTCTTGGCCATGTTCATCTTAAAACCAACCCGTTGAGACACACCATTGAGGTCTTTGAGCATAGTGCGAAGCTCCTCGACCTAAGCTAAGCGACCCTGTCATCAGAACTATGTCCTCGACAAACCGAAGGTGCGTGATAAATTTGCCATTGATGTTAACACCGTATCCTTACCAGCTCAGTAGCTTGAAAATATCTTCCAACGCAGCGGTGAAGAGTTCCGGAGATGTGACGTCACCCTTTCTTACACCTTTCTGCAATTTGATAGATTTCGTGTTCTGGTCCTGTATATAACGTTGTATAAGCATTTCAACACTTCGATATACCTATAGTATATTTGACATCGCTAAAGAGCCTGTAGCACTGCCCAAATTTCGACAGAATCGAAGGCTTTTTCATAGTATATGTAACAATATTTATTTATTTATTTAATTAAGGTCTAGGAGTTTTACAATTTTAATGTATGTAAAAGGAGTTTGTTTTGTCTTTTTCTATATAATAATAATAATATCTTCACGCAATTCCCAATACAGGGGTAGACAGAGGTCTAGTCTAGACATTTAAGTCCCTTCGACCCATCTTCCACCGAAGATATTTTCGGGACAACGTGACAGGTAGTGAGCCCGTCGCCGTCTTTATGTCCAAGCCAACGATATAATTTGTACATAGGTTTTTTAGAAAAACCCATTGGTACGGCTACTTGAGGATCGAACTCGGGTCTCTTGACTCGAAATTCCGACTACCCAACCACTCGGCTATCGTGACTTCTAATATAACTTATAATAATAATAATATAAAGTCAAAATAGTTCCAATAATTATATCTACAACTGGTGTAGTCCCTAAAGCTCTTCAAAGTAATCTCGACATACTTGAAATGCCGAATTCAACCCTCACTTTTACAAAAAGCAGTCCATAAACATGTCTTCTTACATCCAAGTTTCTCAATTCATCAACTGATATTTAGTTTTTTTTTATTCCAATTGGCACACTTGGTGTCCAGTACCAGTACCCGTGTGTCCAGTACTTTACCCTCTTTTAAAAAAGAGTGATAAAGTTGAGTAAATATAATAATAATAATAAGTTTATTGGTAATAAGTGTGTAGTACATCACGTGTTTACATATGAAAAATATATAGAACAAAAGTAAGATTACAAAAATATTGAGGATGACCTTCTGTTCTCTAGCTAATAGTATATTAGTCTGTATTAATGAGCTACAGGCCTCCTTCACTCAAGACATTCCCCGGTCCAGCCAGCGTTTTTGAGCAACTACAAAATCAGCCATTAATAACTACGACGTTATGAATTTCATGGGAAAACTTCTTAAATCCCTTCATAACGTTCTCCTTCGCTACTTATTAAGTACAGATTAAATAAAAATAAAATAAAATGGATACGTTTTATGCATAAATATCATCTTCTTGGCAGATGAAAGTAAAGAAAAATACATAACGAAATCTATTTCAACGCGTAAGAAATAGCGAGTTACAGCTAGTTATAAAATGAAACTTTTGGACGCAATGTGAAAAAATGTTATAGCTACTGACTGATAAGTCAGTAGCTATATCATTTTTCCACTTCATCAGTGTTTACCGCAATCAAGCCAACCTTTAATCTGTACGTTATCGACATCCATAAATATAGCACTTACAGATTCGATGGAAGGCACGTCAGTTGTCAGTTGATTATCAAATAGGTTGCATTTGATCGATTTCCGTCGTGGCAATCATCGAAGCTTGGAATGACGCTCACCTATTTACCTTTAATATATATCCTTTTTAACCGTGCAATCAATGAAATCTATACATACTAATTAAATAGGAGTGTCTGTTTATAATATAATGATGAAATATGAAAATATGAAATAACCGTTTTTTACTACATGTTTATACGGTACATGTACCAAAATAACATTTTAGAAACATTTATTAGCGTTCCGCCTAAAGTTTTAAAATGCGGGCAAAGCCGCGGGGGGTAGCTAGTATATGATATTATATATGTAATTTTTGTAAACATTTTTGATCTTTTCTGAAAACTACTATTAATTCCAGAATAGTTACATAAATTTGTATTTAACTCTGTGAAACACAAATTTATTTAACTGCGTTATAGTTATTGTTGTTGAAACATATGATATTTATTCCGAGATATATCATAATAATATATAAATAAAATGCGCTAGGGTCTTATACAGTATCACGTTATAAACAATTTACAAGAAATTACTACACTGCCTACGAATCGTCTACCTGTGTCTTTTCAGTACTTACCTTATTTCTGCAGCCACATAGTGTTATGTTACTGTAGTTTTAGGAGTATAGAAATGCTAAAAGGCATTGAAGACATGAAGAGTTACAACGCATCTGCAACCAAATTGGTGGTAAGTGATATAGGCTGTAGTGAATACTTAGCGTCAGGGAAACTGTTACCTCGTTCAACCAGGCTATGTCCAAGGAGAAACACTGGATGTAAAGCCGAATGAGTCAAATACGTATCAATAATATTTGTATAGAAAAGCAACGAACGAATAAAAGCAACGAAACAAACGTATAGTGATAACATAAATTACAGCTTTCAATTCAGCACTTTCTTATAGCTTTCGCAACCCAACTCTCCTCTGTACAACCTTTTAAATCTAATAACAATTTTGAGAAGCGTATCTACCACGAGGCTAACCACATACCGCATACTTTCACTTTACAATACATTTATTAGCTCTTGAACAACAAATGCCAAATAACTAAATAATAGGTAAATTAATATAATTTAGACAGCCTTTTAACAATTATTGTTCGTCTTCATGACATTAAATTATCTGGTGAAAGAAATTGTCCAGAAAATCGTAGAAATATATTAACTTTTCCGGCAGTTTTAATTTCAGTTTTTATTCCTTATTTTCTGCTTGCATGTTTTTATTACTGAATATTATTTTTTTTTAGTTTATATTAATTTCGAATTTAATGTATATTATGATATGACCTTTGATATTGCGCCTTTTCGATTGTGGCTTTATAAGCGACACCGGGCAGGTTTTGTTAAAAATAACAATAAACTAACTGAAACTTATATACCAATTATATCGTTGGCTTGGACATAAAGACGGCGACGGGTTCACTATCTGTCACGTTGTCCCGAAATTATTTTCGGTGGAAGGTGGGTCGAAGGGAATTAATTGTTAAGATTAGACCTCTGTCTGCCCCTGTATTGGAAATCGCGTGAAGATATTTTTTATTTATTTTATTATTTTATAAACTTTCTGAAGAATACAAATACTTGTGTATTTTACTCATTTAAAACCAAATCTGATAACTTCTTTACATTAAAACAAATGAAAATATTGTGAATTTCACCTTCCACCGACGACAGTTTTTAGGGACAACGTGACAGGTGGTAAGCCCGTCACCGTCTGCATGTCCAAGCTAACGACATAAATCATGGATAGGTTTTTCAAAAAACATATTGGTACGAGCCTCCCACCTGGGGATCTGAGGATCTTTACTCGAATACCGATCACCTAATCACTACCGTCACTTTTTAGATATTTATTTATTTGAAATACCTTTCAATACTTATATATTTTATTGTACGTGATGGTTACATTGTTCCTATAGCGTGTATTGTCTCCTCTGGAACGGATCGGTTCAAGCTACATAGTATGAAATAGCGGAAGTCTAAATAGAACACGTTTATTGATTACTAATATTTTCAACCGAGACCAGTTAAAAAAACTCAAATTATGAACATAATATAAATAATCAAAATACAAGGTAGGAAATCCGAATCCTTTCAGTATTTTTTCAACATTAATAATTACCAAAGCAAATACCACATAGTTCATCTAACTTCATTATCAACCATTCAGTAGTCAACTTAGAACTCAACCCAGTTATTATTTCCCCTGACAATCAAACTTGAAGGGCGAACATCAGCAACAAAAGCGAATGACCAAGGCTCAAATGATATGTTTGTTTTCTTTGTGTTTTTCTTAAAAATATTTGATTAAACATAATCATGCAAAAATAAATGCAAAAATAATGAAGACAAACAAATAGTAGTAAAATTACATCTTGAAAGTACATTTTTTTCCTTCTTAATGCATAATTAACAAATTTGTAAAGCCCTTTAACCTTATCCTATGTCAAAAAACCGTTACATATATTGACATGCATATTATGATTGACAAACTAAGTAAGTACGATATACCTTTACTATGTAATCTAGTATATATCATGCCACATAACCAAACAAGATATTTTTGACCAGATAGTTTGTTTCGGCATAATACGGTAAAAGAGCATACTAAATTATCCAGAATGTAACTAGAAACAACAAAGACTGCGATGTGATCTGTGGTACTGTTCTTAGGAGTACCTTCCAAGCTTAAAAACCTGTCTTTGTTTCTTGTTTTTACTGTTATAGTATTTTTAATATCCATAACAAGAAAATATTTATGTTCATCAGTATGACATATAAACGAATCCTTCTTGTTAATTAATTAATCCTTCTTGTTAATACCACACGTTTACTATATATGAATTTCAGAGTAGTGAGCAGCATTTTTCAATTTTTTTAATTTAAAATAAATTTAAACAGCAAGTTTCCTAAGATAACAGATAACTTACCTAAATCGCGCTCTGCGTCGCAAATCCTGTTCAAGTTATTTAAATTGCACAAAGATAATTTTCACTGCGAATATAGAAAAACAAAGAAAGAATTTATAACACTTTAAAAGTATTCCGATGTTACAAGAAAGCACAAAATAAAAAACTTAAATCACCATTACACACCACATTGAACAGTATTGTTACGCGTCCAACTTTAAAATTACATATTCGCCATGGAATCGATGAAACATTGAGCGACGCCTGCTCTCAAGCGCGATCGACGGCGTACTGAAAGTCCTTTTACGGTGAGCTTTTAGGATTCTGCAAACCCTTCAGAAATTCAATAGTAACATTTATGTACGTATATATAAAAAACAATTACTGATGTTTAGTTAAATGTAGAAATAACATCACAGTTGGTTATCAGTACAAACAGAAATAGATACTGCAATCAAAATTGCACACTGTAATCATCATTTGCAACATTACCGAAAATCATCAAGTGTTAAAATGCTATCTTTAAAGTTCTAATATATTTAATATGTATTTCCTTGTCAAAAAAAATATTCCTTTGCCAAAAAATTCTGCCGCCTGTATGCGCGCAACCGCCATATTGTAACGCCGTGGAGGACCTGTAAAATAATTGAAATTCTAGTTTAATTTAATTGACGTTATTTGTTATGAAGTATTATCAGAAAAATCAAAATAATTTACCATATCTAATTAATGAAACATATGTTTAACGCGTCACCTTTTAGGACAGACTTACAGCACCTATAACCGGAGAGAATTCTTTATTTTGAATTTAAATAGTACATATAAGTTTTACAAGAGGGATGGTATCACTATTCGATTCCTATTAGCACCAAAGAAATTCGATCAATAATTTCTCGACTAACCACATTCCCACCGCAGAGGATAGCGCCGTAATAACGACATTTCACCCCTCCTCGACACCACTATGGACATATCGGTATTCTCTAATCAACTATTATCTAACAATATTATATTACTACAAGTGACACTAACAAAATCACACATTTGCATATTGTAGCTACGATTTAAGGTTTGAACCCTGAAAAAATTACTTTGTATGTAATTTTATGTAACAATAACAGCTACTAATTACACACATGTATGTACGTATATTGTGAATAGCTGTTGCAAATTCATATCAACCAAACAGGGTAGCCAGAGGTCTTGTCAGTTTTCTTTTGACCTACATTTCGGTCGCAGTTTATTTTCGGAACAACGTGTAAAGTGGAGAGCTGATGGCGCCGGCCATCTTTATGTTCAGACTAACGACATAAATTGTACACAAGTTTTGAAAAAACTTATTGGTACGAACCTACCTCCTGGGAATCGAACACAGGTCTCTTAACTCGAATTGCGATCACCCAACCCCTCTGCTATCGTGACAGTATATTAATAATTTATATAAATTCAAGAAAAAACTTCAGTCGCGTACTTTACACCACGTATTTCATTTTCATAGCTTCTTGGAAATTATTTTAAAATGTATTTAACATTCATAACTTATTGTACATTAAAAAGACGCAGGGACTATTTGTGAGAGGTATCTCAGCTGTGAGACGTCTGATACAAGGTCATCTTGAAGTATTATCAATACCATGATAATATTAATATTTCTTTGTATTTTTTTTTATAGAAAAGGGAGGCAAACGAGCAGGTGGCTCACGTGATGGTAAGTGATTACCGCCGCCCATGAACACCCGCAATACCAGAGGCTTAGCAGATGCGTTGCCTCCCTTAGAGTGCCCCCCTCCCCCAGAATTGGGAGAGGGGGTGTGTGGGCCACCGGTTACCTGCACTCACCAGACGAAACGCAGAAGTTTGTTAGACTTCTACTCTACGCCGGTATTCTGTGTGGTTGTGGTACTTCCCCGGTCGAGCCGGCCGATTCATGCAACAACAACAGCTGATGCGTGGCTCTATCACAAGGAAAACTTGTATACGTAACAAAAGCTTTTTTAAATGTGCACATTTTAAAAACACTTTTTAGATCCTCCTATTTTACACTTATAAGAAAGCCGAAACCAAATGAGAACGTATCACAAGATGATGTGAAGATGAAAAGATAGCTATGTACACATAACCCCTTTATAAAGTGAGCAATATTAGTAATAACTGACATCACTTTTTGATGAACTGCAGTGTTTATTATTAAATAAATAAATATCTTTACACCATTCCCAATACCCCCTGTATCACTATGCATAATAGACAGGTATGTACACATAACACCTGTATGAAGTGAGCAATGTTAGTAATAACTGACATCACTTTTTGATGAACTACAGTGTTTATATTTACTATTAAATAAATAAATTAATAAATATCTTTATACCATTTCCAATATCCCCTGTATCACTATGCATAATGGACAGGTATGTATACGTAACAACTGTATCAAGTGAGCAATATAAGTAATGACTGATATCACTTTTTGATGAACTACAGTGTTTATATTTACAATTAAATAAATAAATTAATAAATATCTTTATACCATTTCCAATACCCCCTGTATCACTATGCATAATGGACAGCTATGTATACGTAACAACTGTATCAAGTGAGCAATATAAGTAATGACTGATATCACTTTTTGATGTTTACGTTTATTATTAAATAAATAAATCAACTGAGCAATATAAGTAATAACTAATATCACTTTTTGGTGTTTACGTTTATTATTAAATAAATAAATAAATATCTTTACGCCATTCCCAATACAGTGGTACACAGAGGTCTAGACAATTAATTCGACCGAAGTCACACCGAAGACATATTTGGGACAGCGTATCAGGTGGTGAGCCCATTACCGTCTCTATATGCAAGCCAACGATATAAATCGCACACAAGTTTTTGAAAAAAATCCTTTGGCACGAACCCGTTACGACGACGGTTACGGTATCGAACTCGGGTCTTTTGACTCGAATTCCGATCACAGAACCAATCGGCTATCGTGATATTATAATCATAAGAAATGTAATAAATCAAATAACACGGGTGGGATCGCTTATTTTTTTATTTATCTTCATTTAATAACAAAAAGTCCAGCATGATTTGCATGCTTGAAAAAATTAAAAAAATTCTTCAAGTAAGCTGTAATTTATTGAGGTTAAATATTTTTTTTTTCATAATTCATAACTAATTTTAATGGTAACATTGCACTGGAAGTTTTTCTAACTTATTTAAATTTTTCTTAGGCGGAGACCGCGTTCTGCATATTAATTTTCCTGTAGATATTATTAAGTCTCACGCAAACTCAATAGAGTGTTGAATTATTTACATTTAAAAAGTTAACTTTAAATTTTATTCAGATGTTTAAGTCTACTTTTATGTAATAAAAGTAGGTTCAGACATCTGAATAAAATTATGCAATGGACCGTGTAAGGAGGATCAAAACCTACCTTTTACTTTTTCATCACAAACACAGGTCCAAGTCCGGAAACTGCTATGATAATATGGATATACAATAAATGATACTTTTTTGTTTGGCTATCTTAAGGAATGATCATAATGGGAATATTTTTTGTTTAATTTGCTAACATCTCCTTTTTTATAGCCGTAGCACGTTCGTAACGCTTCGTAACGTCATATAAATATACGCCAATACTACGCATTGAAACGCGTTTGAATGGTTTTTTCCATTCACCAGTCAACAATGGCAAGAAAGGGGGCGGTGTATTGTACCTACACTGCGCTTTATGTTATGATTACTTATTTAGCAATTTAATCATTTATGCACAAAGCTCTAATTATAGGTTTAGTGCCCTAAAGTATCCCACAACCATAAATATAAATTGTTTCCCCTTAAACAGATAGTATATTATTACGATCTTGTCATACAACCTCTTAGAAGGGTGATCCAAATTAATTGATGATGTAACACATTTACAAATTCTGAAATGTATATATGGATATGGATGAAGTATGGTTTCATGAAACGATTCAAATTTCGCTTTAAACCTAATTACTTACATCTAATTTTCTATAAAATTATTTAAACAAGATAGAACAAGTTAGGCATTAAAATAAAAGGGATATCTAAAGTGAATTAATAAGAAATATTATATAAATATTTTACCCATTGTGTTTAATTTAGTACTGAAACACAGTAGTCTAAAATGTAGTAGTCGTAAAAATTTTGTAAATGGCAGTGCCCACCTTTTATGATTTTATAAATGATATTGTCAGATGGCTGCATAACCATCTGAAAATACGAGACAAATAATTTGAAATGACGAGTAGCAGCATCTCATCAGTTACTGTACCTCTGGGCATAACAATAGTATTCCGCATTAGTAGACGGCAAAAACGAACAAATAATGCATCATCATGTTTTATTATAAAGTATTATTAAAGCAAATTCATTTCAACCCATTGGTAGTAGCATATCTGCTAGGAACCGAACTCATCTCAAATATACAAATATTACCAACGAGAGGAAAAAAAGAGAATTGATCAGGCAAGCATGATGTTTTGGATAAAGTGTTTAAATACAAAGAATGCACAGAACTCGAGTACTTCTGCAAAATCGATTTGAGGCCACAAAAAAAGTTTTTTTTTTTTTAATTTTTATAACGTTTTTTAATGAAACAATAGTAAAAAATAAGTAAATAAGAAGAGTATACTAGATGATAAGAAGAGCAGACTAATTTTTTTTCTATCGTGGTGTCGTATCAGCCAGAGTCTTCAAGTGTCTAAGTTACATTGAATATGAAACAAAATCTTAATTTTATCATACACTCTATTAATGTCCGTTTAGTTGTTTTTCAGTTTGTTGTTCAGCCAGATAGGCAAACGCGACAAGGGTCAGTAGTAATTTTTTTTCATAAGTAAAAAATCATTTTCTATGGTAGCGACATACTTTAACAGTTTCTTGTCCACTGCTCTACATTTATAAATGATCTTAATCTAAATATAAACATATAGCTTAAATACTAGTGTAAAATATAGTAAATGGAAATATATTAAATGACATTCTAATTAAAAGGAAAGATACATGTATGAAAGATGTATAAGAATTACATTACACAGTTTTATATCACTTCTATACTGCGTAATCATTCTAGGCTGTACAATGGTCACCGTTCTGTTGATTGAAACGTGTTTGGAGCTGTTTACTATCAGCAGTGATTATATTAGCTGATACGAAAGCTTAGAGTTGGCCTATTTTAAAATAGGGCACTTTAATTCTTTGTTTTAAGGGTTTTAATCCTTGAAACATGTTATTTATTATAATTGAAATGAATAACAAGAAACTATTAATTAAAATTTTGTATTTGCAAAAAATACACAAACTTATTACAATGACATTATATCCGGATACACACCATAGTGACAAAGATCTCTCCGGTTCCTTTTTTATTAAAATAGATTTTATGCATTTTTTACTTAAAATATAATATTGTATTAAGTACGATATCAACAGATTTCTCAGATTCAAGAGAATTTTGTAATTTAACTTCTCATTTATTATGAGACGAACTGCCGCATAGTAGAAACCTACCTATTCTGTACTATATACTTACCAAACGGACAGGTCTTACCGACTACTAATAAATTAGCCATTGCTATAAAATAACCATGTTTAGTTCACCAACTTCAGAATATTTTTTTGTTTTTATTTAGTTGTTTGTTAAGTGAATTTTTTTTTTGTTTTCTTTCTTTTACATTAAAGAATGAAATACATTCATTTCGCTGATTCTGTATTACAATGTCTTCTAACTTCTCTTAGAAAAAGAAATCCTTACTTACAATTCTAATAATGCAGGTTGAATCACATTGGCTTCTGTGAACTGATTTTCCTTGGCCTCTTCAGATTCTGAGTTCACATTAATTCATCTGCTTTAAATATTTCAGTTCTTCTATCTTTATATAATAACCTCAGCAAATATCAAGATACCCTTCACCTCAGTGGCTTCTGTCTCGCGTCGATTTGAATAATTTTAATCTGATAATTTGAAGTATATTACTGAAAGATAGTCAGTATATGTATCTGTCGGAAACCATTTTATTTTTCCTAATTTTTCGATTTATTTTCCTCTGCGATATAACGTCATCCTGTCTTACACCTTTCTGCAATTGGATAGGTTCTGTACTCGGATACACATCACAACCTCATCATACATCTTCGATATACCGAGTCTATACTGCATCGCTGAAGAGATTGTAGCACCGCCCAAATTTCGACCGAATCGAAGACTTTTCCATAGACCATATACGCCAGAGACAATGGTAAATTATACTCTTCCATATTCTGAATAAACTAGCGAAGAGTATGTATGATATATTTAATTATACTTTGTATACTTCTAATTTATTGGTCAAACGATTTAAGTTTAAATAGATCCTTACTTAAGAAATACATTTTTCTAAAATAAAACTCACGGAATGATTTCTTGTATTTACGCGAATACTACACATTTAAAATAAAACGATTTTCGCGCGATTTTATCGCGTTTTTAATTAGTTTTGTACAAACTCACGGAGTTTTATTTACGCATATACCTATGCTAAAGTGCTACATGGATAATATTCAAAACTCACTACAGAAAAGTACTTAGTAGCAAAGACCTCGGAAGTCCCTTCATAACTTACCGCTTATCTAACCTAACCTTACCATATGCGTACTATTCTTATATATATTATATATGTACTATTGTTACAAAAGCAAAAGTTAAGGCAAAATAAGACATTATTTACTTAAAATAATTAAAAATGATAATAAATTCTCTATAAGTTTGATACTTATGTAGAATTTTCTTAGTGTTCGCTTTAACTTCGCAAAACAAAAAAAATTATATGACGAACATATTTCAATTATAAAATCCTTTGCTTAAGCGGACTAAAGAAGTAACGTTGCATTACTCGAATAACAATGATATCATCACTTCCAACATTGGCGAGCAGTGCTCTTAATCCTTTCAGTTAAAGAGGATTTTGAGATTTGCCCGACAGACTGCAAATATGTTGAATATTCACGCTGAAAAAACATTCTGTTACTAGAATTTAAGATATTACGTGTATATTTTAAATTGTTTGTAAATTGAAAAGGAGAAAATACAAGTTCACCGACTGCATGCGTTCATTTCACTTGTCTCTACATTTTATATTAATTTTAACGATTGAAACTGGAGAGGATAACTACAAGTCATCATTTATTTTTTATTTATTTTATTTATTTAATCTTTATTGCACCAAATTAAAAAAAAGTACAAAAGGCGAGCTTAATGCTATACTGCATTCTCTACCAGCTAACCCTAGGTAGAACAGAAAATATGGTAAGGGCAGTAAAGGTAGTTAACAGCAAGTGTGCGATGCATATATACGTATACATATATTAATATACACATATTAGTATATATATATTAATACACAACATATATACCTAGATACTTACATAATACATAGCTCAGCATACAATACATACACACACACACACACACATATATATATATATATATATATATATATATATATATATATATATATATATATATATATATATACACACATACACATACATGTATATACATAAACTAATATTTATATAAATTAATCAATATGTTATAGATGAGACCGAAACTTTATCAGCTAGGATATATTCATACAGTAAAAATAAATTTTTCGAAGGCGACTGACGCAGGTCAAGAGGTAACCTGTTCCAGAGAGCGACAGAAGTGACAGTAAACGAATTAAACATAAAACTAGAGTGATGTGAGGGTACAGACAACAGTGAATTATGTGAAGAACGTAGATTAAGAGAGTGCGAGTCTCCGAGGAACTGAAATTTTTGTTTTAGATAGAGAGGTGAGGAAGAGTCATATAGTATTGAAAATAGAGTAGACAGAACGCGAAAATCTCTACGCTGACGAATCGTCAACCACTTTAATTGAAGTCGGAAGTTTGATACGTGGTCATATTTGCGCAGACAAATCGGACAAATCGGATACAGTTATTAAGTAATCTCTCTAACTTGTTCAGTACCTCCTGGGAGATATTAGTGAGACAAACATCAGCATAATCGAATAATGGAAAAATAAGAGACCGAACAAGAAGGAGTTTAGTGGAAGATGGCAGAAAGGCTTTAAGACGATAGATGGAACGAAGTATGCCTGTCACCCTGCGACATATATCTGTTGCATGCGGAGTCCAGGTAAAAGATTGGTCAATTATCAAACCCAAGTCCTTGACACTAGCACAGAATGGAAAAACGCAGTCTTCATACTGAATCGGTGGTAATTCACACATGCTGAGTCGAGATAATAGCCGACGGCCACCGATGATGCTGGCTTGGCATTTATTGGGATTTACCATTAGCCCAAAACGCTTCGACCATAGTGAGATACGTCTCAGATCAGCATTTACGCTTGAAATAGCAGTGCTAACATCACCATAGGTGGCTTGCGAGTATAACTGAAGATCGTCCGCGTAAAGGTGGTAAGAACATTGAAGATGGTTGGTGAGAAGATTAATAAACAGTGAAAAGAGGAGAGGAGATAGAATGCCGCCCTGCGGAACACCCACAGTTAAGTCAGATCATTCAGACATATCTTGACCTGTTCTGACAGCCTGTTGGCGTCCGCGAAGGTAGGAGGAAAACCAGTCCAGTGACGAAGAAGAGAAATTAAGCCGTGAAAGTAAACTAAGTAAAAGGTCATGGTCGACACAATTAAATGCGTTGAAAAAATCTATAAGGACAAGTACAGTCAGATGCGACTGGTCCATGCCCTCTCTTGAGTCTTCAATTATTATTTTAAGTAAGGCTGTAGTACTGCTGTGGCCTGGACGAAAGTCAGACTGAAATGTGCTTAGGAAGTTGCAATCAGAGATGAAAGAAGAGACTTGTTTACTACTATTGTGTACTATTGACTCAAGAGCTTTAGAAAGATACGGCAGTACAGAAATAGGTCTAAAATGAGAAGGTAGCAATGGATTTGTAACTTTGGCTAGTGGTAGAACAAATGCTTTGAGCCATGATTTTGGAAAAACACCAGAAGACAGTGAGAAGTTGATGATGTGAGTGAGAACTGGAGTAATTTGGTCGAGTATGAGAAGTATCATAGCTCTACTCACTTCGTCATGGCCGACTGCAGTAGAATTTATGGATATAACAGCTTTTCGGGTATCCTCTTCTGTCACTGGACAAAGGTTAAAAGATTTACTGGATAACAATGGCATGGAGTTAAGTTCCTGTAGAGTTGAAGTTTTGATCGAAAGACACAAAGATGAAGTGGAGGAGAAGTGACTGTTGAGGTCATTGGACGAAATACTTGAATTCTGAGAATTTGTATGTGATTTTCCAAATCCCAGAGAGTTAAGGAACTTCCATACGTTTGCCGAAGAAGAGTTTGAAATACTGACGTGAAAATAACGGCGTTTAGCTGTTATTACTACCTGGTTACATCGATTTCTTGCCCGCTTATACTGCTGAAAATTCAAAATGCTGCGATCTTTCTTGTAGACGCGAAAAGCCCTGACCCTCCTTGCCATCGCTCTTCGCACTTCCTCGGTTATCCATGGTGCAGGTGGTCGACGTAATCTCACTGCTCGTACTGGTGCGTGCTTGTTGAATAGATCAAGAATTTGTGTTATAAAATAAGAAATTTTTGTATTAATGTCATTTACGGCCAGTAGAGGGCCCCACTCGATAACCTTGGAATCGTTACAAAGAGCAACGGTGTCGAGCTTATTAAAATTACGCACATACACAATAGTGGGTACGGGCTTAGGAGGCTTTAATCTATATGATAATAGTAGCAAATCGTGTATAGAAAACGCAGGAGCAGTTATTTGATCATAGTGTATAATATGATACTTCGAACTGGCACAGATTATATCTAGCCAGGAATCTTCAGTGTCCACATTATGATGTGTAGCGTTAAGTGGCAAAATAGAGAGATCTGTCGAGTCCATAATCGTTTTAAGCCTGCGAACCTGAGGGGTATCCTTGAGTAGGTTAGTATTGAAATCGCCCATGATTATAATGTGCTTACTGGTTGTGCAGACCGAGTCAATAAGATACTCGGCAGATTCTCTATACTCTGATGGTGATACTGCTATTATATTATAACTGAAATCCGAGCGCAAGTAAATGGCGACACCACCCCCACACTTTCCAGTGCGGTCGCAGCGTATGAGTACAAAACCAGGAAGACTATATTACGTAGAAGAAAGAGAAGGTTTAAGCCAAGATTCTGATATAAGTAATGCGTGAATGTAATCAGTGGAAAAAGTGTCAAGAAGATCTGAGTAGTGAGAAGGAATACTCTGCGCATTTATGTGGCATACATTTAACGATTTTGAATGAAAAAGTTTGGACCGCAAATGGTCACCTAAAGTTTCGCCAAAGGAGTTATCAGTGGCCGAAGTAATATCAAAAGAGGAGTCTCCATCACAAGCTGAATAAAATGAGTCTTCATCTGAAGTCATTTAAAGAATGTGTATAATTAATACAATAAATAATAATGAAATAAGTATAAAATTTATAGAATAAGTTATAAAATTTAAATAATAATTATAATAATTTAAATAAAATAAATACCGAATATTAAAACAAACTATACATTTGTTTACCCGCTAGTCTGCCTTAATAAACTATTTGAAAACGGTTTAAAATAAAACTGTTTAAATACTTGAACAAAAAACAAGATACAAATCTTATAAGTAAGCAAATTTTGAGCACTAAGTTAAACAGATAAAAGAACATAATAACTGAAAAATATTGCTACATAAATAAATTATCATACAAATTAGCAGCTTACACAATACATAGTTAATTCAGTGTCAAAGGTAAAATTATATTGTCACATCCACGAACTAATGAATATGAAGCCAAGATGTAAAATGTGTAGTGCTTTTTTAGTCTATGACAAGATTTACACTAACAGTTCTCGATATACGACATTGATAGCAATGTCCACTCAGTATCAGTTATTTAATCTCTGTATATTGACAAATTGCAATGACATAAGATAATCTTTTGACTTTTGTTTTTAATAGATTGGCGGTGAATATAAAAATTAGTGTGAATTACCCTCAGTTACATAATTATTATCTATGTCAATAACAAAACAATAACAACCTTGATAGAAAGTGTAAAAAAAGTGATTTATAATGTTTTTTTTTAAAATACCACAAAACGCCGTAGAATTAACGCATAATTATAAATAAAGATCAAACAATGAAAGAAATTATTAATATATCGAGTGTCCTACGGCGACTTAAAGTCAAATTTATTTACGATATCTTACTGATCGTACGTTTGGAAGTAGCTGTAGACCTGGCCTTGGAGGCATCTCTTCTGGAGCTGATTCCCGAGACTGGCAGTGTGGAGACCGTTTCTACTTCAGCCTTATGTTTGGCGGTCAACTTTTCCAAGTCACTGGATGAGAAGACTTTGGCACGGGAACCTTCTGGAAGCTTGATATTAACCACTCCATCTAGAGTCCACACACTTCGAATTCCAAAGTACCTACGAGCCCCTAGGAAAAGTGATTGTCTCGTACGTGTTAAGTATTCAGACAACACGTATGGGCTACCTTTGAGTAATGTCTTATTAGACCACACATCTCGACGAAGTGCAATATTTATAAATTTGACGAGAATGGGACGAGGACGATTGTTTGTTACGGTGCCAAGACGGTGACTTACCAGCAGTGACTGATTGGTGCAGTTGTTGATGCCGATATTCTTCGTAAGGACAGAAAGCACTAAGTCTCGAACATTCTCGTTAGAATCTTCAGCAACTCCTCCAATTAACAGATACTTTCTTCGGTGTCGGCTCTCAATAGAATCTACACTAGCCATGAGTTGGTTTATTTGCTGACGCAGAAATGTAAACGTTGAACATACAAAATTATAGTCGACAATCAATTCTTTCAGGCTCAATTCTTTCGGAGACCCTTTCAGTCTTGCCTCAAATTCATCAAAGCGTTGTTTGAATGTCTTCTCCAGTGCTTCTTGCGATTTAAGGACCTGATCTTTGTTCTCCATTTTGAAATTGTAAATAGGTGTTATGTTGTCAAGTTAATATTGGTGGGAAAAGCAGTAGCAGCTTGTGCTTGATATATAACAGAAAAAAGGTGTTTTAAATGTAAACAATTGAGTAAAACAAATATTAAAAGCAGAGAAATGTAAAACACAGCTGTTACTTTTGCAAGCCTACCCTCATTATTACATCATTATAATTAACACACTAAACAAATAATTTTAGCAGTCCCGTAACGATTTTTAACGCGGCCTTTTTGAACTGCTGTAAAACTCCTATTATTTTTATCTGAATTGAATATACAAATATTAACTGTCGGAGGCACATACTTCTAGGGATTTCGTGAATAGGAACATACACTTTCTTAACATTATATTCATTAAAAATACATGAACAATTATGGTATATATTAATTTTATACGTAAAAATATGTTAAGTAAACATCAGTCAGAGTTGTTTATATTTTTTTAGGCCTTCGTATACCACACACACAATAAAGGATTCACATTTTTTGTACAGAATAAAGCAGATAACCGGTAATATTAGAAATAAAAAGCAGTAATTGCTAAGTCAATTATATCCATAATTCGTTTTGATGAAACATACACGACGCAAAGTGACATGTCGGTGATCTCAACCATAAGCCTTGCGTTATTGTTTTCAAAAATAGATGAATAATTTATAGGATATATGTAATACATCATGTTACACTCGTGACTGTCACCCAAAGGGATAATTTAAGGGCTTTTTATTCGGAACACGGAACACTACTAACAGATATGAAAAGATAGATTATTAATCTTGATTTTTTAAATTAACAACTCTCAGGGAGAAAAATAGAAGAGCAGAAAGCGAAGATAGTTGCTGTTGGAGATTATCTTACTTAACATATCGTACATACTGTCTTCTCTAGGGTCACTTTAAATTATTTGATTGCGGTATTATTAGACTGACGAAGTTATTTCTTTCGGCTGTATATGCGCCGATAGCTTCGTCATTTAATGATGAGATGAATGTTAGAGAAGTTCTAAATTTGATAAGAGGAAACGAAAGAATTGTTGTATGTGTGATTTAAATGAAGGTGTTGGTGCCGCTCGACCAAGTTATGACTCGGTGCTTGAAATGTTTGGTGATAAAAGGGTAAACGGGGCTGGCAAGCTTATACTGGCTGTATGCAAAATATACTGCCACAAGAAATGGGGCTTCTGGAGGCAGACATTACACACATACTTGAGAATGTAAGAATGACAGAAGCGCGATCGATTTATTCCTCGTGGACTGGGCAAACAGACGTCGCTTCGATGGTTTGGGGACGTTTAGCGAAGGAGTGAAGAACCAACGTGGTCTTCTTATACAACTCTTGTGTGCAGGGGCAACTTTGCCTTAGCTTGGCCTTTTTAATGGCTATAATTTGCCATCCATTAATATGGATGGGGTAAGTGAAGCCGACTTCTAGGTTGGGTCATCCGGTCTCTGCTAGGGCAGTTTTCTTGCTTATTCTCCACTGTCGCTGGAAGGTTTTGTTGAGTTAGGGGAGCATAATTATACGCCCCAGCTTCCACGTGGTCGGGAAGTGACCCGTGGGCAGGATGCCATTGAATAGCCGCGCGAATGCTGCGATAGTCTTCGGCAAGAGATGTCTCAGCGCGGTGTTCGGTATGCCATCTGCGCCGGGGGCCTTTCTGAAGCCGGTCTGGCGAATCATGCATTCCACCATGCCCGGAGTGTTCTTCTTTGTCTAGCGGCCCGTTGAAGTAGGCTCGAAGGTGTTCTTTAACCGTTTCTGTATGCGCTCGGTTGAAGGACGGATGACTCAAACTGCCCTTGAAGGTCTTAAGAAATCCGCGAACTCTTCTACTCGGTCTTCTGCCTTATAGCGTAGGTAGCCATCCTTAGGTTAAGAGTGCGAATCGGTGCTTTCGCGCCTGAGATGTGCCAGAAGAACTAGTGAATAGAAGATCAATCGCCTTCCAGTCTGCTCATATGCTCGATCCAGCTCTCAACCGGGTGTTGCTAAATAGCATCCTTTACCCTCGCCATTAGCCCGTTCAGGGGCAACAGCGCAGCACACTTGGTTTGCTGACATCAGTGCCGATTAGTAATGAGTGGAGACCGAAAGGTAGAGATAAATTTTTTTTCATTACGCCGCCGCCGTTATGTGCGTCACTTTCCGACGTATTACATTTTAACTTCAGTTACGTATATATACACTACATATACCAAGTGATGAATGATATTTCACTATTTAATTATTTACTTATTCCTCACTTTTAATAATTTATTTCTCTTTAAAACACATTGGCCAACGCATTTATACAGTATATACACACTATATACCAGTATATAAAATCCCCTAATACTGAACGCTCATTAAACCTTTAAAATGACGCATATTTCTTTTTATGTAATAATAACGCTCGAATATCACACATATAATTTCAGACAATTAATATCCTTCATTCGTGTCTAACGCTTTGTTTTTTATCATCGTAAGTTACGTATACGTTGTATATTTAAAATGTTGTATGTTACATACTCGGTTGTGTTTACAATTAATTTTAAATATAATATCGCTTTCTAATTTAAAGGAATTTGTAAAGGATATTGTGTCCAATTAACGGAGATGTAAATTTAGAAAATAGTTCAAAAAATAACGATTTTAATTATAAAATAAGCGCTTTCGTCATGGATCGAATAATAAATAGGTTACCATTGGTTGACACGTCTGTGTTGGTGGTATTCACACTTGGTGAATATTTCACTCGCTGACCCACATAGGTACAAGCCGGGTGAGGTTAATGATTTATTAGGAGCGCAGTTGTATCCCATTCTTATTGTTAGGAGATAAGATAATTTCACCACCACCCCCTATAAAAATGGTTTTTGAGTTTCTTTTTATGAGCAACATTCCTGTCAATATTAATAACAATAATTACAGTTCACTTGGCAATTGTATTATTTCATGTTCGCATTAACATAATCATATTACTTGATTTCTCATTTGTCACAATAATTCGTTAGATTATTTTGGGAACATGACGAAGCCCCTTTTCGGATATTCTTAAGTCCGGAAACTTTGTTTCCTACGAGTATTTCACAGGACTCCATCTGTTGTTATTGTATTATTATTATTCTTTATCTTTGAGTAAGGATTATACTATGATAAAGAATTGGCCGTAGCACTGCGTAGATTATTTATTTTAGAAGGCAAACTTCAAAATAATAAGTTCCGTAATAGTTACAATAAAGTATTTATAGAATATATTAATAAAAATTACATGCCCGAAATTTCTCTTCGTCTTCAAATTATATACCGCATCATACCGTTATAAGAAACGATAAAAATCTAAAATTCGTCCAGTTTTAGACGCAAGCGCAAAATGTCATAATAGCGTATCTCTTAATGATTTATTTACAATTTTACTTAATTTTCGTTTGTTTCCAATCGCTACAACCACAGATATTTAAGAAACTGTGATGACGTCTATATATTCACTTTTTTTTTATAGAAGAGGGAGACAAACAAGCAGGTGGCACACGTGATGGTAAGTGATTACCGCCGCCCATGGACGTCTGCAATACCGGAGGAATAGCGGATGCGTTGCCGGCCTTTGAGAAAGGCTCTTTTCTTAAAGGTCAACTAAGGGAGTGCTCTCAAAACGAGGTGATACGACGAAGGGTTTCTTTTTTGCGGTAAACGCTAAAAAGAACGTCTTTTTAGGGTTGAACTGGACTAAATTTAGACGGCCCCAGTCCGAGATTTTATCCAACAAAATCTCGACTTCAGACACAAGTTTGTTCCGGTACTAGTCGACGTGTTCCCCAGAAATATTGGCACGGCCGGTATAAAGGGCATCACCCGTGCTGTCATCTGCATTGAAATGAATGTTACTAATTTGTAACAAATCATTGATATGCAGAAGAAACAGGGTTGGCGATAGCACACAGCCTTGTGGGACACCAGCGTTCACAGACTTGGAGCCCGAGCATGCACCGTCAACTACGACCTTGATGCTCCGGTCTGTGAAAAAGCTAGTGACCCAATTGCAAAATTTCTCGAGAAGCTCATACGACGGAAGCTTTGAGAGAAGCGCTTTGTGCCATACCCGATCAATGGCTTTCGCTATATCCAACTAACTGCCAGGGCCTCACCCTTACTCTCTACTGCCTCCGCCCATCGATGAGTAAGGTACACAAGAAGATCACCAGCCGAACGACCCCGACGGAAGCCGTACTGGCGGTAACTGATAAACTGGTACTCCTCTAATTACCTCAAGAGCTGGCAGTTTATAATGGACTCCATTATTTTGGAGAACAAGGAAGTGATGGCGATCGGTCTGTAGTTACCTGGATCTGAGTGGTCACCTTTCTTAGGGATCGGGTGCACCAAAGCTGTCTTCCATGTCATCGGGACGACGCCTTCAGAGTAGGAGTACCGAAAAAGACGCGTTAGAACCGGGTCCGACTCTGGAGCCACATCTTTAGCACAATAGAGGGGACATTCCACATTGGAAGCTCGCTAGTGGCGGATTCAGGAAACACATCAACGCCCTACATCGCGCTATAGAAGTCCGCCCAAAACCTCGCGACGCGCGCGTCATAGCTTACGCTACTTACTATATTCGCAACGCATACGCTTTTATAATTATTTACTGTATAACTATTATATAATAGTTATAATACTATATAGTAAAGAATCACAAAACTTCAAACAAGAAAGCAAATAAAGAAGAAGAAAATCTCCCTGCATCAACAAAGAAAGGAAATCACAATAAATTGTATGGTACGAGATTCTTTGTAAACGAGGAGCACCTTAATTCCATTTTTTATATTATAATAACCCAAACAATAAAATATAAGTATTTTTTATAAATTTGTATTCTTTTTAAAGACAAGCTTTGCATTATTGGGTAATTCTTGTAGAAGCGTGTACATCACCCGAAGAACGAGTTCCTGACTTGTAGTCTAAGGAGTCTACTAATATTATTGCGCGTTACAAGCTTGTTTGTTCTTGCATAGTTTACTTCAGCATCAGCAGCATTTATTTAAACTTTTCAAATAGCCCTTTTTTGAATATTTCGTTTCCAGATCCGCTGCATGACCCTATATATAATATACTATACGGCATTATGTTATGGATATAAACAAACATTTAATGCAGTATTTATATCAGTCATAAGTTATTCTATCTCGGAAAATGAACAGTTCAACAAAGTATCCCAAGCATGATTTTGCTTAACGTATTTTTGTTTGTACGTAATGGAGGTCAGAAGAGGGATATGTTATATAGGTGTAGAACTCTAATAAAATACTAAATATCTAATATAATACTAAACATATTGCGGATATAATTTAGTTTTACATTAAAATACTTAAGATGTTTGAAAGATGTTCAAAAGCATACAGTTGACATAATTACAATGTGTAAATTTCTAAGCAGTATAAATCCATAGTAATTTCCACAAGCAATTCCAGTAATATCCAGCTCTATTATCAAATACTCGTAACTATACGTAACAAAGCTCTACCCATAGTACTCGGAGCACTAGAACTAATTCGCGTAATCAGCTAATACTATTATAGTCTCACCTTAGACCACTCAGTAAACAGAATTATAACTCAATAAACAGAAGATATAGTTACATTTCAAACTATTATTTTCTTGTCTATGTACAAGTGTCTATGTAGTTACCTTTTATAATTTGAAGTAAAATTGTTTTTGAGGTAAAATTCATACAAGTTGTAATTTTCGGGACATATGTGTCAATTCTAAAAATGTTTTACTAATAGAAAGCTAAATTATTCATGAGGGCTATTTCCTTGATTATGCGTCATATGTATATGTTACACGTAGCTGCTATGATACATATTTATAGCAATAAAAAAATTAAGTTTATGCGCCTCGGTGTGACAATTTTTAACGTGCATTTTTATTGTTTCATTTAATTCGAACCCGCTACCTGCACCGTTCTATGGCGATCCCTCTTATCTACAGTCACATTATTCGCTTTTTACGATCTTTTATTTGTTTCTTGAAACAATGAAAAAATTTTTTAATAAAGATAACTAATACAAGGAATTTCAATTAAATGAATAGTGATGAAAATTTTGTTGTCCCTTTCATAACTTTCTTAACCTTTATGTCATTGGCTGTAAGATCTTCTAAACATACCCAGAATTCAGTATAAAGTCTACTCTGTAATTTATTAACATGAAGTTTTCTTCTGTGGATTAAATTTCTGTAAACGTTTTTGAAGCTTAGTAATTAACTAAAGTTTTAAACTTCAAAGACGAACGCAGAAGGTCTTAAAATTTTACAAAGGGTCAAGTTGCTTAAAGTTTGACAACCCAGAGCCTTGAATCGAATTGTTTCAAGCATAATGGAATGTTTTCTATCATAAACGTATATATCAAAATTGTGTATTCTGGAATGTTAGTGTCTGCATGTGTGAGAGAAAGGATGGTATACTTCTTATCTTTGTTGTAAGTAACAAATACAATTTATATATTATATACCAATATTATATTATAATTAATACACACTAAAAGCATATAGAACTTAATTATACATTTAATTCATCTTTTGAGCTTATAGGGGTAACCATGTAAATATCTTATTCCTATGGTTATACGAGATATTTACTAAAATCCGATGTAAATCATGAAAGTGAAAACAAAATTTATAATATAATTACTAACATAATTTCAAATACTGAAAGCTCAAGTTTTAGTATTTGAAATTACCTTAGTTTCATATTACTGCCATATTAGTATTGTTTTTTGATTAATAGAAGAAAAAAGGAAAAGTTGAAACATAGTTTTTACATTGCTTAGTTTTGGTCTAGATAAATGCTAAATAAACAAAGCAACTTAAGCACTTGTGGCCGAACTAGGCTTAATAAAATGAATGGTGAAAAGTACGCGACTAAACTTTTTCATTAAATCTTCGGGTAAATGTAAGTGACTAATGCACGTAATCGAAAAGAAAATAGACAGGATCCTCTGCAAATGTCTTCCACATTTTATTTATTATTTGACATACTTGAGATGCTCAATACTGAGTACATCATCGTGTCAGATGTTCATCCATGCAGCCTCCAAAATAAAGGAAAAACTAACAAAATCTGTATAGAACGTGCGCGGTGTAGACGTAGAACCCTATGGAGACGTGATCTAGTTAAAATATGAACTGGACTACTTTTATTTTTTTTTTATTTATTTATGTGGAAGACATCATGATATTGTACCTACTTTCTATATGTATCGTGATTAAACTAAGAATCAGTACATATCATTCTTAAAGGCTAACTCATGATGTTAATTTTTTAAGGCGCACAATAGGATTACAAAAAAAGAATCAAACAAAAAAAAAACAGAAATTGTAAAAAAAAATATCTTCACGCAATTCCCAATACAGGGGTAGACAGAGGTCAAGTCTAGACAATTAAGTCCCTTTGACCCACCTTCCACCGAAGATATTTTCGGGACAACGTGACAGGTGGTGAGCCCGTCGCCGTCTTTATGTCCAAGCCAACGATGAAATTCGTACATAAGTTTTTGAAAAACTCATTGGTACTGCCATCTGGGGATCGAACTCGGGTCTCTCGACTCGAAATTCCGACCACCCAACAACTCGGCTATCGTGACTTTGTAAGCAAACAAAAATCATAATATACTGAAAGATAATAAAAAACAACTCAAGAGGTACTAATAACTTAAAATATAAAAGTATTTAAACTTAATTATTTTTTGAACTGTAAAAGAGTCATTAAAATGTCAAGATCTGCTGATTTTGATACTACATTATAAATTTGGAAATTATATTCGTTGAAGGTAATAATCCAATATTGGTTCTAAAATTTCTAGTCTTAAATAACTTATAGTGTTTAATCTCTAGGCTAGGTCTAGGAATAGCATATGATATATTACTCACCAATTATTTCGAAGAGGTCACGATAGCCGAGTGGTTGGGTAGTCGGAATTTCGAGTCGAGAGACCCGAGTGCGATCCCCAGGTGGCAGGCACGTACCAATGGGTGTTTCAAAAACTTATGTACGAATTACATCGTCATTAATAAATTTTTTGAACTCTCTCTAATCCAATGATACGTATTTTACAATACGGATTCCAAATCGAATAACAATCAAAATTCAAGATTAATTTTATATTTTTTTTACTTTTTTTTATATTTTTTTTATTTTTGAAGAATTTTGTTACTCGTTTAATTAGCCCTAAAATATAAATTTTTTAACTATATTCTCAGTGAAACTTAATTTAACATCAATTGAAATAAAGTTGTTATTGAAAAAATTACTTCGCAACCCTCCGCATGCAAATATAAAAAGGTATATGTTACCTGGTCCGAAGAGAAGAAGAGCACCACCCTCCCTCCCACAGATGCATGCACTAATCCCACTGTATACACCACCACCGAAAACGCGACACGTGTTTCGCCTCAAAACAAGGCATTCTCAAGCGAGTAGACTCTACGATGAGCGACCGCAGAGTGACAAATGAGTCACTCGAGCAGTCTTTTATAACCTAACGTGACGCAACTGGCCGCCACCCCCACCAATAACGGCCGATTGCGTCACGACCTACCCGAAAAAATATTTAAAAGAGGTGAGTCAGAGACATTTGTTTGTTCATTCAGCAGTGCAAAACGTCCACCGCCACCACCTTTTATTATCTCCAACTGTTCAAGCATACACAGTCGGAGCCCTTTGTCACATATGTGTAAGAATGGTCATTTGGTAAAATATGTCCAGTTTCCAAAAGATGTTTGGCAAAATGTGATCTATCGGGTTTATTGTTCCTGTACGCGGCCAAGTGCTCTTTATAGCGAGTATTAAAACTACGACCCGTCTGACCCACATACACCGCACCGCAATCACTACAGGCAAGTCTATAAACACCTGATCTTTGTTGTTTATCTATCCTATCTTTAGTGTTGCACAAACTCACAAGTGAATTGCCCGTCTTGAATGCGACGCAAACGCCATTTCGTCTAAGAGTTCTGGCTATTTTGTCAGATAATGGACCTATGTAGGTCAGACTACCCGCATAATTATTGGATTTTTGGACGCATAGGTACGTGTTCTTTATGGATTTTTGGTAATCCATAGAAAGATTTATATGGATTACCAAAAATCCATAAAGAACACGTACCTATGCGTCCAGTAGTCTCATATATTGGTGCTCCAGCATATCCTTTAGCAAAAAGACTAAATGTTCTACTTAAGGAAAAATCCATTAGTATAAATAAACAACAAAGAACTTATAAATCCATAACTTCAAAAGTTTGATATCAGTCGTATGTTCGTATATCGTACACTTCTTCGGACCAGAAAAGATCGGGGCGGCCGCGTGCTGTTAGAACTACAAAGGCTGTTAATGCTCTTAAAGCATAGAATTCGTCGAAAGCCCATTAGGAAGGAAATTTTATCGCGAAATATTAAGATTCCCGCTAAGACTCTGTCGCGTATAATATAAATCAAATTTAACAATTAAAGAGAGTGGATCAACCAAAACGCCTTCTGTCGTAATACGCAGGTGAAAGGCACAGTTATATCCTCTTTACCGATGAAAAAATTTTCACGATTGAAGAACAATGCAATAAATAAAATAATAAAGTGCACGCTTGTGTAGTTCTAAACAAGCTGCTCAAGTGGTCGGTGAGGTACAACGTGGTCATCATCCTGCTTCCGTGTTGGTTGGGTGGGGCGTGTTTTATTAAGGAGTCACAAAACTTCATTTTCGTGGAAAAAAGGAAAACTTCAGCCATAGTGTATCAAGATACAGTCTTGGATCATGTTGTGAAACCTCTCTGCAATACACTTTTTAAAAATATACCGTGGACTTTCAAGCAGGACTCTGGTCACAAGGCACGAACTACACATGCCTGGCTTGAAACCAACGTTTCGGACCTTAAAGAGCTGAAGAATAGCCTTATCTAGCCCAGACCACGACCCTTTGGAGTTCAAATTATGGTCAGTTTTAGAGAACGAGAACCTGGTCCGAAGAAGAAGAGCACCACCCTCCCTCCCACAGATGCATGCACTAATTCCACTGTATACACCACCACCGAAAACGCGACACGTGTTTCGCCTCAAAACAAGGCATTCTCAAGCGAGTAGACTCTACGATGAGCGACCGCAGGTGACAAATGAGTCACTCGAGCAGTGTTTATAACCTAACGTGACGCAACCGGCCGCCACCCCACCAATAACGGCCGATTGCGTCACGACCTACCCGAAAAAATATTTAAAAGAGGTGAGTCAGAGACATTTTGTTTGTTCATTCAGCAGTGCAAAACGTCCACCGCCACCACCTTTTATTATCTCCAACTGTTCAAGCATACACAGTCGGAGCCCTTTGTCACATATGTGTAAGAATGGTCATTTGGTAAAATATGTCCAGTTTCCAAAAGATGTTTGGCAAAATGTGATCTATCGGGTTTATTGTTCCTGTACGCGGCCAAGTGCTCTTTATAGCGAGTATTAAAACTACGACCCGTCTGACCCACATACACCGCACCGCAATCACTACAGGCAAGTCTATAAACACCTGATCTTTGTTGTTTATCTATCCTATCTTTAGTGTTGCACAAACTCACAAGTGAATTGCCCGTCTTGAATGCGACGCAAACGCCATTTCGTCTAAGAGTTCTGGCTATTTTGTCAGATAATGGACCTATGTAGGTCAGACTACCCGCATAATTATTGGATTTTTGGACGCATAGGTACGTGTTCTTTATGGATTTTGGTAATCCATAGAAAGATTTATATGGATTACCAAAATCCATAGCTGCAACCTAAATCCAGCAGTATCTCCTGCTATTGGTGCTCCAGCATATCCTTTAGCAAAAAGACTAAATGTTCTACTTAAGGAAAAATCCATTAGTATAAATAAACAACAAAGAACTTATAAATCCATAACTAAAAGTTTGATATCAGTCGTATGTTCGTATATCGTACACTTCTTCGGACCAGAAAGATCAGGGCGGCCGCGTGCTGTTAGAACTACAAGGCTGTTAATGCTCTTAAAGCATAGAATTCGTCGAAAGCCCATTAGGAAGGAAATTTTATCGCGAAATATTAAGATTCCCGCTAAGACTCTGTCGCGTATAATATAAATCAAATTTAACAATTAAAGAGAGTGGATCAACCAAAACGCCTTCTGTCGTAATACGCAGGTGAAAGGCACAGTTATATCCTCTTTACCGATGAAAAATTTTCACGATTGAAGAACAATGCAATAAATAAAATAATAAAGTGCACGCTTGTGTAGTTCTAAACAAGCTGCTCAAGTGGTCGGTGAGGTACAACGTGGTCATCATCCTGCTTCCGTGTTGGTTGGGTGGGGCGTGTTTTTATTAAGGAGTCACAAAACTTCATTTTCGTGGAAAAAAGGAAAACTTCAGCCATAGTGTATCAAGATACAGTCTTGGATCATGTTGTGAAACCTCTCTGCAATACACTTTTAAAAATATACCGTGGACTTTCAAGCAGGACTCTGGTCACAAGGCACGAACTACACATGCCTGGCGGTAACGTTTCGGACAAAGAGCTGAAGAATAGCCCTTATCTAGCCCAGACCACGACCCTTTGGGTTCAAATTATGGTCAGTTTTTAGAGAACGAGAACCTGGTCCGAAGAGAAGAAGAGCACCACCCTCCCTCCCACAGATGCGTGCACCAATTCCACTGTATGGAACTGGTGCACGCAACTACTGGTTTTAAATAACAACTTTACAATGAATTTCCGCAAAGTAACGCCTGAGTCAATTAACTAACAACTTTATCACAATAACGAAATCTTAGAATGTAGAAAGCCTAGAGGTCACGATACAGGTCACGATAGCCGAGTTGTTGGGTGGTCGGAATTTCGAGTCGAGAGACCCGAGTTCGATCCCCAGATGGCAGTACCAATGAGTTTTTCAAAAACTTATGTACGAATTTCATCGTTGGCTTGGACATAAAGACGGCGACGGGCTCACCACTTGTCACGTTGTCCCGAAAATATCTTCGGTGGAAGGTGGGTCATAGGGACTTAATTGTCTAGACTTGACCTCTGTCTACCCCTGTATTGGGAATTGCGTGAAGATATTTATTTATTTATTTTTAGAAAGCCTAGACCATAGTACAAAGTATCAAACTTTATTATTTACTTTGACCTTATCCCGTTTCATTACGGAATTCGATTACGCAATTAGTATCTGGCCTATTCGTATGTTGTCTGGGGTGTGTCACTATAGTTCCTGTGCCCGACGAGGCCTACAATGATCTATCTATAATTTATAAGGATGAACTTGTCAAAGTGTTTTTCATGACCTATGTCTCCTCCCTCTATAGAGAATCGAACTCTTCATGTTCCTGTTTGCTACGCGGTCTTCCCTTAGAGTTCTGTTACATCAAGGAGACTGTTTAACATAAACGTATGTTACCTATAAATACAAAAGAAGTGAAAAGCGAACCCACCTTTAAACATTTACTCTGTGAATATATTCACACGGAAATCGCGCTTGAGTGTGATTCGAGAAGGCGAAAGTTGGTGATTTCAATGATTGACAGCAATATATGCACCAATATCTTAGATTATTGTAAAAGCAGATTGAAATCAGTCGTTGCAGATTCTAGGATATAGTGTAGATGCCTTATTAACACTGTTCAATAAGCAGTCTTAATTGTCGCTAAGATGAATTACATATAACATAAAAGTTTCGTAAAGATTTGAAGCTCGTGATACACTTTCTGAAATTGGATATTTGTTAAGATATATATTATTAGGATTGGCAGAAGATTAGAGTTGCAATTAGCTAATGGACAGACTGACATTCAATGCTTGGGAAACCTTTAGGCTGTCAGTTGGCTAATTAATTATTCAGGAAACATGATAATATATAGAACACGCTTAGATTTTATTTCAATTACATAAGCAAAGAAGTTCAAAGTCGTATTTAACTTTATTATTTACTTTGACCTTATCCCGTTTCATTACGGAATTCGATTACGCAATTAGTATCTGGCCTATTCGTATGTTGTCTGGGGTGTGTCACTATAGTTCCTGTGCCCGACGAGGCCTACAATGATCTATCTATAATTTATAAGGATGAACTTGTCAAAGTGTTTTCATGACCTATGTCTCCTCCCTCTATAGAGAATCGAACTCTTCTTCGGACCAGAAAAGATCAGGGCGGCCGCGTGCTGTTAGAACTACAAAGGCTGTTAATGCTCTTAAAGCATAGAATTCGTCGAAAGCCCATTAGGAAGGAAATTTTATCGCGAAATATTAAGATTCCCGCTAAGACTCTGTCGCGTATAATATAAATCAAATTTAACAATTAAAGAGAGTGGATCAACCAAAACGCCTTCTGTCGTAATACGCAGGTGAAAGGCAGAGTTATATCCTCTTTACCGATGAAAAAATTTTCACGATTGAAGAACAATGCAATAAATAAAATAATAAAGTGTACGCTTGTGTAGTTCTAAACAAGCTGCTCAAGTGGTCGGTGAGGTACAACGTGGTCATCATCCTGCTTCCGTGTTGGTTGGGTGGGGCGTGTTTTATTAAGGAGTCACAAAACTTCATTTTCGTGGAAAAAAAGGGAAAACTTCAGCCATAGTGTATCAAGATACAGTCTTGGATCATGTTGTGAAACCTCTCTGCAATACACTTTTTAAAAATATACCGTGGACTTTCAAGCAGGACTCTGGTCACAAGGCACGAACTACACATGCATGCCTTGAAACCAACGTTTCGGACCTTAAAAGAGCTGAAGAATGGCTCTTATCTAGCCCAGACCACGACCCTGCCTTGGAGTTCAAATTATGGTCAGTTTTAGAGAACGAGAACCTGGTCCGAAGAGAAGAAGAGCACCACCCTCCCTCCCACAGATGCGTGCACCAATTCCACTGTATGGAACTGGTGCACGCAACTACTGGTTTTAAATAACAACTTTACAATGAATTTCCGCAAAGTAACGCCTGAGTCAATTAACTAACAACTTTATCACAATAACGAAATCTTAGAATGTAGAAAGCCTAGAGGTCACGATACAGGTCACGATAGCCGAGTTGTTAGGTGGTCGGAATTTCGAGTCGAGAGACCCGAGTTCGATCCCCAGATGGCAGTACCAATGAGTTTTTCAAAAACTTATGTACGAATTTCATCGTTGGCTTGGACATAAAGACGGCGACGGGCTCACCACTTGTCACGTTGTCCCGAAAATATCTTCGGTGGATGGTGGGTCATAGGGACTTAATTGTCTAGACTTGACCTCTGTCTACTCCTGTATTGGGAATTGCGTGAAGATATTTATTTATTTATTTTTAGAAAGCCTTGAACATAGTACAAAGTATCAACTTTATTATTTACTTTGACCTTATCCCGTTTCATTACGGAATTCGATTACGCAATTAGTATCTGGCCTATTCGTATGTTGTCTGGGGTGTGTCACTATAATTCCTGTGCCCGACGAGGCCTACAATGATCTATCTATAATTTATAAGGATGAACTTGTCAAAGTGTTTTTCATGACCTATGTCTCCTCCCTCTATAGAGAATCGAACTCTTCATGTTCCTGTTTGCTACGCGGTCTTCCCTTAGAGTTCTGTTACATCAAGGAGACTGTTTAACATAAACGTATGTTACCTATAAATACAAAAGAAGTGAAAAGCGAACCCACCTTCAAACATTTACTCTGTGAATATATTCACACGGAAATCGCGCTTGAGTGTGATTCGAGAAGGCGAAAGTTGGTGATTTCAATGATTGACAGCAATATATGCACCAATATCTTAGATTATTGTAAAAGCAGATTGAAATCAGTCGTTGCAGATTCTAGGATATAGTGTAGATGCCTTATTAACACTGTCCAATAAGCAGTCTTAATTGTCGCTAAGATGAATTACATATAACATAAAAGTTTCGTAAAGATTTGAAGCTCGTGATACACTTTCTGAAATTGGATATTTGTTAAGATATATATTATTAGGATTGGCAGAAGATTAGAGTTGCAATTAGCTAATGGACAGACTGACATTCAATGCTTGGGAAACCTTTAGGCTGTCAGTTGGCTAATTAATTATTCAGGAAACATGATAATATATAGAACACGCTTAGATTTTATTTCAATTACATAAGCAAAGAAGTTCAAATTCGTATTTAACTTTATTGTTACAATATTCGTATATAATTCTAACGATTATGTTATGAGGAACCTAAAGTGATGCATCATTGATCGTTTTATTGCAGGTCAAAGTAAAAGTGTAAAATTAATTAATTAATTTCCAAATGCTTTAATTAACAATACTTATACTAATAATATTTTGACAATTGTACAAAACTTATATATGTCATAGTAAGAGCTTTGTCGCTCTTGGTTAAATTCTACTACACAAATTCTTGTATTAAATTAACTTACAATTATTGCAATGTATTCACCGACCGTTTTCTGTAAAATAAATGGAGTAAAATAATGATTTCTTTAGTGTTGTTAAATTCTTACAATGAGTAAGAAATGATTTTAATCTTAATTTGAAAAGAAATTGATTAGGTATAGCTATCAACTGCGAATTACCATTACATGAATTGTTTTGAGCTATGAGCAAAGTACTTGTATTGACTACTAGTGTGCTAGTGTATAAATAAGACGCACCTCGGAGAGGTGGTCACTACAGTGGTAGCATCGGTCGGTAAAACATATACTCTGTATTGAGTTTTGTTTGAAAACGTGTTTGTAATTTCATTTGTTTAAAGTTTTGAATAAATGAGTTGAAAGAGAAATTACTTTCTGCGGAATGGATTCCGAAAAAAACAGTACTGCTGAAGCCTTATCACAGGGCGACGGCGGAAATAACATATACAATTTTTGAAAATATACAATTTTTATCGTTAGATATATATATATATATATATATATATATATATATATATATATATATATATATATATATATATATATATATATATATATATATATATATATATATATATATATAAACCAACTACGTTACTATCGCTAGAAAAGAGGCGTAAATTAATGGACTTAAGTTTTCTGTTTGATATAGTACGAGGTCATGTGGATTGCGCTGAATTAGTACAAACTATTGCTTACTGGGTCCCGTCCTGTCGCTCTCGTAGGCGACCTCCACCATTATTATTGTCTCCTCTGGCTTTTACAAATTATGCACATAACGCTCCTATCTCCTATTCCGTCTGCCCCGAACTTACAATGATACATTTAAAGATATTGATCTGTTTTCTCAAAGTAAAAACACAGTAAAGAATAAAGCAATAAAAATTATCAAAAAGTGTACATAAGTGTATGTTGTTAATTAAAACCATAACGTAATAAACTTAGAAGTCACGATAGCCGAGTTGTTGGGTGGTCGGAATTTCGAGTCGAGAGACCCGAGTTCGATCCCCAGATGGCAGTACCAATGAGTTTTTCAAAAACTTATGTACGAATTTCATCGTTGGCTGGGACATAAAGACGGCGACGGGCTCACCACCTGTCACCTTGTCCCGAAAATATCTTCGGTGGAAGGTGGGTCATAGGGACTTAATTGTCTAGACTTAACCTCTGTCTACCCCTGTATTGGGAATTGCGTGAAGATATTTATTTATTTTATTTTATAGATAGATTGTCTATAAAATAAAATAAATAAATATCTGCTTGCAACTCTTACTTATTACAATCACTTTCATCATTAATTTTTTATATATATTTTTTTATCATCTGCGTACATTAAGCATCGGGCTGATGAGAAGCAATGTCCTATATCTGATACATAAACGTTATATAACAAAGGTCCTAAGTGTGATCCTTGAGGTATACCTGTTAGAATATTGATAAAGTCGGATCTGTAACCTCTCAAAACTGCTTGGGAGCGATTGCTCAGATAAGATTTAATCCACCTGAGCAAATCGCCATGTATTCCGAGACCAAGAAGCTTTTAATAAGAATGGCGTGATCTACATGGTCAAACGCTTTTTCGAAGTCCGCGTAGATCACTTCAATCTGGCCGCCCCTCTCCATATTAGTCAAAATGTAAATCGAAAAGCATGCTAAATTAATGAGTGTTGAACGACGTTTGAGGAATCCCCGTGTTGGCTGTCTGGTAAACTTTTAGTTATAACCGTGTATAAAGAATCGAAAACTAGTTTCTCAAAAGTTTTGGCAAGAGTGTTTAGTATTGAGATACCTCTATAGTTTTTAATATTTGTTCTGGTCCCCTTTTTATGTATTGGCAATATGTGGGCGTGTTTCCATATGTTTGGAAAGATTCCGCTCCTTAAGAACATATTAAAAATTAAGCATATGGAATAGCTGAGTGTCTCGGCACAGTTTCGCCAAAATAGGGGCGGTACACCATCACAGCCAGCACCCCTATGTACATGTAAAAGCTTCAATTTCTTTTTAACTGTAGAAGCGGAAATGACGATTTTAGCTAAGGTACCAATGTTTATAGAGTTATCTTGTGTACTACTAATTGTTTCATTAGATGGGGTACCAAATACACTCTGGAAATACTCACTAAATGCTTTACATATATCTTCATCCACTGTAAACTTTTTGTTCTTGTATGTCCGAGTTTTAGGATAATTAGATCGTCCGCGCATAGATTTAATGTATGTCCAAATAGCTTTTGGGTTGTGCCCTATAGAATCTTCGGCTGTCTTTATAAAATTGGTAAAACATTCTTCTTGAACACGTTGTTGCCTTTTGCGTAAAAGTGAAAACTGGTCATAATCTAATAAAGTGCCAAATTTTTTCCATTTCTTATGTGCCTTAAACTTTTCCTTAATTATTTTTTTTTAACTCCGTACTATACCAACCTGGATATTTACGGCTACCTTGTGTCTTTTTATGATATGAAACATGTTGTTCTATCACTTGATTGACAGTTTCATAAAATAATTTAATAGCCTCCTCGGTTGTACATGAATTAAAAAGGGAATTCCAATTTACTTCAAGGAATATTTTATTTATAATGCTGTAGTTACATTTTTAAAGTCTCTTTTAAGTATTGACGCCTCCTCTAATGGTGTAATTGTAAGGTCTAATACGTTCAGTGTAAGTGGTAGATGTGCGCGGTCAAGGTGTACTAGTTAGTGGTGATGAACACTTAACGACGTTAAGAGGAAGATTTGATAAAGCCAAATCCAATGTATTTCCAGTATAGTTCTTAATGGTATTATATTGTGTCAATCCAAGAAAACTTAAATCGTCAGTGAATCTAATTGCAGCATTCCGTACTTCCGACGCACCTGCATTTACATGCTCTGGGCCAGTATCACACCAGGATATACATGGTAAATTGAAATCTCCCAATAACAAAACAAAACTATTCCGAAAATGATTCAATAATGATTTCATAACACGTGATACGCAATCTATATCGCATGGGATTCGGTCAATATCAGGAGGGATGTAAACTGCGCTGAGATGTAGGTCAGATGTAGCACTCAACACACGCGCCGGAATTGTCACTATTAGCATTTCGACTTGACAACTCACTGCGTATCAATATCATAACGCCACCCCCCTTCTTTTCACCACTTATTGGATCTCGATCCTTTCGAAAGACCTCATAACGCGAATCACAAAACTCTCTATCAAAAATTCCAGAATGCAACCATGTTTCTGTTATAACGATAATATCATACTCGTAGCTTAGTATTTGCTGTCGTAACTCTAAACTTTTCGTTCTCAGTCCGCGTACGTTTTGATAATAAATAACTAAATCTTGATTTTCGTTATAATAAATCATTTTTACTAAATTTAAGTGACGGACGGAGTGCAGAGTTGGCACGTGGAATGTTAGAGGAGGCATGAGAGATAAAACGAATGAGTTGATTGAAATAATGAAAGAAAGAGAATTAGATGTCGTGTGTTTTTCGGAGACCAAGCGGAAGGGCAGCGGTACTGAAAAGCTCCCTGGAGGGGCGTTAGCTCTATGGTCCGGAGTCCCGGAGAGCGAGAGCGCCTGCCAGGGAGTGGGGGTGCTGCTGTCGTCTCGGTTGGTCGATGTTATGACTGAATATAAGGTTGTGAACTCGAGACTTCTCTGGGTTGGCTTTAAATTGGGACTGACGAAGTTATTCCTTTTGGCTGTTTATGCGCCGGTAGCTTCGTCGTCCAGAGCTGAGCTGGAGGAGTTTTGGGAGAATGTAAGAGAAGTTCTAGACTTGGTTAGAGGAAACGAAAGAATTGTTGTATGTGGTGATTTGAATGGATGGGTTGGTACCGCTCGGCCAGGGTACGAGTCGGTGCTTGGAATGTTGGCGATAAAAGGGTTAACGATGCTGGCAAGCTTATACTGGCTGTATGCAAGGAAAAGGGTCTTCTTGTGACAAACACTATGTTTAGTCACAAGAAAATCCATATGTATACTAGAACAAGAGAGAATGAGAGAAGTATGATCGATTTATTCCTGGTGGATGACAGATTGCGAAAACAGGTGATGGATACGCGAGTGTTCCGAGGTGCTGACCTGGGAACGGATCCTATCTAGTGATTACTAGATTTAGGGGTCTGTTCGCGGGTTGGCGCCACCGGACGGCGATACCAGAACCACAGTCGGTCGGTAGCATCCGAAGCTGGAAGCTTCAGGAAGCGGACACTAGGGATAAATATCAAGCAAGGGTAGCCGAAAAGTTGGACAGCATTGATGTCAGGAAAGAATGTGAGGAAGAAATATGGCAGAGCCTTAGAGATGGAATGGTAAGTTCAGCGGAAAACGTGTGTGGAACTGTGAAAAGAGGTAGTAGTAAAAAGGGTGATGCATGGTGGAATGACGAAGTGAAAGAAGCTGTAAATAAGAAGAAGAAAGCATGGTTAGACTACTTGGCCTCTAGTAATGATAAGGATATGAGAGAGAAGAGGAAAGAAAGATTTAAGCTCCAGAAAGTTCACACGAAAGCATTGATTGAGGAAGTGCGTGAAAGGAGTAGAATAGAAGCGGACGAAAGGTTGTCGCACAACTTCAAGGAGAACTCCAAACTCTTCTGGAAAGAGGTTGGAAGGACCCGGAGTGGTGCGACAACCTTAAGAATGAATAAAGTGCTTTCGGGAACCAATGACGTCCTCTCAGAAAAATCGGACGTCATGCAGCGATGGAGCGAATTTTATAGAGATATGTATGCGTGTGATGATCTTAGTGAGGGATCCGGGGGTGACGCCGTAACTGGTACGCCAGACTCGGACCTCGATGACACTGAGGTCATCAGTATGAAAGAGATTGAATGTGCGATTAGAAGTTTGAAATGTGGTAAGGCTGCGGGACTAAACAGAGTTACTGCTGAAATGGTCAAGTATGGTGGGCCACGCGTCTGGGCTGTGCAGTCACTTTACTGTGACTGTAAAGCCTGTGTGCGGGTAGGGCATGACCTGTCACCCATGTTTAGCGTCCAAACGGGCGTAAAACAGGGTTGTGTCATGTCTTTCTGGCTGTTCATACTGTATCTCGACAGCTGTTTACAGAAGCTGAAAGATAGCTGTTTGGGTGTGAAATTGGGTGACATAAAAGTAAATTGTCTGCTTTTTGCTGATGATGCAGTGCTTATTGCACCATCAGAGGCAGAACTGCAGGCATTAGTCACGTGAATGAAAGAAGAATGTGAAATTAATGGTCTCCGTTTGAATGCTAATAAAACTAAGGTTCTGGTATTTGAAAGGGACGAAGAAAGAACGAAGTGCGAAATTTGGGTAAATCAGGAATGTCTAGAACAGGTGAATGAAATTGTATACTTGGGGAGTGCGTTTAGCCGGGATGGAAGATGTGATTTAGATGTGGACAGGCGTGTCGCTGCCGGGAACAAAGTCAACGGTGCCCTGACTGCGTTAATCAAAAGGCAAGGCGTTGTGAAAAGTGCACGCCTTGCAATACATAACGCAGTGTTGGTACCGACTTTGTTATATGGCAGCGAAATCTGGGTATGCCAGAAGAAGCATGAAAGCAGGTTGAATGCAGTGGAGATGCGATCTCTTCGTAAAATGTGCGGCCTTACCATGGCCGACCGAAAGCGAAACGAAGAGATTCGCAATATGGCAGGTTTGAAAGATGACCTTGTCTCAAAAATGGATAAGGGCGTGCTACGATGGTTTGGGCACGTTGAGCGAATGAGTGAAGACCGAATGGTGAAAAAAATATATAGCGCGAAAGTTAATATTAAAAGGTGTCGAGGAAGACCGAGACTAACTTTCGAAGACCATGTGAGCAAATTTCTCGAAGAGGGGAGGGTCAAGAGTACTCGGATACCTAAACTTGCATGTATGAAGAAGATGATGAATCTGAAAGAAGCGAAAGAAGTATGTAGGGATCGTGACAATTGGCGATCTGTTCTCTCTGGCTACCCCGTCAAGGATTGTGCGTGAAGATATGTATGTATGTATGTATGTATTTTTACTAAAGAAGATAGCCGTTAATATTTGCATTAGACGTTTAAAATTATATTGAATATGAGTAAGAGACTGAGGATTTTTATATTATATTTGTGAGTTTTAGAGAATATATTTAGGTCATACAGCGGTAATAATATAAGAATAAAACTTTGTATGATAAAATAATTAATATATATCTTTGAAGATGATTTGTGGCGGTAAGTTACCTTTCCACAAATACATAAAATAATAAGTTTATGGTTACATTACACATTTAGTTTGAAGGTATTAGTTAAGAAAAACATTGTATACGTGATCATTTGTGTTATCAAAAAGTGCATTCATAGGCATGATACACTCAACGTAAAAGGGTGCGATATAGAATACGTCGACGAGAATCTGGTCAACACTACGCACAATATGGTAATGATTTGGAAAACTACAGTCATCTCCAGAAAAGATTATTAGAATAAGCTTTTCGAATACGAAAATGCAGTCAATCAATTTGATTTGATGAATTGTAAATAATTTATCCTTTATATAACCATATTTTAAACTAAAAATTAATAAATGTAACATATTGATACAAAAATGAACTAAAAGCATATCTAATAAAAAGAACAAACTTATTATATTCATAGTATAGGATTGGTGGATAACAACATTTCGGTGCACATTAAATGTACGTATAATTAATACGAACTGCGTTGTTTTTGTACGTACCATAGACTGAGAAATATAAATAGAAATGACAATATTATAAGTGATAATATTATAGGCTATTTTATGAGTGTGTATAGTGTATTTAAAATAATAAATATTAATAATCGTGTATAATACACTAAGAGGAATTAAATAAAAAAAATAAAAAATCAACCTTTGGAAAAAAAATTAAAAAATAAGCCCGAGTATGGTTTACTTCACTGGGAGGGTTTTTTTCTTTAAGTCCTCTTCTTTGAATATTTGTATATAGCTGGTTTTTTGTCCAAGCATACCGGTATTCTTTATTTTTTACCAATTCCTTGCATTTTTTCAGAAGTAATTTGTTATAAGATGTCAGGTTTTCGTTAATAAATATTTGCTTAATCTCACCGGTAAGACCGATATCTTTAGTGAAAACTTTATTTTTTCGTGCAAGGGATATCACATTATCTTGTATGAGCCTGGTCCTCATTTAAACGACTACCACCCTTGGACGTCCTGCTGACTTCAATTTTGGGATATGGCTTCCCAAGTCTACATTCTTGCTTTGGGGTATTCCAACTACTTCGATATTTAATAATCTATCTCTTTGTTCATTCGAATTCTTCTGTAAATGACTTGAGTGACTTGAGTTCTCATGGTCATGCTTTCGTAGCTGATCCAGCAAACGTTGTTTTGCCATATAAAAATAGTGGTTGATCGTAGAGTGGTGAGAATTCAAGGTTTTATGTATTTTTTAATATCATAAAAATAATATTTAAAAAAATAGGGTTGAAGTACCCTTAACATTTAGGGGCGTTTATTCAATATATATATATATATATATATATATATATATATATATATATATATATATATATATATATATATATATATATATATATATAAATTATAAACAATGAAAATTGTATATACGTTTTGTATAATTGTCAAAATATAAGTAGTCAAAATATAAGTGTCAAAGTATAAGTATTGTTAATTGAAGCATTTGGAAATTAATTAATTAATTTTACAGTTTTACTTTGACTTGCCATAAAACAATAAATGATGCATCACTTTAGGTTCCTCATAACATAATCGTTAGAATTATATACGAATATTGTAACAATAAAGTTAAATACTTTTCTTAGTATCACCACCACTACCACTACACTCAAACCAGGTAACATGTACCACCAACGAAAACGCGACACGTTTTCGCCTCAAAACAAGGCATTATGAAGCGAGTAGACTCTACGATGAGCGACCGCAAAGCCTCTGCGGTCGCTCATTGGTGGTATATGTTACCTGGTTTGAGTGTAGTGGTGGTGGTGCATACAATGGAATTAGTGAGCGCATCTGTGGGAAGGAGGGTGGTGCTCTTCTTTCGAGTAAATGTTTACTTTTCACTTCTTTTGTATTTGTAGGTAACATACGTTTATGTTAAACAGTCTCCTTGATGTAACAGAACTGTAAGGGAAGACCGCATAGCAAACAGGAACATAAAGAGTTCGATTGTCCATAGAGGAAGGAGGCATAGGTCATGAAAGACACTTTGACAAGTTCATCCTTATAAATTATAGATAGATCATTGTAGGCCTCGTCGGACACAGGAATTATAGTGACACACCCCAGACAACATACGAGTAGGCCAGATACTAATTGCGTAATCGAATTCCGTAATGAAACGGGATAAGGTCAAAGTAAATAATAAAGTTTGATACTTTGTACACTGTTCTAGGCTTTCTACATTCTAAGATTTCGTTATTGTTATAAGGTTGTTAGTAACTGTTACGAAATTGTTACATTACAATTGTAAACAAACTAGTTCTAAAATATGTAACTGGCACTCACCACTTTCTTATGCCCTTCCTTCAACGCTTCTCATAAAGACAACCATTATATTTCGGGTAATATTATTTTAGGAACACGCTATATTTTAAAAATAAAGATAAAATAAAGTTTAACAAAATTAACTATTCGTACTATACCTGCAGAAGTTTTAACTTATTAAATTTTGGTAGACAAATCAGACAATAAAGTTAGATGGGCTGATTCTCATTCTGATTTCAAATTAATGTGCGGGATGAGGCAGGGAGAATCGAGTTCTCCATCCTTTCTTTCTTTCTAAATCTTCTGTACGTGCAGCGTGTGATTTAGCTATATTCAACATATATACAATTCAAATGGTTAGCTTGGACATTATGGTGGCGTCACCTCCTTAAACATGAGCGACGTATAATTACGCCATCACGGTCACAGGTTTGCTGATTTTGTGTTTGGTATTTCTGTTATGTTCGTCACTAACAGAAATATTTTCATGGCTTTCACTCTTACCACATGCCCAGAAAGACCCTCTCTTCCTGGGCATGTGGTAGTAAATTCTTACCCAAGGCTTTTGAGAATGCCTGAAGAGGACACTTGTTCCAAATATCTTACTACTCTTAACCCATCTGGTATGTGCTACACATACCATCTTTTTTACACCGCGTAACACAGAACTTAACAAACTAGGCAACGGCAAACCTCCTTCAACAGATACTTTTATGATGGTTACATGTTGTTTACTAATGCTAAAGAAGGGATGCGGAATTCACAAAAACATTATTTTATTTAATAAAAGTGATATAATCTGTTTCGATTAAAAATAATAATTCAATTAGTGTTCAGAATTCACTGTCACATTTGTCAAACAGACAAAAAACATTCGTTAAAATGTATTTCCATTGTATCAAGAAGTATAATAAAATAATAATCAAAGATTATTCAATGAATTATGAATAAATATGAGTAATTTTACTTATTAGCTGTCTGTTGTATATTTTATACAAGAATTTATTCCAAAAAGCCGTATAGTGTTAATTTAAGTACAGGTACGCAAGATGCTTTTTTCTGGCTGTTTCTGTCGGAAAATATGTTTAAATGTAATATGAGCAAAAAATTGAAAAAAAATATCTTCACGCAATTCCCAATACAGGGGTAGACAGAGGTCTAGTCTAGACAATTAAGTCCCTTTGACCAACCTTCCACCGAAAATGTTATCGGGACATCGTGACAGGTGGTGAGCCCGTCGTCGTCTTTATGTCCAAGCCAACGATATAATTCGTACATAAGTTTTTAAAAAACCAATTGGTACGAGCCTGCCACCTGGGGATCGAACTCGGGTCTTTCCACTCGAAATTCCGACCACCTAACCACTCGGCTATCGTAACTTTTACTATTCGTTTCACTTATCGTAATTTAGTTTATATTCATTGTATTCCAAAATTTATTTTTAAATTCTACAGTAGATAGGTATACATGTTTTCTAATATGCCCCGCATTAAAACATCGCTTTATCCTTAATCAAATTTGAAGAAAATGGAACGTTGTAGATTTCATTATAACGTTATTTAGTTTTGTCCCCCGACATCGAAAATCTTAAGAGGAGAGAAGAGATTAAGAGAAGTAGGCTTTAGTTGGTTATTGCTAGAGTTTTTGTTCAATTTGTTTGCTTCGTTGAACTTGTTTTTAGATCCCATCACTATAATATGAATTTCTAATTATTCAAAATTTACAAATCGCTTATTCAACGACAGGGCAATTTAATAACATTATCATTTTGAACAAACCTCGAACATTATTTATATTATTGAAAAAAAAGGAAACAACTTCTTCGGCTTTAAAGGCTTGTAGTTGATTGTATCTACGCATCACCGTATGCTTACTTGGATTGTAGGTAGCGGATAAAGTTGTATTTTATGTGAGTAAGATGAAAAATGAGTTAACGGTATACCGTATAGTAGTGACTACTGCAGGCCATAACGCTTGTGAACTGTTTTAAATAAAAGAAGGTTTAATACGTGTTGTTAACCCGAGGGCAGAAATGGAATGACTCCTAGTCAAAGAAGGATTCAACCACCTTTAAAGAATAGTGGACAAAAATAATAGGTATACTTCTCCTTATAAATATAGCTTGTGATAATTGTGACTCTTAGAAATTAACCTAAGTATTGATTTTCCTTTTAAATGGCTAAAGAGAGAATTCGATTGAAAAACAGTCCATCAGATAGTGGCAACTGAAGAAGGTTACTAAAGAAAACGTGGAAGACACAGAGGTGAAATCTCGCACCACTATTTACTATTGGTTCATCGAGCATGAACAGTTTTCTACTAGCTTAGTGTTTTTATCATTTATTTTAATAAAATCTTCGAGGTACACAAAATAAATTGTAATTTACGTTGAAAGCTCTTGTAGTTTTGTATAAGGGCACGATGTGCTCGGAGTCTGGACTCCAACTGTCGAAATCACTCAAAGTCGTTAATGATAAGGTTTAGTGTGTCTTTTGCCTTCATATGATCACTGCCAGTTTTCACCCTAATGGTCACAAAGACCTGTTCAGTGGTATCAGAGTTATAATATACAGCCCCTTTTCTTATTGTGGGTGTTGAGATTCGACTAAAGGAAAAGCCTACAAAATATCACTGTATATTGATAGATGGCGGATAGGAAATACTGGATAAAATACCTTTGGCAGGAAGTAGCGATTATGGCGAACATTACCTTAAGGCTCCCGGCCTTATCCTTTTTTATATTTTTACAAAGTATGGTAAAGTGTGTATGTACAAAGATAAAAAGCAAACGTTCAAAGTATTAATTTTTATTATAATTCAAGATTATTTATTAATTCCGCAGCAGCAAATTATATAAGTTCTCTCATATGCCACGCAATAAAAGCGTCGTCTTATCCCTAATCTGATTTAAAGAAAATGGAACATTGTAGATTCCATTACGAGGTAATTTAGTTTTGTCCCCCGATACCGAAAATCCGGTTATCGGACTATATTTCAATGGAATCCAAGGATTTAGTTTTGGTTTAATTTATTCGCTTTAATGAACTCTTCATTTCAAATTCCAATATCAAAAGGTAATTTTCTGGTTATTTTAATTTACAAATTGTTTACCAATATGATAAGTAGAAGATTTCTATACCAAAATATTGTATTTTGCTTAATGCAAAGACATTAGACAAGAAACCTATCGGATAAACCAAGAAATGTTATTGACCATGGATCTCCTCGTATCAACCCTTGACTATTATAGAGGTTGACTAAGCGAAAAGACGGGACAAATTGCGGGATAATACATAATATACAAATAGTAGATATTGAAAACGCCAGATATAAATAAAGCATAACCAGTAGGGGTAGTACCGTCTTAGGTGCAATTGCCATATGAACTTGTAATAAAATCTCTTCGGCTATACTATTTTTATCTAGCTGGTTTTGGTATCATTAAAAGATAAAATTTTAAAGAAGTAATTCTAAATTCAAATTAGGAAAATGTGTGATTTTTATTTATTTTTCATACTGTCAAGAGCATTTGATAAAACCTGTATACACAAAAAAAGCTCGATATTTTGGTACCTCACGAGCTCACTGAAAGAACCCTAATGAACCGTGTACTCATTTGTGATTCTTTATTACGACGTAATGAAACCGAACCATTTTTGAAGAAGCTGATACCTGGTGATAAAAAGTGGATCACGTACGACAAGAACGTGTGAAAAAGGTCGTGGTCAAAGGCTGCTCAGGCTTCACAGACTGGCGAAACCTGGGTTAACTCGCAACACGATAATGCTGTGTATGTGGTGGGATTGGAAGAGCATTATTCATTATGAGCTGTTACCACCAGGCAGGACCATAGATTCTGAATTCTAATGCGAACAACTGATGAGATCAAAGCAAGAAGTTGAGAGAAAGCGGCCAGAATTAATCAACATGGTCACAGGTTTTTCATCATGATAACGAGAGAAATATAAATTAAGAGTAATAAAAATGAACAGAACTTGGATGAGAGGTGTTCATGCATCCGCCGTATTGTTCTGACCTTGCACCTTCAGATTTCCACCTGTTCCGGTCTCTTCAGAATTCTTTAGGCAGTGTCAGGTTAACATCACGAGAGGACTGCCAAAACCAATTGTCGCGGTATTTTGATCAGAAGCCCCAAATTTTTATAGCAATGGGATCATGTCCCCTACCTACAAGATGGCAAAAAGATGTCGAACAAAATGGTACATTTTGCCATCTTCTACATTCTTTAGTTTAATGTAAATAAACTATATTAAAAATATTATGATTTATTTTATGAATTTTCTTAAAAAATGCGAAGAAACTTTTTCCACAACCTATTAGTATGTAGCGCCTGTACATGTTCAGGTGTATCTGCTAAATATATTCGTTAATTAACTAAAAAATTGTTTATAAATTTACATCAGGATCTTTACGATATTACTACAATGTACTCCACCGTCGTGCCTAAGCAAGGATTCTAACAAGCAACTTCTCTCTACTCAAAACTCATTTATAGCCTCAAAAAAACTTACTCTGAATACGACCAGGGCTGTAACCATCACGTGACTATACGAAATACGCCTAAACATGAAGACCTGGCAAGTACAGAAATCAAAGACCTATTTTCCGAAATAAAACATCAACAAAATTGTAGTTTTGCTAAGTTCTAGTCTGACATGGCGTCGATTAAACTACACAGAAACGCAAAAATATGTTGAATTATTGTCTACATAAAAAAATTTTATCACAAAAATATGACGAATTATGGTTTACATTATTATATGTGCAGCAGGGAAATTTAGCCTACAAAGATAGACTAAAAACCCTAGAAAATAAAAATCCACTTCTGGAACGACACTCAAAATCTTACTCTACTCTTGAAATATTGGGATATTATGCCCAATTTCTATACCAGAATCTAAAACTACCCTCCAAAACATTGTTAAAATGTGGATAAGTTATTATTACAACAGCAGTACATGATAACGAATTTCACAATATTTATAACATAAAATCTAAGTTGATAAAACATTTTTTTTTTCAAAATTATCATTATTGAAATTCCAAATCAAGATCTATTGGTTAAATACCAATTTTGTACTATTAATTAGACTTATTTTTATTAAAATCCAAAAAAAAAATTAAATATATAAGCAATAGCTCTCAAAACTCACGGCAGGAGTGTCCTGCAGTGAACTTTAAAGGCCACCAAATCTATCTGGCAACGTTTCAAAGATTAGCACCACCCAAATCTTTATCAGGGTTCACATAGTGCCTGATAAAATTTTTGATTTATGGTAGACTTTTCGGAACCTGGCTTGGCCGGAAAGTCAAATGGCTTTTATTGTTTATTTGTTCACAAGGTTTAAGAATAGCTTTATCTAACTGTGGGTATATTATCATATCTTATACAGATGAAGATCGAATGGCAAATAAAACACTTAAAACTTATAGAAACACTCATATTTGAGCAGCGTAGCGACGTATAGTTCTTACAAAATGATAATGACCCTACTACAAACATAAGGTGCTGTTTTATACAGCTTATTTTGACAGTAATAAATCGAAATAGTCATAATACTGACATAATTCTATCATTGATTTTTAACCATTAATGTTACAATATCCTTAATTATTTATAAATTATACTTATTTATTTATATTAGGGGGTCATTGTAGAAGCGTGCTCGTCGCGACCCCTGCCAGCCCTTTTCAGGGCTGCAATTCTACACAGCTACGCACCCATGCCAACGAGGGTTAGGGCGTCCCCCCAAGGCGACGCACACCAGTTCGTCCCCGTTGGTGTGAAATGCAGCGCGCAAAGCGGCGATGGGGACCGCCACCCGTCACGCACAGCCCGACACGGCGGAAGGTGGAGGACGGAGTGCAGAGTTGGCACGTGGAATGTTAGAGGAGGCATGAGAGATAAGACGAATGAGTTGATTGAAATAATGAAAGAAAGAGAATTAGATGTCGTGTGTTTGTCAGAGACCAAGCGGAAGGGCAGTGGTACTGAAGAGCTCCCTGGCGGGGCGTTAGCTCTATGGTCCGGAGTCCCGGAGAGCGAGAGCGCCTGCCAGGGAGTGGGGGTGCTGCTGTCGTCTCGGTTGGTCGATGTTATAACTGAATATAAGGTTGTGAACTCGAGACTTCTCTGGGTTCGCTTTGCTTTGCTCGCTTTTGGCTGTTTATGCGCCGGTGGCTTCGTCGTCCAGAGCTGAGCTGGAGGAGTTTTGGCAGAATGTAAGAGAAGTTCTAGACTTGGTTAGAGGAAACGAAAGAATTGTTGTTTGTGGTGATTTGAATGGATGGGTTGGTACCGCTCGGCCAGGGTACGAGTCGGTGCTTGGAATGTTTGGCGATAAAAGGGTTAACGATGCTGGCAAGCTTATACTGGCTGTATGCAAGGAAAAGGGTCTTCTTGTGACAAACACTATGTTTAGTCACAAGAAAATCCATATGTATACTAGAACAAGAGAGAATGAGAGAAGTATGATCGATTTATTCCTGGTGGATGACCGACTGCGAAAACAGGTGATGGATACGCGAGTGTTCCGAGGTGCTGACCTGGGAACGGATCACTACCTAGTGATTACTAGATTTAGGGGTCTGTTCGCGGGTTGGCGCCACCGGACGGCGATACCAGAACCACAGTCGGTCGGTAGCATCCGAAGCTGGAAGCTTCAGGAAGCGGACACTAGGAATAAATATCAAGCAAGGGTAGCCGAAAAGCTGGACAGCATTGGTGTTAGGAAAGAATGTGTGGAAGAAATATGGCAGAGCCTTAGAGATGGAATGGTTAGTGCAGCGGAAGACGTGTGTAGAACTGTGAAAAGAGGTAGTAGTAAAAAGGGTGATGCATGGTGGAATGACGAAGTGAAAGAAGCTGTAAATAAGAAGAAGAAAGCATGGTTAGACTACTTGGCCTCTAGTAATGATAAGGATATGAGAGAGAAGAGGAAAGAAAGATATAAGCTCCAGAAAGTTCACACGAAAGCATTGATTGAGGAAGTGCGTGAAAGGAGTAGAATGGAAGCGGACGAAAGGTTGTCGCACAACTTCAAGGAGAACTCCAAACTCTTCTGGAAAGAGGTTGAAGGACCCGGAGTGGTGCGACAGCCTTAAGAATGAATAAAGTGCTTTCGGGAACCAATGACGTCCTCTCAGAAAATCGGACGTCATGCAGCGATGGAGCGAATTTTATAGAGAGATGTATGCGTGTGATGATCTTAGTGAGGATCCGGGGTGACGCCGTGACTGGTACGCCAGACTCGGACCTCGATGACACTGAGGTCATCAGTATGAAAGAGATTGAATGTGCGATTAGAAGTTTGAAATGTGGTAAGGCTGCGGGACTAGACAGAGTTACTGCTGAAATGGTCAAGTATGGTGGGCCACGCGTCTGGGACAGCTTTCATCTGCTGTGCAATTTGTGCTGGCGAACGGGAGCTGTTCCGGATGATTGGCGATCCGCGGTCATTGTGCCTTTATATAAAGGTAAAGGTTCACATTATGACTGCGGGTGCTATCGGGCGATCAGCTTGACCAGTTTAGCAAGTAAAGTTTACTCGAAGGTTTTGACACGTAGGATGCAAGATAAATCGGAAAGATTTCTATGGGAGGCACAATGCGGATTTAGACCTGGAAGAGGATGCACGGATCAAATGTTTTCTCTCCGCATGATCACGGAGAAGCTTCTGGCTGCTAACCAGAAGATTTTCTGTGCTTTTGTGGATCTTGAGAAAGCATTTGATAAGGTTGTAAGGAAGAAAATGTGGGAACTGTTGCCGGGGTATGGTGTGGATGGTCGATTGCTAAGGGCTGTGCAGTCACTTTACTGTGATTGTAAAGCCTGTGTGCGGGTAGGGCATGACCTGTCACCCATGTTTAGCGTCCAAACGGGCGTAAAACAGGGTTGTGTCATGTCTTCCTGGCTATTCATACTGTATCTCGACAGCTGTTTACAGAAGCTGAAAGATAGCTGTTTGGGTGTGAAATTGGGTGACATAAAAGTAAATTGTCTGCTTTATGCTGATGATGCAGTGCTTATAGCACCATCAGAGGCAGAACTGCAGGCATTAGTCACGTGTATGAAAGAAGAATGTGAAATTAATGGTCTCCGTTTGAATGCTAATAAAACTAAGGTTCTGGTATTTGAAAGGGACGAAGAAAGAACGAAGTGCGAAATTTGGGTAAATCAGGAATGTCTAGAACAGGTGAATGAAATTGTATACTTGGGGAGTGCGTTTAGCCGGGATGGAAGATGTGATTTAGATGTGGACAGGCGTGTCGCTGCCGGGAACAAAGTCAACGGTGCCCTGACTGCGTTAATCAAAAGGCAAGGCGTTGTGAAAAGTGCACGCCTTGCAATACATAACGCAGTGTTGGTACCGACTTTGTTATATGGCAGCGAAACCTGGGTATGCCAGAAGAAGCATAAAAGTAGGTTGAATGCAGTGGAGATGCGATCTCTTCGTAAAATGTGCGGCCTTACCATGGCCGACCGAAAGCGAAACGAAGAGATTCGCAATATGGCAGGTTTGAAAGATGACCTTGTCTCAAAAATGGATAAGGGCGTGCTTCGATCGTTTGGGCACGTTGAGCGAATGAGTGAAGACCGAATGGTGAAGAAAATATATAGCGCGAAAGTTAATATTAAAGTTAACCAATAGAGCAAATTGCTCGAAGAGAGGAGAGTCAAGAGTACTCGGATACCTAGACGTGCATGTATGAAGAAGATGATGAATCTGAAAGAAGCGAAAGAAGTATGTAGGGATCGTGACACTTGGCGATCTGTTCTCTCTGGCTACCCCGTCAGGGATTGTGCGTGAAGATAAAAATAATAATATAATAATAATACTTATTTACCTGCACTACATTATATTCTTATAACTGATTCGATATTACTATGTACGTAGAATGTTAATCAATAAACGTAGTGGTGACGGTAGTATTTAACATATCTTTCTTCATTAAGAAAATAAACTCTACCTTTGACATAGCAATGCTTTACATTATTGTAATGTTTTACATAACACTGTTTTACATAATTATGTCACAGGTAGAATTTATTTTTAATTTAATTTTCATGTAAACATTTAATTTGTATGTACATTTAATTTACACGTATTCATGTTAAAGTTTTGTTTTTTCTATACCGATTTTTAAGTCGAAGATTCTATCGTCATAAACATATATAACGTTATACATTATATGCAAATAATTAACAAGAGTACTTCCTATTTGTACACTTCAATTTATGTAGATAGTTTTACTAGACAAGAAGTAGTAGCTACAAGGAACGCATGTTAGAATAACACGTGAAATTCAAAAGGTTAATTTAATAAGTAGACGTACGTAAGTAGGCGTTTTTTAAGTAGGCTTAGTCCTAGGTTGTAAAATTAATATGTCAAAGAAATTTGTGTACACTTTTATAAATTACCTTTTTTATTTTTTACAAACAATAATAGTAATATTCCCAGTATTCGTATATGTAATTGGCTACCGATATCGACGAGATAATCATCTCGAAAAATAATAAACCAAAATTAACTAGACGTGGCTGTGACTAGCAGAGTCTAAGCTGCGAGGTACTGTGATCGTCAATTCCCTTGCCAAATCGTGGCAATTGTGGCAAACCTTCCCTTACGGGAGCGGTCGATCTACTGCATTGAACTAGACTAGTAAGCCCCTTTGACCCACCTCTCACCGAAGATATTTTTGGAACAACGTGACAGGTGGTGAGCCCGTCTCCGTCTTTTATGTTCAAGCCAATGATATGAATCGTACATAGGTTTTGAAAAAAGTCATTGGTATGATTCTGCCAACTGGGGTTCGAACAACCAATCGGCTATCGTGATTTCTTAATAATATATGTAACTTTACCATATTTCCAAATACACGAAGTTTCTTTGTCATGTTCTATTAGTTTAGTGGTTGTCATGTTTTATTAGTTTAAAGTTACGTATATCATTATTCTTAAATCTATTTAAATATGTGTAGATACCTAGGAGAAATATACCCTACCGACGCATGTCGCCTATTTAATATTTATTACACTTCGAATTTAACACTTATTATATTCTGAATTAAATAACTATAGTTTTTAAAACATGCTTAGATGTTGACCCATAGTGACGCACGCACTAGGCTCCTCCAAAAAATTAAAACGCAAATTAATTCATGATAGCATATATTATATATTCAGCAATTCCCAATACAGTGGTAGACAGAGGTCAAGTACCTTTGACCCACCTTCCACCGAAGATATTTTCGGGACAACGTGACAGGTGATGAGCCCGCCGCCGTCTTCATGTCCAAGCCAACGATATAATTCGTACATAAGTTTTTGATAAACCCATTGGTACAAGCCTGCCACCTGGGGATCGAACTCGGGCCTCATGACTCGAAATTCCGACCACCCAACCACTCGGCTACCGACATTAAAACAATGCTTTAACAGCTTTTCCACTACAATTTATTTTGCTGTTCTCTTTCAGAATTTTATTAGGAGTCATAGGTTGCAGTTCGCGATTTTACTTGTAGCTTAACAGATAACCTGAGTTAACAAAGTGAAATCCGTCCGGAAAAAATACACTCGAAAACACAAACCTATTTCATACACAAATAAAACATTAAAAAAAATTACAGAAGGTAAAAATATTAAAGGTTTTTATTTAAAAGCAAAAACTCAATATCCTATAAAATATATAGACGTATAGACAAAATATACAATACGTTAATAGTTTTAACCAAAATTGTTTTTTCATTACTTGCTTGGTATTTTTAAAATCATCTTTAGCTATGTATTTGCAAATGCCTAATGCCCAAATTTTCACCATTTTCTTACAATCCACGGTACCCATATCACAGCTGAAGACAAATTGGTCATTTTTTGACAAGTTATTGTAGAGATTAAGAGTGTTGTCATCTTTGAAGTCCCATTCGTTGTTAGTAAAGTAATTCAACGTTACCGACATATTGTATACTTTTTTGTAGATATTCAAAAGTCTATAAAAATAAATACATGAGACGTGAATGTATTGCAAATATGAGTAGTTAATTATTTTAATTGAGTTTATTACTCTCAAACTTACTTTGGGCGTTTATTAATTAATCTGCATGCGTTATCGACAAAAAATGCTGGTATGAAATGTGTGAGCAAAGTCCACAGTAAATATGTCGCTTTATAAGGTGTCTCTATGACAAAACTGTACCAAATTGCACGTTGCGGAAGAAAATTCCTTACATCAGTATTTAAAACTTTTGTCATTTCCCCTAAAACGACATAAAATAATTAAAATACATTCTGTAGTTTACATAGTTCTGGATCCAAAATGATCTTTAATTACGAGATTAAATGTATAGTGACAGAGTACTATTTTTACTTCCCCTTGTGCAACTGATAGTTCACTTAACCTAAACATTTTCATTGTGCAGTCCTAAACTTCTTCCTGCGTTTTAAAGTGTTCATCATATAATTATAGTAAACCTATGGAATTGGTTATCAAACCATTATGCGGTAACTACTCGGGGCTTTCCGAAGTTTAGTCGCTTTTCACGACATCAACGGGAAGAGAGGAGGTTTCTGGTGTTAATAAGGCTTTCTATTCAATTCTATATCCTATTCACTTTGACGATGAAGAATAAAAAGGGATATATGTACATACTTAAAAGCAATGGGCTGCGATTATTCGTCACGTTATAAATATTAATATTGTCGTCGTGTATCTGTTGTTTCGTGGTTTCCCAACCAGCTGTTATCATTGTATTAATAACCACATCCACGGGTACAATACTGAATATTATGTCCCGGTGTATTTGAAAAGTATGAATTACACCGATTAGCATACCCAAAATCACCTGAAAAGTTTCAATGTTAAATAAAAAGAAAACTTTTGACATTCGAATATTCACGCAAACGGAAATTCAATAACGAATCCTCCTTTGAGTATCCTTAATCTAATGATGGCTAATGCTCCTTCGCTAACTTAGCTATAAAGACCAGGATTGGCAAGCCAATTTACAATCGCAGTACTAAAATACCTCAGACCTTATAAGCTGCTGCCCATGCCTGTTCATTTTTCTAAGGTAGGTAGGTAAGGTAGTTGGTGTTGCAGTTAGGTATCGGCTGCCATTATGATTTGTATACTTAATTTATTTTGATGCTCATGGAGTGACATTATCTAATATGTAAAATTTCCCTGTCACAATGTTCGTTACCGTACTCCTCCGAAACGGCTCGACCGATTCTCATGAAATTTTGTATGCATATTGGTTAGGCCTGAGAATCGGACAACATCTATTTTCCCCCCTAAATGTTAAGGGTAGTCCAAACCTATTTTTTTTTATTTTTAAATATTATTTTTATGATATCATTAAAAATACATAAAACCCTGAATTCTCACCACCCTACGATCAACCCCGTATTTTAAAACAACCTTTGCGGGGTCAGCTAGTTACATATAAAAAATTACTTTACCTAAATTATTACTTACTCCGTTAATTCCAAAAACACTCGTCGAATCAACCCAACCAGGTAACGGTTCTCGATATGAACCAATAACTGAAAATAGTTACACAAATATAGAAATAGTATATATAATATATGTAATAGAATATAATGAAATATAAAAATAGTTACAAAAAAGCTTTGGTGCTGGACCCTTTATTTAGTAATATAATTTAAAAAAAACGTTTTTAAGACACATTACTCAACAATTTCTTTGTCTGTTTTGATTGAATTATATTTTTGGCTATGAAGTAATAAATTAATATTAATGTACTCAAGGCTTATAATATTTTAATTAGTTATTTCAACGGCTACTTAAAATTTCATTTTAATCAAATAAAGGTACCAGTATAGAAGAATAGTCTATATAAATAGGTTATCAAAATTGTATTGTAACTAAAAAGGAAAATCAGTTTAAACTTATTAAAGATTCATAATATTTTTTTATTAAATATTGTACATAAATTTACCTATAGATGGCCTTACTATGCAAATGGGTAGATTTTGTGCATTAGATCGCACAAGGTCCTCCCCCAATGCTTTAGAAAACGTGTACGTATTTGGCCAATCTTCCATTGGTCTGGAAATGAGATAAGTTTATGAATACACCGTATTGTATTAGAACATAAGATAACTTTTGTGAATATTTTCAACAAAAAAAATATATACAAATATGTGTTTTCCTGCTATTACCAAATCACTTTATAAATCATTTTATTTTCCACCTTATATCGTAAAAAATATATCTTCATGCTATTCCTAATACAGGGGCAGACAGAGGTCTAGACAATCAAATCATTTTGACCCACTTGGCACCGAAAATATTTTGGGAAAACGTGACCGGTGGTGTGCCCGTTGCCGTCTTAATAAACAAATAAATAATGTAATACCTTTATAATAATTAGTAATTTTATTTTAGTTCATCGCCATCATACTACAAAAATTAAAGCATATTTCCAAAAAATCCAAACTTACATTCTCATCATGCCAGTGAGCTTCTCTTCGTCCATTTTTTCAGCCATTTCTATCATAGCATCTGGAGGCATGGGACAGTCATAGAATTTCTCTTTCACTATCGAGCTAACACGACTTTTAGTGGCATGTGAGTATGCTGTTGAAACATGGACTACACTCCTACAATTTAAATAATTTCATCATAAAAAATAAATAAAATATTAATATCTTCACGCAATTCCCAATACAGGAGTAGACAGATGTCTTGCCTAGACAATTAAGTCCCTTCGACCCACCTTCCACCGAAGATATTTTCGGGACAATGTGACAGGTGGTGACGCCGTCGCTATCTTTATGTTCAAGCCAATGATATAATTGGTATATAAGTTTTGAAAAACCCATCGGTACGAGCATGCTACCTGGGGATCGAACTCGGGTCTCTCAACTCGAAATTCCGACCACCGATCGTCTATCTAAAATCTTAATTTCATCATAAATATCTAAATCACATACGATAAATTTAAATAGCACGTGATACATATAAAACTAGAAGGAGCCCATTTCATTCATAACAGTTTTTTCAGAGTCATTGATAATAAGGTTTAGTATATTATGTGATATTCATCTCATAATTGTTTGTCCGTAGCGGAATTCGAAACCAGAACCCTGAAATTCAAAGACAAGGTTGTTATCCACCAAGTTATCAGTTTGTAATCATCCTCAATATTAATAGTATGCCTATTTATAATGAAATAATGAAAAAAAAATAGTTACATATGTAGATAGGGACAACATCATCATCTCATCATTGCTCTGATCCCAAAAAGTAGAAAGTAGTGTAGAAAAAGTAGTTTTTCAACATTGACCCAACAGGGAATCGTCGACACCTTCAAAACCAGTGTTTACGCCTCTCATCTACGGTGGACGTCAAAGTCATTAAGCCTTGCCTTATACGTGAAAAACCAAAATAACTTCATACATGTACGTCCCTTGCTTTACGTATGTGAACATATGTTCCACTGGTTAATTGAAATGTATAATGTTTTATATGTATATTATATGTATAACATTTTAGACGATAACACATGGGGAAGTACTGAAGAACATCATAAAAGAAGCACCGTAAGCACCGTAAATTGATAACCATCAACACAAACAAAAGTCACGATAGCCGAGTGGTTGGATGATCGGAATTACGAGTCAAGAGACCCGAGTTCGATCCCTAGGGGGGGTTTTTCAAAAACTTATGTACGAATTATATCCTTGGCTTGGACACAAAGACGGCGACGGGCTCACCACCCGTCACGTTGTCTCGAAAATATCTTCGGTGGAAGGTGGGTCAAAGGGACTTAATTGTCTCTTACCTTAAATTTTTACATGATTTGGCTAAGCGCAATATTTCCCTCGTTCCGCGCACGTTGATCAGAGTTGCAGTTTTGATGGGCTCCTTAAAATTAACAGTTGCCGCACCGTGGAAAATAACGTTTACCTTAAAGAAGTTTAAGTTACCAAGAATTAATAATTAATCATCATTATTGTAGACTAGCTTCTGCTAGCGGCTAGCACGTGGCTAGATTTCAAATAATAAGACATAAAGGACAACATATATCATAAGCAAAATTACCTGTTCAGTAACCACAGTCCAATCAAATTCACTGAGTCCCAGTCTAATTTCGCTGACGTCTCCCTCCACGGCTATTATATTTTCAATAAAGCCTGGTTTTTCTCTATGTAGGTGATCAAATACCTGTGTGTTAAAAATTGCTTTAAAATATTTTTGAGTTCAGTGGCTATTTTCAGCATTATAAAGTTGGTATTAAATAATTATAATGCACCATTGGTCTGAAGAGAAGAAGTACACCACCCTGCCTCCTACAGATGCAGGCTGTAATTCTCCTGGATGCAACACTACTACACTCGAAACCAGTTAACATATACCACCACCGATAACGTTCGTATTTTCCGCGTAGTAAAGGTAAGCAACAGCTTCTTCTCTTTCTCAGGGTGTCTCTTCTTTACGAAGGTTAGTGACCATCATGGCTATTTTTACTTTCGTAACTGCAGCTCTGAATAGGGAACGGGTACTAAGGTTGAACCATTCTCTTGAATTCTTCAGAAAGTTTTCTTTCGACTATCCCCTATCTTCACCCGTCTGCTTCTATACATCATTTTAAAAGTGTACATGACGCAACTGCAGCCGTTCTCGTGGTGTATGTACATTAAACGTCGGTTATCATTTAACGTCAGGTAAATATTTCTTTCCAATATTTGACAGTCCTTTGCCCAGCAGTGGACAGGCACGGGTTGCTACTTTACTTTAAACCTGTTGCTTTTGCCACCTCATTATACCTGCTACATAGGTAATATTTTCTTTTACATATGGGCAACTTATTCAATAGTCGCCTTTTAAGGCGATTCCAGGTCTTTTATATAATTGAAATTATAGGGATACTGGGGAATCAAAGAAAAGCTATCGAAAGCTGCACACAGAATAGATTGTCAATAAACACTTGAGAACATCTCAACAAAATTGGCTGCTTTTTAATTTCTGTGATGCAGGAGTACCTTTCTGTTTCATTCATTTTTAGTTTATAGTATTACCTATAGACTGTGGACATATTTAAACACACCTCATAACTTTCGAGAGATTTCGTCAGGAAATCTAGTAAATATTGCATAATCCTTAATATTAAAAAGTCACGATTGCCGAGTGGTTGGGTGGTCGGAATTTCGAGTCAAGAGACCCGAGTTCGATCCCCAGGTGGCAGGCTCGTACAAATGGGTTTTTCAAAACTTATTACAACTTACATCGTTTGCTTGGACATAAAGACGGCGACGGGCTCACCACCTGTCACGTTGCGCCGAAAATATCTTCGGTGGAAGGTAGGTCGAAGGGACTTAATTGTCTAGACTAGACCTCTGTCTACCCCTGTATTGGGAATTGCGGGATAGTTTTCATTTTTATTTAGGTTCAACAGCAATTACTATTTTACATTCTTATTTAACATTATATCAGGTACTTTAAATGCATTACCTATTAAAGGTGAATACAACATGCAATAATAACTATCTTATAAATAAAATTCTCGTGTCACAATGTTAGTTACCTCCGAACCCCTCCGAAACGGCTTAACTGATTTTTACCAAATTTGATATGCATATTCAGAAGATCTGAGAATCGCCTACTATCTATTTTTCATATCCCTAAGTGATAAGGGTTGTTCACCCTTAACATATTTTTTTTAATTTTTGGACAAATTTCTTTGTTTGTATTTTTCTATGATGTAGCATCAAACAATACATACAACCCTAAATTTTTACCCCTCACGGTCAACCCTTATTTTTTATATGGCAAAACAACGTTTGCGGGGTCAGCTAGTAAAATATCTTTTTATAAAAGATAAAAAAGGAACAAATGAAATAATTTTAAAAGTATTTTGCAACGAAAGCATCAGGTCAGGTTAGGTCTAGGGCAATACTGTCTTGATTAAATAGATAAGACATGCGGGATATAGGAAAGTTTGAACCTAAAACTTTTCTGCGTGAAAAAGAACAATAGGTTTTCGAGGATATTTAAAAGAAATCCAAAAACATATCTTTGATTGGAAAGAGAAAGGGTTTTATGAAAACATAATAAGTCTAATATACACATTTGAAGATATATTTTAATACTTACCGGATCCTGAAGAATAGCGTCTATTCTCTGTTGTGCATTTTTCCCTTTTTCGAACGCAGCAATAAATATATTTTTCTGACACTACAAGACCTAATAAAAACGGCAATTTTAAAATTACGACAAAATGTTTTTACAAACTATACTCACATATTATTTTCTACTTATACTTATAAAAGTTTTAAATTTTTAATAAACGCGGTATTGACTTTAAAACAAGATAAGACAGTATCTGAATATAATTAAGAGAATGTTACCTGAATAGTTTCTCAATTAACTGTTTGCCCATAAAACCTGAGCCCCCAGTGATAAAAATATTGCAGCTGGCATAAAACCTTTCGACTGCAGAGTCTCCATTCTCAGTGATCTTAGCCATAGCTTGTAGACTAATGAAAGCTTCCTTCTCCAAGGCTTGCATTATTTCCATTTCTTAAACAGATATTTAAAAAATATTTTCTTACCCTCCAATCTGATACCGACCCCCGACCGCTGTTAAATAGAACTGTGTATTTATACTGTGTGTACTATGAATGTATTTATTAAATTAAAAAAGAGACCTCTTTTTATTTTAATACAAAAACAATTTAACATATTATTTTCTTTAACGGAGTATTTCTATAATAAAATTAAAATTATAAAGTTAAAATAATACTAATATTTTATTAATTGGATTTGTAGAACTTCAAAGTCTCTGTGCAGGACACTCCGGGCAGTCTACTTTATTTAAGATCGAGTAGATGAATGCGTTAGGTGTATCAAAGAGAGATGCAGATGAGGGTACATCTACCCTAACTACGAAATTGTGATCCTAGCGACACGCAGTGTAATATTTTAGAAGAAACGAAGGTCGAAAATCAGCCGCTGACCAATGGAACTCGTAGTCCAGTGAACTACAAAAATAAAGCAACAGAAAATCACTAGAGACGCATTATCACTTCCCTAGGCCAATGGACTTAATTGATTGATTAATCAGAGATCGTCTGATTACTAAGTATAACAACGATGGCGAATTGAAATAGCAGTTGCTGGTACTGGGATGCTCTGTGCTAGAATAGAACCAGTGTTACTATATTACATCTTATAGTACTGCAACCGTGGACAGGCAAGAAAGACTGTCAAGTTCTACTGAGCAATATATTTTGGCTAACTTTGGCCTTCCCTTTCACATGACCACGGAACTGAGCGACGCTCATTATGTGGACATCAAGAAGTCCTATACTGACTCTTGCGATAAGCCAGTTGCGATCAGCCGGAGTAGTTATTCTCGCACCACAAATGTACAAAATAATAATATTATAAGAATTAATTTGTGGTCAAGACCACTTTCTTATACAAAAACACTAAGAAATTATTAATATATATGAATCAATACTGATGACTCCATAACAAAATCGCCAGAAACATTTGCCAACTTATTTGACGTATTCTTTGCCTCTTATATATTCTTTTATTTATTATTAAAAAAAAAATTTGAAACATTATTTCTGTAAGATTTTCTTAACCGTAATAACCAAAATATGCAAAAACTACCCATTATGAGACTTGTAAAATCTGAACCACCTATGAATTAAGCCAGTAAATAAAAAATATATAAATAATATAATTACGAAATTACAGTAGCTTAATACAGACCAATAGCCCTACTACCCTCAATCGCTAAATTTGTGGAAAGAGTAATGTCCAATCAATCATGTTTATACAATAGGGTTTTTCAAAAACTTATGTACGAATTAAATCGTTGGTTTGAACATAAAGACGGCGAAGGGTTCACTACCTGTCACGTTGTCTCGAAAATTGGTGGAAGGTGGGTCGAAGGGACTTAATTGTCTAGACTAGACCTCTGTCTGCCCCTGTATTGGGAATTGCGTGAAGATATTTCATTTTTAATTTTTATGTTATTAAATTAAAAAGAAAAAAGTTAAAATTTTAACTGACACGGATTACTCAATTAATTTTTTACTGACACGGATTACTTAATTAATTTTTTACTGACACGGATTAATTTTAATGTTTACAGGTAAATACTGAACTAAATAGTATCAAAAATATCCCGACTATACATTGTTTCAACTAATAAAATAAATAAAAAAAAATTTACTCACTGGACGTAATTTGAAACACGTGTCGTTAGCTTAAATTTAGAATGCTAAATGGCAAATTTTAATTCTTTATCGTCGGAAATTAATAGGCATTGAAACTTGTTTAATTAAACTTAATTTATTGTACAAAACACATTTGCACGCGTATTCGTCGATGTTTTATATATAAATTTCATTTTCAAATTCCAACATTTTGCTAAAAACAATAATGATGGTATTTTGGTCGATCAGTCGGCTCAGTGTTTTTTTTTCAGGGCCACCTTTTGTGTATAGGCATAATATAAGCACGTTTCCACATTCGAATATCAGGAAAAGGTCCTTCAATGATTGATTTATTGATCTAGACCTATACCATACACAATATAGCACAATTCCTTATAAAATAGATGGGATGTCAACGCAGCCAAAGCTTTTGTTACTGTTATTTTTTAAGTAATTTCTTTCTTTACTCGGTGTTAATGCAATGAATCCTATAGAGCTTAAGGGATATGCAGTGCTACAGCACGGTCTACCGTCAGTAGTTACGTACTCATAAGTTGTTATTATTATTATTATTATTTATCTTCACGCACAATCGCTGACGGGGTAGCCAGAGAGAATAGATCACCAAGTGCCACGATCCATTCATACCTCTTTCGCTTCTTTCAGATTCATCATCTTCTTCATACATGCACGTCGAGGTATCCGAATACTCTTGGCCCTCCCCTCTTCGAACAATTTGCTCACATGGTCTTCGAAAGTTAGTCACGGCCTACCTCGCCCCCTTTTAATATTAACTTTCGCTCTATATATTTTCTTGACCATTCGATCTTCACTCATTCGATTAACGTGCCCAAACCATCGAAGCACACCCTTATCAATTTTAGTGATAAGGTCATCTTTCAAACCTTCCATGTTGCGAATCTCTTCCTTTCGCTTCCGGTCAGCCAAGGAAACGCCGCATATTTTACGAAGAGATCGCATCTCTACTGCATTCAACCTGCTTTTATGCTTCTTCTGGCATACCCAGGTTTCGCTGCCATATAACAAAGTCATAACAAAGCCATAGATACTATTCGTAGATAAGTCTTGAAAATAGTAATAAGTAGGAGCCTTCCTCCGGAGGATCGAACTCGAGTTTCCGGTTTCTAATTCCGGTCACCTAAACACTCGACCATCGCGGCTTAATAATGTAACCTATCGAAACTGAAGTCTTTTGAGAATGTTTATAAAAAACCTAACGAAAACATATTGCTTAGATATACTCCTTTCCTTACTCCTATTCTCTCCGCCAATCCAACATCTGCCGCGCGGATGGATGCATGGCTACGGGCAAGCCTAGTCGTAAGCGTGCCACTCTGCCCTGGGACCGGGCGACCCAGAATTAGGCTAGCCTTTCCCTGGCATGCGGAACTCTGCTAGGGTGGACAAGCCTTTCCCTTGCTACTCGTGGGAACGCAATGGTGAATTTTACTTACCAAAATGGCGGCGATGTGGTTCGCCACCCATCACGTCTCGTTTCTCGCGGGGGCGAAAAGCGGCCAATGGAGAGCCGCTTCGCTACGTTGAATGTAAGAGGAGGAATGGATGGTAAGGTAGACGAAGTTTGTCAGATGATGGATGAACGATGTATAGATATCCTGTGCGTGAACGAAACCAAGAGGAAAGGATGTGACACCACGGTTCATGGTCCGTACACGGCATACTGGTCGGGAGTCCCCCAAACCAGAGGCTGTCAGGGAGTTGGTGTGATTCTTTCCTCTCGAATAATTGAATGTGTGATAGAGCATGAATGTGTAAGCCCAAGACTCCTCTGGGTTAGGTTAAAAGTTGGACTCACCCGCTTGTTTATCCTTGGGGTCTATACCCCGACGGATCTGCGCGGAGGTGGGTCATTAAAAGCCCAACAAGAGAGAGAGGAATTTTGGGATAGCATGAGAGAGGTCTTGAATAAATGCGGAGAAAATGATCGGATCGTGATGTTAGGGGACTTTAATGGGTGGGTTAGAGTAAAGCGTCTTGCGTATGAAGGAGTACTGGGTACATTTGGGGACGAGAGAGTGAACGAAAATGGGAGAAGCCTACTTGATGTATGCTTGGAATGGAATCTGTGCGTGGCCAATACAATGTTTGATCACAAAAAGATCCATTTTTATACAAGAATTGAGGGTGAGTCTAGAAGTATGATTGATTTTGTTATTGTGGAGGAAAGATTGAGGAAGAAACTGCTAGACACCCGAGCATACCGCGGTGTAGGCCTTGACACAGACCACTTCCTGGTCATAGCCCGAATACATGGCCTCTTTAAACGATGGCGATACTGAGGAGCTGAGCCTACGAGTGTTTTGGACAGAATAAAAGTGGAAAATCTGCAAGAAAAGATAAGAAAGACGAGTATGTAGAGAAACTGATAGAAAGTTTTAAAGGCATAGAAGAGACATGTGTGATTGAAGATTTGTGGGAGACATTTAAGAAAGGAGTCGGGAATGTTGCTGTTGAGGTATGCGGAGTAGCTAAACGAAGGAAAGGGAGAAAGAAGTATAATGTGTGGATGGATTAAGATGTACAAAAGACTGTGCAAGAAAAGAAGAAAGCGTGGTTGGATTGGTTAGCAACAAAAGCTAACCAAAAACTTCAAAAGACGACGAATGACGAGATAAAGGAAGCGAGACAGAAGTATAAAAGATTCAAATCAGCTGCGAAAGATGTTCTGACTAGAAAGAAAGAAGAACAAAAGGATGATTTTGATAGGAGGCTCACTGAAGATTTCCAGTCAAGCATTAAGTTTTTCTGGAAATCCGTCAATACAGCCAGAGGAAAAACTTCTACCTCGGAGCTGAATACAATCAAGAGTCAAGATGGGAGCATTATAAAAGGGGAAGAATATGTGTTAAAGAGATGGGAAGAGTATTTTGAATGTTTATTTGAAAGAGAGGAAGTGCATGTACAACACCCGGCACCTTCCATGGTTAATATAAATGTTGATGAAAGTGAGATAAGCGTGGATAAAATAGAAAAAGCGTTGAAAAGTATGAGATTAGGTAAGGCTGCTGGATATGATAGGATTACCGTCGAGATGCTGAGGACTGGACAGGGCTTAATGGCTAGTCAGCTGTACCGCCTTTTCAATTTGTGCTGGCGAAATGGTCAAGTACCGGGAGACTGGTGCAAAGCCGTAATCGTACCATTATATAAGGAAAAAGGGTCACGGCAGGACAGCATAAATTACCGCGGTATAAGCCTTCTCAGCGTCGTCGGTAAATTGTATGCGAAAGTGTTGATTGAAAGGGTAGTGAATGAAACAGACGAAAAAGTATGGGATGCACAAGCGGGATTTAGAAAGGGAATGGGGTGTACGGATCAGGTCTGTCTATTGCACGCTTGTGGATATAGAAAAGGCCTATGATAGAGTGGTGAGGAATGAATTGTGGTCAGCATTGTCCGTGAAAGGTGTCAGCAGTATCCTCATACGAGCATTGCAATCTCTTTATAGGGATTCCTGTGGTTGTGTGAGGATAAACGGGGCATACACTGAATGGTTTAATATCGAAAAAGGTGTTAGACAGGGATGTGTAGCGTCACCGTGGCTGTTTAATCTGTTCATGAACAATTGCTGGACTGATTTAAAAGAGAATGAAAGTGGGTTGGGAATGAATGAGTTACTCGTCAAATGTTTTCTCTATGCTGATGATCAAGTATTACTTGCGTGTTCAGCCGAGGAGTTGCAGGAGATGGTAACTGCTATGAGTGGAGCTTTTGTTAGAAAGGGGATGAAGATGAATGTAAATAAGATGAAAGTGATGGTGTTTGAAAGGATGAGGCCATGACATACTACAATATAATGATTGGAGATGAACAAATTGAACAGGTGAATGAGTTTGTGTATCTGGATTCAAAGTTCACAAGAGATGGAAAGTGTGAGAGTGATATTGAAAGAAGATAGAATGCAGGAAACATGGTGAATGGAGCTTTGCACTCCTTTATGAGCAGTCGGATGGTGTCCGCCGAGGAGTTGCAGGAGATGGTAACTGCTATGAGTGGAGCTTTTGTTAGAAAGGGGATGAAGATGAATGTAAAGAAGATGAAAGTGATGGTGTTTGAAAGGATGAGGCCATGACATACTGCAATATAATGATTGGAGATGAACAAATTGAACAGGTGAATGAGTTTGTGTATCCGGGTTCAAAGTTCACAAGAGATGGAAAGTGTGAGAGTGATATTGAAAGAAGAGTGAATGCAGGAAACATGATGAATGGAGCTTTGCATTCCTTTATGAGCAGTCGGATGGTGTCTAACAAGCTCGTTTGGCTGTGCATAGGGGAGTTTTGGTTCCGACACTCATGTACGGAAGTGAAAGTTGGGTATGGCAGAAGAAACATGAACGCAGAGTAAATGCAGTTGAGATGAGAGCATTAAGAAGTATGTTAGGAGTTAAACTGAGCGACAGGATAAGGAATAGTGAAATAAGGAAACGTTGTGGTCTGAAAGAATATGTAGTGACTAAAATTAAGAAAGGTATGCTGAGATGGTTTGGCCATGTCGAGAGAATGAATGAAGAACGATTGACGAAAAAAGCAAATAAGGCGAGTGTGAATGGAAGTATAGGAAGGGGAAGACCTGCGGACGTTTCGAGACCAAATCAGGGACGTCCTGAAAAAAGGCCAGGTCAAGAGTACCCTAAATCGAAGAGAATGTATGAAGGGAATAATGAAAGTGGACGAAGCGAAACAAGTATGTAAGGATCGTAGGAAGTGGAAAGAAGTGGTCTCTGCCTACCCCTACGGGAAAGAGGCGTGATTATATGTATGTACGTATGTATAACAAAGTTGGTACCAGTCGCCTTGTCTTTGGACTAACGCAGTCAGGGCACCGTTTACCTTCTTTCTTCGTCCCTTTCAAATACCAGAACCCTAGTTTTATTAGCATTCAAGCGGTGACCTTTATTTTCACATTCCTCTTTCATAGATACGACTAATGCCTGCAATTCTACCTCGGACGGTGCCATAAGCACTGCCTCATCGGTACACAGCAGACAATTTACTTTTATGTCACCCAATTTCACACCCAAACTACTATCTTTCAGCTTTTATAATCAGCTATCGATATACAGTATGAACAGCCAGAAGGACATAACACAACCCTTTTTTACGTCCGTTTGGAAGTTAAACATGGGTGACAGGTCATGCCCTACCCACGCACAGGCTTTGCAGTCACAATAGAGCGACTGCACAGCCCTTAGCAGAGGGCAATTCAGTCCATACCCCGGCAACAGTTCCCATACTTTCTTCCGTACAACCTTATCAAATACCTTCTCAAGATCCACACAAGCACAGAAAATCCTCTGGTTAGAAGCCATAAGAGAGAAAACACTTGATCCATGCATCCTTTATCAAGTCTAAATCCGCATTGTGCCTCTCATAAAAATATTTCCGCTTTCTCCCGCATCCTACGCGTCAAAACCTACGTGTAAACTTTACTTGCTAAACTGGTCAACCCGATAGCACCCGCAGTCAAAATATGGACCTTTACCTTTATATAAAGGCCCAAAGTCTGCGGATCGCCAATCATCCGGGTAATCCCCCGTCCGCCAGCACAAATTGCACAGCATATGAAAGCTGTCCCAGACGCGAGGTCCACCATACTTGATCTTTTCAGCAGTAACTCTGTCTAGTCCCGCAGCCTTACCACATTTCAAACTTCGAATCGCATATTCAATCTCTTCCATACTGATGACCACAGCGTCATCGAAGTCCGGATCTAGTGTGCGCCACTTGGGACCCTACCAACCTCTTTCCAGAAGAGCTTGGATTTCTCCTTAAAGTTGTGCGACAACCTTTCGTCCGCTTCCATTCTACACCTTTCACGCACTTATATCTTTCTTCATCTTCTCTATCATATCCTTATCATTCCTAGAGGCTAAGTAGTCTAACCATGCTTTCTTCTTCTTTTACTTCGTCATTCCACCATGCATCACTCTCTTTACTACTACCTCTTTTCCACGCACACGCACACCCACACGCACACGCACACGCACACGCACACACACACACACACACACACACGCACGCACGCACGCACGCACGCACGCACGCACGCACGCACGCACGCACCCACGCACCCACGCACGCACGCACGCACGCACGCACGCCGGCACACCGACACACCGGCACACCGGCACACCGACACGGGTTGTCGGGTTTCTTGTTACGTGGTAGATAGACCTAGTATGGAAAGTTCTCTATTTTTTCTTCTATTATGAAGATTATAAAAGAAGTAAAAACATCGAAATGTGAAATTAAATGATAAGTCATTTAAAATATATTTCGATGTCGATCTATAGTGACGCACGAGGTTCCAAAAAAAATCTTTAAATTTTTAACGCAAATTAATTCATGATATTATATTTAACTGTACAAATTTAACTTACATGTATTTAACTGTACAAATTTTTTTCTAATAGGGATTCTTCTATGTTGGATAATATTTAACCCACTTCGTACATTGTACCATTACATTACATTAAAGCAGCAAAAACTTTGCTGACGATATAAAAATAATTGGTTATGGGAAAATAAGGCGGATAGTTTGGACGGTATAGAATAATTACATACACTGCACTGTAGATAGATAGCCAGTAGTTGGATGAGATATCGAGTGGTTGGGTGACCGAAATTCAAGTCAAGATCCGATCAAGTCCGTCAAGAGTTCGATCGCCAAGGCTCGTACCAATGTGTTTTTTCAAAAACCTATGTACGAGTTATATAGGTGGAAGGTTAGTCGTAAGGACTCAATTGTCTAGACCTCTGTCTACCCCTGTATTGGAAAAGGCGTGAAAATAAGTGAAACTATGTATTCATTAACTTTCGGTAATTCGAAAGGAAACGATCGGCAGGTTTGAGTGAAATCGATCATTGCTCTATTATTGCCGGCTGAATTCGATGAAATTGATGAATTTACCCATTGATTGCACCAAAATCAATCGATAGACACAAAAAAGCCGAAAATTCAGGAATTAGAGAAGAAAAAGGGTATGTTTAGTTCTTTTATTATTCCATTACACTTGGAAGAAATGGAAAAATTACGGTTTAATTTCTTGAAGGTTTAAGGTTTGACTTTCCAAATACCAGTGACCGAATACTTTCGTAGGATCATTAACCTTGACATTTATGCATAAATCTTTTCACATCCCTACATGCCCGGTTCAGCGCACTTTAGCTCATTCTCGAAAGATGGTTTGCGCTTATATCTGATTTTCTCGGTAAGCTTTTTATGCCTTTCATTTTGTACTTGGTCTGTAATGGTTGAACAGGAGTATGATTATCATAGTTATGTTAAGATGCTGTTGATAATATTTTATCACTTGACCAAAGCCGAAAAGCTCATGTTAGTCAGCGTCTCTTGCATCACTGCGTAGACTCCATACCACAGTTAGTTATTAGTTTTCTTTTGAATATAACACATCTAAACACAATTTATAATTAATATTTATATTCTAGGTAAAGGTTTAATTATTATTGTAGGATCTATAAATAAAACCATAATAACAATAATAAAATTTATTTGTACAGAATACCTTATAATGTTATAAATAGATGACTATTCTTAGTTACTACATTGAGGATCGGTATGGACCACACCATAATGAGAACTATGTATGTCAATAATCAACAATTTGGTTATAAAAATATGCAGAATTACTCCGCACTTATACATCGGTAACTAATGATAAGTTATGTAAAGTAAGTTTGTTAATAATTATTTCCCTGGATATTAATCTATTTCCTGGTAAATACATATTTAGATTAGATATATGCATCTGAATTTTGAATCCGTTTCCAAAGTTGGGCCGAATTTCATATTCCGTTTAAACCAAATTCTGTTCATTGCCTATTTATAATACCCATACCAAGTACTACGAGTATACATAACTCTACTAATAGAACTATCACAATTTGATAAGGTTTCTATAAAAAATTTTCATCGACAAAAAATTTTGTAAGGCAATAAATGTGGACGAGGCACGAAGTTGCCAAATTGTAGACAAAAATAGATAAAAGAAAAGAAATCCGTAATACGTAGGAAGATACATTGGTATGTTATCGTTCTAAATGAGACCGTAAGCAGAATTTGATTACGAGGGGATATAAGCAAAGGAAGGATTTTAATTTATTTATACAATATTTAATTATAACAGAAATATTACGTATCATTACTTTTTTTAGTTATTTTATTTATCCATATAAGGTATCAGACGAGTTTCTAGACGCGACTTTGTAGTACAAATAACTATTTACACGACTTTTCAATGAAACGGAAAATATTTCCAGGATTCCAGGACATTAATTGACTTTCTTTATTCCACGCATTTCATCATCCCAAATGACATCGCCTTTTTTAGTTTCTAGTTCATTAATGGCAAAGTAGTTAATTTTAATTTATATGTTGATTTTAATTAAACTCCTTTCTCTTTTTTTCTTTTTTAGTTGTCATAATAAATCAAGAGACAGAACTTACATTATGCCCATAAGAAGAAAAGCGAGATCGAAGAGTCCGAAGAAAGCGAAAATGTGAATTATCGGACGATAACTGTTTTGTATCTAGACACATTGAAAAAAAGGGGCTAAAAGTGAAATGGTTTAAAAGGTCCCACCATCAAACACAGTAAGGACTCGTGCACAAAATATTATTATTAATTTATCAGAGTCAAAAAGAACGCTAGAATCGCCAATTCTTCCAAACAGTGTTTTTGATTATTTTTAACAGTGAAGTTATTGAACTTCTTGTTATGAACAACAACTTATATATCGATATGGTAAAGAAAAAATGTCAAGATGCACTTCATACTGATCATATAGAAATAAACGCTTTATAAGGCTTTGTTAGGGCTTATTGAGCTTCCCACTTGAATCTTATTAATTTATGGGTACAAGATGGATCAGGTGTAGAACAGTTTCGTTTTACTATGCTTATAAAAGATTTTTTCGATGTCTTCAGTTTGATAATAGCACAGGAAGGTACCAGGAAAAAAAATCAACAATTAAGCAGCTATTAGAAATCAATTGAAGAAAAAATTAATTGAAGAAAAAAAACTTTTTAACTTTTAACTCACTCAGTTAGTTGGATTTCGTGGTCAATTTAGAGGAAGAGTGTAGATTCCCAATAAACCAAACAAATACGGCATTAAAAGTGCAAGACTATGGTTGGCTCAAATAATATATTTCATTACGAATGCGGAAGGCCTGTCATTGCAAAGAGTTCCGGCAAATGTCTACCCGAACCGAGGCGAAGCCAAAGGTGAGGGTTGACAGTAGGAACAAGACGCAATGACGGTTCCGCACGCATACTGAACAACTATTTTTAATACAATTGCGAAAAATGAAACAATTTAATAAAAAGAACATTTTTGTTAAATGGCACCAACCGTAAAAGAATATAAGCAGAATTTTTGTTTTCTTCACCCATTCTGGCTAGGCAAAGGGAACTATGCCCATACAGCCAAGACTTCAATAGATTTTTTTATTAATATCAAAAGAAAATTAAATTTAATGAGACGAAATGAACAACTTGAGCTGTTTGCGGCTGACTATTATCGAAGCTTTTTCTCAAGCAAAACGAATATATTGCAATATCAGAACCAACATCTGATACTATTTCTTATAACTTTTGGTAACACTGACGTCGTCTCAAACAAAATGCAAAAATTACCTCTGCCTTGGCGGTTTGATAACTGTTGTACGACCGGACTGCCATGCGGATGGACTGGAATCAAAACCAGCGTTCCAGTCGAGCCTTATGGACTAATGATTGTTGAAGGAATTTTGCTTGGTTCCGCTGTTGTGATACATTATTCTTACTTCAACTTATAATATAGGGAATATCAATAATGTCTACAACAACATGAATTACGAATAACCTTGGAATAATTCATTCAACTTGCCAAACCAAAATACGATGCGGATAACATTCGATAATATATAGTAAATTTACCACACTACATACATATTAATACATAAAATTATAGATGCAATGCAAATTTAGACATATATATTTTTTGTTTCACCCTTATTCCTTCTTCCAAAAATTTATTTAATAATATTCTTATTAACATAACTACTAACACTATATATACGAGTAATAAAGTAGAATAATTAATTTGTATGAACTGATGACGCAAAATACCCCAATTCTTATTCAAGGTTAAGAACGCCCGGTTACTGCGCGTGCGAGCAATATGACTAAAAAATCGCACCACACCACAACCACACCAGATTTTTCTATCACAATCTGATCCATCTTATGGTTGTCTGGAAGAAATCGCTTTTAGCGAGAAGACCGCCATTTGTGTTGCCATAACCTTGCCCATTGTAATAAATTTAATGTTGTATATTTTCTATGCTGGTGTGCAATAAAGGGTATTCTATCTATCTATTTATCTTAAATATCGTTTATGCCGAAGTAAACTATAAATTATTACATTATCGGATTTCTTCCAAATTAAGCGGCAGACGATATAAACCGCTAGGCATGTACTAGGATTAACCAAACAATCAAATTTCATTATTTATCAGCATATCATTTTAACGCAAGGCACTTTAACAGTAATGCTTTAATAATAGTAGACACAATGACAGAACTTGACCGCAATTTATTAAATGGTATTGTTTTCTACTAAATGGTTAAAATTATCTTCACGCAATTCCCAATACAGGGGTAGACAGAGGTCTAGTCTAGACAATTGAGTCCCTTCGACCCTCCTTCCACCGAAGATATTTTCGGGACAACGTGACAGGTGGTGAGCCCGTCGCCGTCTTGATGCCCAAGCCAACGATGAAATTGGTACATAAGTTTTTGAAAAACTCATTGGTACTGCCACCTGGGGATCGAACTCGGGTCTCTCGACTCGAAATTCCGACCACCCAACAATTCGGCTATCGTGACTTATTAAAAAATTAATTTAATAATCTCCTTATAAACTATTCGATATCGTAATATATTTCTGCGCGCAATTTCCTATACTACGGCAGAGGCAGAGGTCTACACAAAGAAATTCTTTCAACCCACTTTTCACTGAAGCTGTTTTGACACATAGTGAATCAATTTAAACGTTATAATATGTTTAAATACGTTTATCACAAATCGCGGAATAACCGCCTCGGAAAATAACAGACTTATTTCATAAGACCGATGATGGGTAACAGCCTCTACAGAGGAAAATACTTGTTACTATAAGAACTAATTTGCTTGCCCAACGAGGCTATACAGTTCGCGCAGAGCAGACATACGAGCATACTTTTTTATCTTCACACAACTGCGTGAGTTCAGAAATACTGGTAACACAGTTTCATACAAAATTTAATTTGATGAGGAGGATTCTCCCTTTATTGGAGGAGGTTCTTAGTGATCTTAACCTTAGTGATCTTAGCCGCTACAAACGGCTTGCGAATTAGACATTAACAATACCAAATTTCCATAAGCGAAGAAATTAACACTAATCAGTTATAAAAAAATACACAATTATTAATTACTGCCTAACCTGACGTATATTTAAATCATTCAAAGTCGCGCCTCACATAGTAACACGTTTGTAACGTGAACAATTCTAAACATGACTATTAACTTACTTAAACTATTAAAACGATGTAACTAACTCTGTACATCTTCATCCTTCGAATCGTAGACCTCTTTGACTAGTTCTGCCAACTCATCTGCTCCGTAGCCCAACAACTGTCGCAGATCGCACACAAACTTATACACAAACCTGTTGACAATGACAAAATTATCATTATGATTTTGTGCTAATTATCATGCATGAGACATTATTTAAGTGTTAAAATACTATAATAACTTTACAGCGCAAAGACTTTGGTATAACAATACGCAGTTGTGTACTTAAAAAAGGAAAAAATTATAAACACGTGGAAAACGTTGATGGATCTTTAACACAAAATTAAATCCATAATACACATTTTTACAGTGGTAGAGCCACGCATCAGCTTTTGTTGTTGCATAAATGGGCCGGCTCGACCGGGGAAGTACCACGACCTCACAGAATACCGGCGTGAAGTAGCAGTTTACCAAACTTCTGCGTTTCGTCCGGTGAGTGCAGGTAACCGGAGGCCCAGACACCCCCCTCCCCCAATTCTGGGGGGGGGGGATACGAAGGCCGGCAACGCATTTGCTATGCCTCTGGTGCGGGTGTTCATGGGCGGCGGTAATCACTTACCATCACGTGAGCCACCTGCTCGTTTGCCTGCCTTTAACCAATTACTTATCTTCACGCACAATCCCTGGCGGGGATAGCCAGAGAAAACAAATCGCCAAGTGTCACGATCCCTACATACCTCTTTCACTTCTTTCAGATTCATCATCTTCTTCATACATGCACGTCTAGGTATCCGAGTACTCTTGACCCTCCCCTCTTCGAGCAATTTGCTCATATGGTCTTCGAAAGTTAGTCTCGGTCTCCCTCGACCCCTTTTAATGTTAACTTTCGCGCTATATATTTTCTTCACCATTCGGTCTTCACTCATTCGCTCAACGTGCCCAAACCATCGAAGCACGCCCTTATCAATTTTATGACAAGGTCATCTTTCAAACCTGCCATATTGCGAACCTCTTCGTTTCGCTTTCGATTGGCCATGGTAAGGCCGCACATTTTACGAAGAGATCGCATCTCCACTGCATTCAACCTGCTTTTATGCTTCTTCTGGCATACCCAGGTTTCGCTGCCATATAACAAAGTCGGTACAAACACTGCATTATGTATTGCAAGGCGTGCACTTTTTACTAGGCCTTGCCTTTTGATTAACGCAGTCAGGGCACCATTGACTTTGTTCGACACGCCTGTCCACATCTAAATCACATCTTCCATCCCGGCTAAACGCACTCCCCAAGTATACAATTTCATTCAACTGTTCTAGACATTCCTATATATACCAATACTACATGCGAATACTACAAATTTGAAATAAAAAGATTTTTGGATTTTATCGCGTTAAAAACGCGATAAAATCAGTATTTACAAACTATTACTACTAAAATTAGTATTTACAAACTATTGTCTTTGTGTATGGTCACGGGGGGACCCCCCGTGACCACGGCTGCTGAAAAGCATCCGAAACGGCGGTAAGTAAAAATAGTTTGTAAAAACTAATAAAAAACGCGATAAAATCCGAAAATCGTTTGATTTAAAATCCTTAATACACAACTTAAAATTCTTGCAATAAGTTAACAATTAAAATGGATTAGCTCTTGGCCTCCATCGATCATGAAGACATAGATGAGGTTTACGGTGGATTTTTCGGTGATTATCTGTGGTTCGGACCTGAGGCGACGGCGAACTGCTGCCATTGTGGTGGGACGGTCCAGGACTCTGCATCGCATACCCTCGGGGTTGCCCAGTGTAGGAGACGGAGCGGAGTATCCTGGTGACCTCCCTACCAGAAGTCGTGTCGGCGATGCTGAGCGGGGATTCGGCTGGACCGTGATGATCCATAAGGAGGCTGCTGAGCGGAATCGAGAGAGGGCAAATCCCACTCGGAGACGGGGCCATCGAAGCGCAGTTATGCCTCGTCACGACCCCCTCAACAATGGTATTCCCCTACCAGAAACCGGGCCTCGCTTTTATAAGCTGTCGGAGCTTGCGCCCTGAGCTCACGACTCTGAGGAAAGGAGTGGCTCGACGTGGTCTCGTGCCCCCGTGATAGCACCGCGAGGATTCTGGGAGCGATGTTGTTGCTCCCGGGATAGGGCCACTGTTGCGTTCCGAACAGCGATCCCGTGACCTGTCCTCAACGCTGAAGATGCAACGCAAATGACTTGGCTATTGACACGGCCTCCGATGAGATATAAAGTCCAGTGACGATGAGCAGAGGTTAGATCTGTGTGTGATGCAACCAGGCTTTGTCTGATGCCTGCACGCGGGCGGCTCAGGGAGAGTGGTGGCTTCGCACTGCACAGAGCTGACAGTGTTCGCACTGCACAGAGCAGATTCGGCAGAAGCCTGAGTGAAAAAGCAGCTCTATTCAGAGCCGTGCTTTCCCCAATCCGGGGAGGGGACTAGAAAAGGTGTCCTAAAAAATGCTTATCATGTCACAGAGGTAATAACCGCGGCTGTCTCTGCATCAACCTTTACGCGGTCGTAAGACACAAAAGATAGAAGACATATAATATGACGTTTGCTGCGTGGAACGTGCGTACCCTCCTTGATTACGAGAACAACCTGTGCCCTCCTCGTAAAACCTCGTATGCCGAAAACTCCGACGTTAAAGTGTGTATATCGCTGCTCGCTGTTGTTGCTAACTGGCAAACACTCTCATCCGTTGGCGATTGGCGTTAAAGCCAATGTGTACGAGGAATGGTTTGATGACAACGACAATTTTTGTTCGGGGCTATTTAGAAGCATCGGTCTCTTTTACGCCAGCATGCCAATGACATCCAATCGGAGAAAGTGAAGACAGGTGAATATAAAAGATAGAAAAGGAAAATAAAAGACAAGTTTTGGAAAGATAAGGCCGAACGCATGCAGTGGCTTCTTCACACTAACGAACTGGGAGCATTTTATGATGAGGTCCGAAAACTTTTTGGTACTGCTAGTCGTATCACAGTGCCTCTTAAATCACTCGACGACACTAAAATGCATACCAACAAGCAAGACGTTCTCAATCGGTGGGGAGAGCACTTTAAGAAATTGCTCAATGTGGACCGAGCTGCAGACATCGCACACATCAACTCGATGTCTGCATTGCCCACGATTGATGAGTTGGACAGTCCACTGTCTCTACAGGAGGTCAACGTTGCTGTACAGCAACTAACAAAAAAGCAACAAAGCGTGCGACGATGGCTATGTTCCTGGGGAATTGTTATTGTAGTGGCTCAGAATCGCTTCAAGTCGTTTGGAAACTGTTCGTTCGAATATGGAACGAAGAATGTGTCCCTGATAATAAATACATAAATAAACACATACATAGATAGGGACAACATCACATACATTGTTCCGAACCCAATGTAAGAAGCTAAAGGAAAACGGAAATGAAACAACGAAGGCACGCACGAAACAAGGAAGGAAAACGGATACAACGAAGGCATCACAAAGACCCAGACCCGAGAAAATGTAGAAAAAGTGGTTTTCTACATTGACCCATCCGGGAATCAAACCCGAGACCTCGAGATGGCGACACCTTGAAAACCGGTGTTTACGCCACTCGTTCACGGGGGTCGTCAATCTATAGTCAAAAAATTTATAAGGTTGCAATAGTCAAAAAATCTGTAAGGCTGCATACAATAAGAATATTTTTTATCTTCACGCATTTCCCAATACATAAGTCAGGGTTAGGTATAATTTACCCTGACAACCCATTTTTTAACTGGAGGCTTTTTTGGGAAAAGGTGACAGGTTGTGAGAGCATCGCTCACTTTGTGTCCAAGTTAACGGTACAAAATCCATAAATAAATACATACTTACAGAGAAAGAAAGATACATATGTGTATAAAAATTAAACGTCTGTGAATCGAGTTACAAACATTTCTATTTATTACACTAATATTTGCTCCAATGGGGATTTAAAGCCACGTCCTCTAGCTTCGGCGGCAGGATTAGGCTACCAACTAGGCTATCGGGTCATCAGGTGGCAAATTTAAGACATGATTATTGTATTTATTGTCTCTCAGCGACAATTTATAACAATGCATGAATGCACGAGGCAATAAATACTTCAATCCTAATAGCTCCCATGTTCTAAGACTTCTATTATAAGAATATAAAGTTTAAGAAAAATAAGAAGTCACGACAGCCGAGTGGTTGGGTGGTCAGAATTTCGAGTCAAGAGACCCGAGTTCGATCCCCAGGTGGCAGGCTCGTACCAATGGGTTTTTTCAAAAACTTATGTACGAACTATATCGTTGGGTTGGACATAAAGACGACGACGGGCTCATCACCTGTCACGTTGTCCCGAAAATATCTTCGATGATAGATGGGTCTAAGGAATTTCATTGTCTAGAGTAGACCTACGTCTACCCATGAGGTATTGGGAATAGCGTGAAGATATTTATTTATTAAGAAAATCATACTAACTCACCTTTTCCCAGCGACCTTCGCGATCATATCACCGTCGTAATAATATCGAAGCGCCCGGGAAAGTTTCTCGTAGTTCATGGCGGGTTTATGTTTACGCGCGCCCCATAAGCGGGCGACGCGCTCGGGCTCCAGTAGCTTGAACTCCCCTTCAGTACCTGCAAACAAATTTCATTGAAACCTTTATTCGATTGTTATAAAATTAAAAAAAAAATAATAGATGGAGAGAGACAACATCACATACATTGCACTGGTCCCAAAGTAAGTAGCTAAAGAAAGTGCGTTATGGAATCAGAAACAATGATGGTACCACAAAAGTTGCCTATCCAACTTGCCTTTTACCTGTGTATATACGTAAAAAATCATGATAGCCAAGAGGTTGGATGGTAGGAATTTCGGGTCAAGAGACCCGAGTTCGATCAACAGGTGGCAGGCTCGTACCAATGGCTTTAAAAAAAACCTTATGCACGATAATATATATGACTAAATTAAAATCATAAAAAAAACTTACCATGCCACCGTATAACATCGAAATACTCGGCGCTGGTGAGGAGTTCCAAAAGGAATTGCCAAAGCTGTATTTGTCCGTTATAGCCGGTTCGAGTCGTCACGTACTGGCAGACATCTTCGTCATTGCATTCGCGCAGTATCATCTAATTCAATTAAATCATAATTTGAGTATGTTTCGACATATTTGTATAACAAAAGGTATTTATTGAAAAAAATATATCTTCACGCCATTCCCATTCCCTTAGATTCGAAATCAGGGTCACTGCAAACTAAACTATTGGGTACAAGTCAATATCAAATAAGTTTTTTTATTTATTACCGTTAAAAAATTCACCGAATTTCGACCACGTGTCGTACGTGTGTATATATAGATAGAGTGATTTATAAGTTTACCTAAAATACTGTACAGACCTGCTTTGGTTTTTTCTTAATTGCCGACTGTGGAGCATCCAGCATATCTTTTATTGGATGATCATCACTTTGGACTACAGCTGCAATAAAAAAAGAATAGTTATACTTGTAGTTTCTATATATGTATATATATATATATATATATATATATATATATATATATATATATATATATATATATATATGTATATATATATATATATATATATATATATATATATATATATATATATATATATATATATATATATAGTAACCATCAAGACATGCGTGAAAATCGGAATAGAGAAGGTGCTTCTTTTCTCCGAACTCGTTTTCTTTCCCTTGTTTCCCTATCCCTTATCTAGTCCGTCTAATTTTAAGTGTATTGAATAATAAAAATATCTTCACACCATTTCCAATACCGCGCTAGACAGAGGTCTAGACTGTTATCTTTTCGACCCACCTTTTTTGTTTGGGACAACGTGACCGGTGGTGAGCACAATTGTTTGAAAAAACCCAAGGATAAGACCGCTTGGGGATGAAACTCGAGTCTCTCTACTCGAATTTACAATATTATTTTTTCTCTAAATAATAACTAAACAAAAATATACATAGAAATAGAGAATCATTTAGCGGGAACAACTTGTGGTGGGTAGTTATGAAATTGTTTCAGATGTAAAATTATCTGCCCACCCAACCACTCAACTAAATTAACTTTCCAAATATCGTAAGTACTAGCTCAGATCAACCGGAATATTCGTATTCCGCGTGACATTTTATTGGAAAACCGTGATCTAAATAAATAAAGGGGAATACTTAAATTTAACTTAAAAACACAGTTCCCGCTTATATGTAGTATAGCGATATATAAGTCACATCAGTAACTACTACTGGTAGTAGTTACTAATGTGACTTATAAACTACAAGAAATCTAAAGATCGTTTTTAAGCTCAAACACGTCCTAGTAACCTGTTCCAATTAGTTTCACTCAAATATCGCTTATTTTCCTTAAAATTTGGAGATTTCTTATAAATACATACATACATACATACATAACGTCCTGTTAAAGTCCACTGCAAGAAATAGGCCTCTCCGTAGGGAGGATTTGGCTTAATCGCCACGCTTGGCAAGCGGCTTGGCGATCGCTGTACCAGGCCACTCGCACCTCAGACGCTGCTGCCCATCTTCGGTCTGATTATTTTGATCTGACATATTAAGGAAGATGGTTATCCCACCGCCTATCGGTTGTCATAACGATATTCAAGGCTGTTTCCCTTAGTGGCCTCTTACGATACCCACGGAAAGAAAAGGAGTGGCAATATTCTTACGCCGTTACTACACGGATATTTCTTCTCTATTAAGAAATAATATAAAAAAAGATTCTATTTATTTATTTATTTTTATTGTACACCACAAAATAAGATGAAAATAAGGGCAAGGAACATAAAGATAGTACAAGAGGCGGTCTTATTACTAAAAAGCAATTTCTTCCAGACAACCTTGCTATAGAAGCGGATGAAGAAATAATGAAGAAAAGGAGGGTGGTGTTCCGCTATAATCTAAAATAAATTACTAAATTATAGTATCCATTGAATTTATTCTAATATAATATAAAAATATTAAGTCACTTACCAATGAATTTGCATTTCCGTAACAATTCAAAATGAGTCCAAAACAAATCACCGGGGTCGGAAGGGACTTTCTCTCTGTAAAAAGATAAGTTAGCAATTACGAACTTTCAATACAACGCCATCTAGTTTACATAATAGTTACATTAGACATACTTAAAATCCACGTTATTTATAGCACACAACTCCGTACCACTGATATTCCAATCGGACAGCTTAATCCCAGTTAAATTGAATTGCCGTACCGCCCATTGAATCCAAAGTTTTACATGCTGAACTGTCCTGTAAGACACATATGCATGGCATTAATTGTAAGGCATGATTTTTTTTTTATTATTTAACGATTTAGTTTGCTTTGGCTCCAAGAAAAGATCTATATCCGAAGCATTCCAACTTAGAATCTACAGGAGAAAATAACACTATTATAAACTACCACTATTAAATTAATTGCAGTGTGCTGTAAGATTACAAAAGGGCCTTGTGAATTGCAACGCCTTTTGGCGGATTTCAACCTGCTCTGATTTTCACCTTCTTTCAGGTTGTTCTGAGAACCATGTATAAAAAACAAAATAAAATTAAGACCAAGAAGGCAGCAACGTGAAAGATGCGACCTGTCTGACACTGCTATATGCTTGCCAAAAGTGGCGGTTGTGGCGATTCTAACTGAAGGGCCTATATCATGCAGTAGACTTACAGGCTTTTTAGTAATAGTGATAGTTTATAATCTTTATTGATGCATAAAAGCCATGTCACGGACGGAATTAAACCTTCGACCTCAGCCGTACCGAGGCAACGCTCTCACGTTCTAATTTACGTCTCCCTCACGCATTAGTTGAAAGTTGAAATCTCTTTTTCTTACGACAATCGCTTCTAGCATTAGCGCTATCTATAGGAGATCAAGTTAACTCCTAACTAAATGTCCATTCAGTTGGAAAATCGAACCCGGGACCTCAGAGCTGACAACGTCTTCATACCGGTCAGAATGCCCATCAACCCACAGAGGTCGTCATTTGGGGGACTAGAGAGTCCGTGTGTTCTCATTGATGAAAATACTAACCAATCAGCTGGATCGTCCGGGATATGAACCCTACTATGATCGGAGCGAAACTGCGCATCGACAACCCATTTTACTGATGCGGCGTGCGGTGGCGTAGTCTCTGCCTCCATTGGAGTTTGTATTATTTCTGTGCTTTGCGCAGATTCATCTAATAATTTTATATCCGCAGATGAATTATCGACTGAAACATAACATGTAAAGTATGTACATATATAAACACACTATAATATGTAAGGTAAATATATATTTATGATATACACATAACTCACTTCCCACTCTTTACTACGCATTGTGACTATTTACTTTCTTCTTCTTTACAGCCTATCAAGAGTCCACTGCTGAACATAGGCCTCTCCCATAAATCGCCACAAAAGAACACAACGGTCACCAGCCACCTGCATCCTACGACTCCCGGCAACATTTTGCAGGTCGTCACTCCATCTTGTGGGATGTACCCTTAGTATGCGGCGAACAGGAACTTGCAAATGATGCAGCCTGTCACTGGTCTAATTAATTTCTGTCTCCTCTCACATACATACATAACGGCATGTTAAAGTCCACTGCAGGACATAGGCCTCTCCCATAGGGAGGATTTGTCATGACCGCCACACTTGGCAGGCGGATTAGTAATCGCAGTACCAGATCACTCGCACCTCACACGCTGCTGCCCATCTTCGGTCTGGTACTTTTGGTCTGATATTTTTAAAGATGGTTATCCCGCCATCTATCAGTTGCCATAACGATATTCAAGGTTGATTCCCTTAGTCGCCTATTACGACATCCACGGGATGAAAAAGCGAGGCAATATTCTTACGCAGTTACCACACGGAACAGTTCCAAAAATCAGGTCTTATTTAGGAAAATCCTATCTTGAATGCAAACATAACATAACACATCATAAAGCTTGTAATGAAATAAAAGGAAAGGTTTACAAATGAGGAATGTATATACTTATCTGAAACGCAATACTTTTATTTAATTTAATTTTTATGTTATTTAATTTTTTATGTTATACTTAATTATATTTCATTATTTACGTGATTTTATTGTAACCCTTAATGGAGAATTCTAGTAAGTATTGGTTATCATACAACTTAAATGGTAAGTAATTAGGGAAAAACAACTTGTGTCAGTATATCTTCATTTTTACATCAGTGTAAATAATTGTAATGGTGACCACAATGTCATAATCAAAATATATTAGTCAATATACAATCAGTACTTACAATCTTGATCGATCTGGTGGGGTAAATGTACAAGCTCTTCATCTGGTTTCAGTACATCTAGAATATTAATCTTTCTCTCCGCAGATTTAATCTGAACATTCACTTGAACTACACCCTCTCCTCTTATACACTGCTCAACTAAAGTTTTATGGTTTTCCAGCTGGTATAAAAATAAAGATATCATGTTTTAATCAATTTTTAATTAATATTATTAATAATATTTAATAAAAGTATTTTAAAAGTTAATGTAATATGATTCATATCGTTGGCTTGGACATAAAGATGGTGACGAGGTCACCACTGTCAGTTTGTCCCGAAATATCTTAGGGTGGAAGGTGGGATGAAGGAACTTAATTGTCTAAACTAGACCTCCGTCTAACCCTGTATTGGGAATAGCGTGAAATTTATTATTTATGATAAGATTCTTTATAAATACACTGGTATTATATTAATAGTAATTTATACATCTATAAAATTCACATACACATACAAAATCCACATTGTATAAAAGAAATCCACAACATATATAATAGGCTCAAAGGCGCTCATTACATTTAATAATATACATTAATAATGTACAAATTATTTAGAAGAACATTTGCAGTTACAACAGGCAAACTCATTTCATAAAATACCAGGACAAAGTAAGGCAGGCTGATGTAGGGCAGAAGTGTCTAAATTGCGAGGTGCTCTACTGTGGACTATGAATGCATTTCAAGGCAGTGAAATAAAAAAGTTTTGAGACTGCGAGAATATTTGTAGTACAAAAACTTTGTGAAGTTTTTATAGCATTTAAGAGATAATAAATTTTAAAATCGACTTACATCAGCATAAAAACTTACCATTTTAGCATCTTGTAGCCAAAAAGTGTAATCAGATAAATCAGAACCAAGTCTTTGCTCCAACATAGACCTCAACCTAGAGAGTCTTGTTCTAATATCCATCAACTGTACTATCACTTCTCCTAAAAATATTTCATACATTTGTTATTTGCATTAATATAATACTATAAAAAGAGATAAATATGTATATACCATTGGAATCATTGCTTTGCATAGTATCTTCATCTTCAGGGGTGTCTGAAAAAACAGGAGTTTGAAGAATCTCATTTCCAGAATGCATTAATCCTGAAAATATTTAATAGAAAATTACTAACTATATGTAGTCAAGTAGAAATACAGTTCAAAAAGAAATATTTGTCACAGTAAAAAATTCAGAACCTCCTTCTTTTTTGAAGTTAGTTAAAAAACTGAAACAAATTACAAAAAGCCACTTTAAAACTCATAGACTTATCCACTATGCCATAAATTATATCTTGTTTAAAAACACATAAGACTCAAATTAAAAAATAATATTTCATTATAGTCAAATCAAATCAACAAAAAGTGTCTTTGTTAAAAGGTGGTTCAAAGGACTTAATTGTCTGGACCTCTATCTACTCCGGTATTGGGAATAGCATAAAGATATTTCTTTTCTATATAGAATACTGATAATAGAATGGCAAGTAAATTGTCAAGACTAGACCTCTGTCTACCCTTATAATGGGAATTGCGTTAAGAACGGTAAGAAAATGGCATGGTATGGTTCAGGGCAAATATTTATTTATTTACAGCCCATTTAACATCCAAATTAGGTTGTAAACCTCAACCTTCAGGGAATGTTTGTCATAATTATAATGCTTGGATATAGGCCATAACCATTTTGGAAAGAAAATAAAGTATACAGTTATCTAAGTTATTACCTAAATCAGATTTGATAAAATTGTTATCAAATCTAAATCAATACACACAATTATTAACATTTCATTGAAGAGACAGCAGACTGTCTGCCCATGCTCACAAACCCAAATTGTATAATTATGCCATTTGATATTTATCACTACATACTATATCAATATATCGAGTTTCATTGAGTACAATTTTGGATGTAGATATGAACTACTTTTAACAATTGTCCAAAAAAATAACCAATATAAACCATATTTTACACATTCTTCACTGGTATGCATTGCCTATTGTTTTAATTTATTAATAAAGTTAATAAATAAAAATAAATAAATTTCTTTACGCAATTCCGAATACAGGGGTAGACAGAGGTCTAGTCTAGACAATTAAGTCCCTTCGCACCCCACCTTGCACCAAAGATATTTACGGGGCAACGTGATAGGTGGTGAGCCCATCACCGTCTTTATGTCCAAGCCAACAATATAATTTGTACATAAGTTTTTGAAAAACCCATTGGTACGAGCCTGCCACCTGGGATCAAACACGGGTCTCTTGACTCGATATTCAGACCAACCAACCACTTGACTATCGCGACTAATTAATAAAAATAATAAACTAATTTACTAATTAAATTAAATAGAAAAAATTATTTCAAAATTTAAACTGACACCTGCGAAATTCAAACCCAAGACCTCTCTAAATTTAATAACAAAAAAGTTCAGCATAACTTATATGCTTTGAAAATCAATAAAAAAAATGTGTAATAATTTATTAATATTGAAGAATATGCATTCAATACTGAGATTCACATATACAAGTCACTATAGCCGAGTGGTTGGGTGATTGGAACTTGAATCAAGAGACCCAAGTTCAATCCCTAAGGCCCGTACCAATGGGTTTATTGAAAAACATGTACAATTTATATCATTGGCTTGGACATAAACACAGCAAAGAGCTTACCACCTGTCATGATATCCCAAAAATATTTAAGTAAAAGGTGGGTTGAATGGACTTAATTGTTTAGACCTTTGGCTACCCTTTTATTGGGAATAGCTTTAAGGTATTTATTATTTTAATACTAAGTTCCACCAAAGGAAATCTTTATGAATTGGAAAACAGAAGTTAGAAGAAGTTAATAAAAAGTAATGTAACACTGGTCAAGGAATCCATAGAAATTTGAAGGCACATGTTCTCTATTTATTCATACAGTCTAATAGCGAACTATGGTGGAGTTAATATAACATATTCTGGTCACACACAACTAGTCCAAAATATTCCACAAAATATTTACACAATTAGGCTATATAAATTATACTATATTCGAATAATCTAAATAGAATTTTGAATTGGCCCTTATGAGCCAAGCATACTTGTTTTTGTCTACACATTTAAAAAAAGTTAACCATTGGGACATAAACTTCAATTTGTTTTATTAATGTTTTAATGTTTTCCTAAGCTCTAGAAAGATTCAAATATTTCAAATAGTTTATGTCAATTATATATTCCAGAAGAAATCTTACAGGTTTCTATTAGATCACCCCAATACCATCATTGTCTTAAATTTTACAGTTTCAGTAATTTCAAACTTGTAATGTTTTATAGCAGCTGTGAATGTCTTTTGTACATTGTTTTTTGGATATAAATATAAGCTAACTAGCTAAACCATTATTTAAGATAATTCATAATAGTGCACCAAGTCATCAGTAGCTAGCTATTCCTCATATTTAAATTAGTATTTTAAGGCTACAGGCTAAGGCTATTACAAGGCTGCTTCTTAAAAAGATTGGAACTTGTAATACTTACATTTTAGAATAGGAGTTAAATTAATACTTTTTGAATAAACAGCAATATCAGAACACCATAGAAGAGTGAAAACTAAAGTCAGTATATGGGTGGCAATCCCATAGCAGCTGCCACTGTGTATCTCATTTAATACTATATTATTGGCCATGACTTCTAACCTTGTCATGTAAATATTTATAAATTCTTTATTTTCAATCACTTTCAAAACTGAATTACACAAATCTTAGTAAAAATTTATATTTTATATCATTACGAATATGACAGTTGATATTCTACAATTTATACCAAACATATACAAGTACACAATAAATAAAGTGCACTATAATAAGTTATTTGTATCAAAATTCGTGATTTTTTGCCAATAGGACTTTAGTTGTTAGTAATAATGGAATGGGTATTTATTCATTATGTAGAAGTTGGAAAAGAGCTATATATTAAAAATTTTAAACTTTCGCGACTAATGATGTAAATTAGTTTTCAATGGTACACATACCTAGGTCGGATTCTGTTACGTATTGGGGAATAATAGATAGTGGATCTGACGACTCAACACTATCCTCGAAATTATTTTCGCCACTTTCCATCTTAATTGTGCGAACGTTTAATAGTTCATTAATATCAGATACCTCCATTATCTAGACCTAAACTTCCTTGAACAATTTTACTTCAGTCGACAATGACGACATAAATCTTAACAACAACAAAAACTTTCAAAACAAAGTTATCCTGAAAGTTAGGAAAAATGATGTTTTTGAAAAATAATAGGAAAAGGAAATTGGTTACAGTTCCTCTTCCTTTTCCGCGTGCGCCAAAACAAAATCACAAACAAATTCATAGACAACAAAGCATTATTGACATTTCGAAATTGGTTCTGTGGTGCATGGACCATTTACAGATTATTAAAAATTTATAACAGTCAGTCAGTCAACTTTTATACCAGAAAAATAGTCTAATATAAAGAATATGTATTTCTCCCTTTTCCCGCGGAACTTCAGGGTTTTTTTTTATTTTCTTATATTTTTAAAAGTAATTGATTAACCATACAATTTTGATATCCGTTATATTGTAGTGAGATATGGACGATTTTATTGCTGACACCAATATCTTCGAAACAACCTATAAATGGACAGGATTGGAAGAAAAATGAAATGATGAACGTAAACTTTTTAACGTAACATTTAAAACAATTAATAAAATAAAACCCATGTTATGAATAGATTTTGTTTGTTACATATTCGCTGGGCCCAAACAGTTGGTTTGAATTATAATATTTTACCGTTGTTACGAAGATTTCTTTCATATATTTCATGGGAAGTTTTAAAACAATGGATAACTAGAGAGGACAAACAGGCCCTTAGCAATAATAATTCTTATGAGATCTATATTCTATCTATAGTATACAATGAGGTTGTAAGAATGTACTTTTAATCAAATTCTGCGGTCTGGTTACAGCACAACAATATACCATCCCCTTACTTCCCGGGGTCAACGTTAAATACGGTTAAATTAATTTCATATTGGATACCGCAAATGCCACCGGCAGTTGGCATTTTAACCATCACAAAAAACACTAGAAATAATAAGTATACCTGTGATGGACAACAGTTCTGTGATCGCCAATCTGTTTACTAAGCGTGATAATTACGGCAAATGCTCCAGCAGTAGACTTTACTGGCCGTATGTATGTATTTGTTGTACGTATATATGAATGCAAGAGATGTAAATCACATGAAATGTATGAAAGACGAAATGGGGAAGATTTTGACGGAAACGAGAGCATAAAAGAACGTAGGAAGAGCTATTTTAGCAAACTTTTGAATGAGGAAAATCAGTGGAATGGAGTACTAGAGAATGCTAGGAGTAATATGGGCATGGTTAAAGAGGTGACTGAAGACGAAGTTAGGATTGCTGTACAGGGTATGAAAAATGGAAAAGCAGTAGGGCCAGATGGTATACAAGTAGAAGCATGGAAGTATCTGAAAGCAGATGGATGGAAGTGGCTGACTTTATTCTTCAATAAGTTGTTGCAAGAAGAGGTGATCCCCGATGAATGGTGAAACAGTTCACTGGTGCCCGTTTTTAAAAAGAACGTGGAAGATAATAAAAGAAGTGTGCAATTTGAAACAAAGAAAAGTATCGTCTAGTGATTTGCTAAATACAACCACTAACTCTAAACAATCGTTAAACGATGTAAATTTATACTTCGCTTCTGTCGGAAAATTACTTGCTAACGAAATATTACAGAAATTAAATTCTACTGAAAATAAGCTAGCTTCTTTCCGTAAAGCAATAAAACAGCCAGTTGGTTCGATGTTATTATTTCCAACTGATGTGGTTGAGATTAGAAACGTAATACTGGGTTTAAAACTACACAGTGCTCCCGGATGGGACAACTTAACAACTATTTTTCTTAAAAAAATGGTAGAGTTTCTTGTTAAACCTATTGCACACGTATGCAACAGCTTTTATAAGGTTGGTAATCTGTCCGATATACAAAACTGGAGATACAAAAGATCCCTCCAACTATAGACCCATTTCTCTTCTTTTTAGTCTTTCTAAAATACTAGAAAAGCTTGTAAAAAAGAGAGTAATGATGTATCTCGAAAAATATAAGATCCTCAGCCCAAATCAGTATGGTTTTAGAGACGGAAAATAAATTGAGGATGCAGTTTTAAAGTTATCATCTCACATCATGACTTACCTCGATCGTGGAGTCAAGTGTATAGGTGTGTTTTTGGACCTTCAGAAGGCTTTTCATACCGTTTCCATCCTTAAACTATTAAAAAGTTTGGAGAATGTCGGTATTAGAGGAACAGCTTAGTCACGATAGCCGAGTGGTTGGGTGGTCGGAATTTCGAGTCAATAGACCCGAGTTCGATCCCCAGTTGGAAGGCCCGTACCAATGGGTTTTTAAAATAAACTTATGTACGAATATCGTTGGCTTGGATATAAAGACGGCGACGAGCTCACCACCAGTCACGCTGTCCCGAAAATATCTTCGGTGGAAGGTGGGTTGAAGGGACTTAATTGTCTAGACTCGACCTCTGTCTACCCCTGTATTGGGAATTGCGTGAAGATATTTTTTTTAGCTTATAACTGGTTCTCAGACTACTTAATGGGTAGATCGCAAAGTGTCCGTATTGAGAGTCATGAAATTGATAGCGCTGTTTGTAGTTACGATGTTCCACAAGGGAGTACACTTGGGCCAGCTCTATTTCTCATCTACATAAATGACCTAATCAAAATCACAGTACCTGGCTTAGACATGTTTATGTTTGCAGACGACACTGTAATACTATTACATGAAAAGTCATGGCTAACAGTTGCAGTCTTGACTGGATATTGTCTTTCTTTTGTGACCCAATGGCTAAAAGATAGCCTTTTAACACTGAATACTAGTAAAACCAAGTATATGTGCTTTAGAAAAATGACAGCAGCAGAACCTGATGTTAATTTCAGTATTAAAATACATACTTTCCCGTGTAATCGTAGAAACAGTCAACCTACTCAATGTGATTGTTCAATATTGGCTCGCGTAGATTCCATAAAGTACCTTGGGATACAAATAGATAAAAACATAAACTGGAAATTACATGTAACATCGTTGTCTATGAAGTTAAGAAAACTTATTTATGTATTTAAAACGTTAAGAACAATTGCTGTTGATAAACTGTTAATCCAAATTTACAAATCCTTAGGCGATTGTCTTATAGGATACTGTACCCAGGCACAAGGCCTGGGGTACTGCCGCAAAGTCCCATTTCTTAACTTTAGAACGTGTACAAAGCTCTTTACTAAAAGGTGATGTTTTGTCTACCCTATAGACATCCTACTACAGCTTTGTATGAAAGAGGAAAGGTGTTAAGTGTAAGAAAATTATTTATTTATGAAAATCTCCGACGCTACCACAAAAAATTGTACCTTATCTGCCCGAAACATCGAAAAGAGTCGACCGTTGTCCTGTACCCAGAGCGATAGCAAGTTTCGTTCAAAGACAAGACAATTTATGACACACACACACACACACACACACACACACACACACACACACACACACGCACGCGCACGCACGCACGCACGCACGCGCACGCACGCACGCATCGCACGCACGCACGCACGCACGCACGCACGCACGCACGCACGCACGCACGCACGCACGCACGCACGCACGCACGCACGCACGCACGCACGCACGCACGCACGCACGCACGCACGCACGCACGCACGCACGCACGCACGCACGCACGCACGCACGCGCACACACACACACACACACACACACACACACACACACACACACACACACACACCATGAGGTCATCCATGTAGAATACATGTTACACTTTTGTCTCTCCTCCGAATCTGAATCTCCTCCTGATCCCTTCAGCAACGTGCTGAGAGGATTCAGGGAGAGGCAAACCATAATGGGCTCTAACGATCACCCTGGAATATACCCCGTCGTATCCTTATACGATATTCCGCAGCCGTCATCCGCTCGCCTAGATGACATAGGCTCGTACTCCATTGTCCCATACAGTGCCCGAGGAAGTCTCTTACTGTATAGTCGACTCCGTACAGCTCCAGGACCCTCTTTAGCCATGTGTGGGGCACCGAGTCGAACGCCTTTTATAGTCAATCCAGGCGGCGGAAAAGCTATGACGGTTCCGTTTAACCACTTTGCCGATGACCGCGTCAATGAGAAGCGGTTCCTTGGTACCACGACCCCCACCCCGACATCCATTCTGAGCACAGGACATAATCCGATTCACATTAAAGTGACGGGTGATTCTCATGCTCAGAATGGACATAAGTGTTTTGTATATGGTGGATAGACATGTTATGGGGCGGTATTTACTTGGATCTGTGGTAATCTGATCTTTGGGAACTAGATGAGTGACCCCAGTGGTAAAGAGACTTGGGAGGAACTTCTGGTCAAGAGCCTCCTGGAACTGGCGGGCGAGCACAGCGTGACACACCATGAACCCCTTCAACCAGTAACGATGCAGCCCATCGAGTCCCGGACCTTTCCAGTTCGGGGCCCTACGGACTGCTTCAGCTACGTCACCAGGTGTAATTACGACGGGATCCATGGGTGAAATACTTGTATATTGACTCGCCACGACTTCCATCCAAGGGCCCTCGTTGTGAATTACGGGTTCTGACCACAGGCTACGCCAGAAGGCGACAGTGTCGGCCTGGTCCGGTCCTCTGCCCGTTTCACTATTTATTATTATTATTATTATTATTATTATTATTATTATTATTATTATTATTTTCTCTCTTTTTTTTTTACTTCAATGAAGAGTTTTTTAAAACCAGCTGTGCGGGCCTTAGCCAAGCTCAACAGGCTTAGAGTGTGAGACCGGTGAATGTGAGCAATGACGATGATAACGAAGAGGCAAGGAATTTTCTTGTTATCCGACAGGTGTTAAGTATGGTAGCTTTTTGAAGAATAAAAAGTGTTGATGGCAGCATTTTTAATATATCAAGGTTAGATTTAAGTGTTTTTGGGATTACATCTGTTGTAGAGATGCATAATGGTATTATTTTAACTATATCTACGTGCCATTGAGTTTTCAATTCAATGGAAAAATCGGTATACTTTGCCATTTTTTCTGTATAAGTTGTGATCAGATTATGTGTATTACAAACTGTTACATCTACAATGTATGCAGTGTTATTCAATTTGTCTAATATTGTTATGTCCGGTCTATTGAAATGAATTGTTTTATCAGTGACTATTGTTCTGTCACAGTAAATATTAATATCACTATTTTCTAAAACTGTACTTGGTTGATAATTGTAGATCGGTACCATTTCATTGATAAATTTGTGTCTATAAGCTAAATTTTGGTGGAATTTTGGCTACTTGGTCGGGTCTGCATTTGTAATCAGTTTGAACGATAGCTTTACAGCCACCGGTGATGTGCTGGATAGTTTCTGAGTTGCAGTGACAGCGCCTACATAAATCTGTCGGAATGTTAGTGATGCGCATTATGTACTTCTGATAATTCCTCGTATTTATGATCTGGTCCTGGATGGCAATCGTAAAAGCCTCAGTTTCCGGGAAGAGTTCACCTCTGAGTAGCCAAGCGAACGACGCATCTTTGTCGACATGAGGTTGGCATAAATCAGCTCGGTGTCTACCGTGCAGAGATTTCTGTGACCAAGCTTCTATTTTGCTTTGAGGGGTTACTATGTATTCGTTATGTTGTTTGGTTGCACTAGACAAGTTTAGTGGTGTTATTTTGTTGTTTAGGTCAGTAATGCATTTATGTAATTGAGACTGTATGGATTTAAAGAAAAAATATTGGCGACGTGATGTTATTTGACTGTTGTGTAGGTTTTGGATGTCAATTAAACCTATTCCCCCTTCTATGCCTGGTAGTGTGAGACATTGTGTGCATGATTTAGGATGATGTTTTCTGTGTGTGGTCATGTGAGTGTTGACTGTGCGTTGAAGATTTTTCAAGTCAGTTTGTGACCTGTTTATGATGCCGAAGAATAAGTAAGGATTGGTATTGCGTATGTATTTATACCTTTTACAGTATTTCTAGAGCTAAGATGACTTTTAAGAATTAGGTTTATTCTATGCTTAAACTTTTTTGTCTGTTCTATTTTGGTCTCCTTTTGATGAATTTGTCTCGATTGTTGGAAGCCAAGGTATTTGTTTGTAAGCAGTGGGCTCGTCTAAGGGTTCGATTTCTTCTCCAGTTTTTAAAGTGTTGCAGTTGTGCTGAATTTTTCCGCGATGAACGGATTGGATTTTACATTTATCTACCCCAAATTGCATGTGGATATCTTGCGAAAAAGTTTGTGCGATATCCGCAAGGTTTGACAATACTCTGTTACTGAACGCATATATTTTAATGTCATCCATATACATTACGTGAGATAGCTTTTGACTGGTGTTATTATGTTTAAGTGTAAAGCCAAATCTGCTGGCGTTCAATAGGTGAGACAGAGGGTTTAAGGCCAAACAAAAGCATAAGGGGCGTAGAGAATCTCCTTGAATTATTATTATTATTAGGGTATTTATTATATTTTCTCGTCTGATTGGGTTTTTATACATATAAAAATAAAAATATATAAAATAAAATAAATAAAGTATTACAAAATATATACGTAATCGGTATTGGCATTATTATCGGGTAGTTCGGCCAGTAATGATCTTGCTAGTTAATTTTGTGTTTAAAAATGTGTTAATTTCATTTAATAGCTACAAAGTTATAAAAGTTGAGAACATTTAAGTTGTGTCAATTCAAATAAGTAATAGTAACTAGTGTATAACAGTGATTTCATCACAAATCGTAAATTTTGTGATTGACAGTCCGCCGTTCGATCGACTGTCATTAGATATCCATAATATCATTAACTTTTGTGTAAAAATTGTCGCCACGCAATAAAGTATATAATGCAGTGTTACTGTTATTGCAATATAAATATAAACTATCTATTTTAAATAAGATCTTATTTCAAAAAGAATTTTATTAAAATTTTATTGTATTCGCGCCATCTTGTAACTGCTAGCGGAGTTGTGTGGATTGGAAGCGATTTGAACGTTGGATGTTATTTAGTACCTAAACATGGTAAACAAGTGTAGTACCTGTGGAAAATATGCCTCAGCAGACTGCGCAAAGTGCAGTTTATGTGGTTTGATTTTTCATCGCCAATGTGCTAATGTCAATTCAGATATTCGACATCTCACCAGATGGCGGTGTAAGAGCTGTAAAATTAAAGTAAACAAAAACTCAACTCCACAGTCGAGTAGCTCGGGGAGTGTCGATGCAGAATTTGGTGATGCTCTTCTAGATTTGCCTACGAAGACGAGTGACTTAAATGTCGCACAAGAAATAAAGTTAATAAGCACACAATTAGCAACTAAAATACAAGAATTGTCAAGCTATAGACATGAAATGACAAATCTCAGGCAAGAGGTGTTAAAGCTTAACTCCACTGTTCAAGATTTTAATAACCGTCTAAATATAGTGGAGGGAAAAGTGAGTAATTTTATAATGCGCCTGACTGATACGGAAACCTGAATTTCTACTGGTATTGGTGTTGACAAGGTATCGAAAATTGAGAGCAATCTTAATAATTGTGTGCAAGAAATGCTTTTAACTGATCTGGAAATCGTAGGTCTTGATGAACACAACAGCGAGAACCCTGCTCATATGGTTACAATAGTTGCACAAAAGATAGGCGTGCCTCTTGACGAGCGAGAAATTATCTTTGCACAGCGGAGAGGCAAACGCCGCAGTGACGGTGGCACAAGTGCCACCACCCGTCCGCGACCCCTTGTCGTCCGTCTAGCGCGTAAAACGCTCCGTGACCAGCTGATCCGCGCCGCTCGGGCTAGTCGTGCGGCGATTGGTACTGGGATGGTCAAACTAGCTGAACCTGACCGCGTCTATATTAATGAACGACTAACCTTTTTCAACAGGCAACTTTTTCACAAGTCTCGTGAACAGGGACGGTGCAAAGGCTGGAAATATATATGGACACGAGATGGGCGTATCTATGCTAGACGCGATACAAATTCACAGATTTTTAGTCTTCGTTCAGTCATTACAAATATTTTTTCATAAACAAAACTTTTATAAATCACTTGTAGGATACAATCTATACATAGTTTTATAACTTTATTTTTCGTTTTACAAAAATTTGGAATAATTATTGAGTTAGTAACATTAAGCATTTTATGCAGGTATGCCTACATGCTATTACCTGCTTTATTCTTATGTAACCTACGTAATATGATTTACTTAATAAAGCATATTGCAGTTAGCCATTTATATTTGACTTTGACTACACAATAAATTGATATAAACTTTAATTTTATAAATGCCTTGTATTAAAATTCTACTCACAAATGAAATATTATAAATCCTCCTTACCTAATGGTTTACATAAGTGTTTTTCTTTTAAATAGATACATAAATCAAAATATTAAAGTTTAAAATTCCAAAAACATACATGAGTGCAACAAAAGTATAAGTTTATATCTAAATTGATTTTGAGTTACTGTTACGTCTACTTTAATAATACTATTTATTAATTATCATCATTTCAGATATGTTCAGTGTGAGATTTGTCAATTGTCTAATTTCACATGTTTGAGGTTATGTATGACACGGGAAAAGACATTTATTTACTGTAAATGTTAAAGGCAATTTTGTAATAATCAGTCTAATTGCTTAATAAATTTATATAATATATAATAATATTTTTATAAATATTGTTATTTAACTGGCTCGTCCTGCTAGACCGAACTACTCGGAAATAATGGAATAGGCCACACTGAAAATCAGCGGCTGTGGTTTTCCACGCCATATGCTGTGTGCGCGCCTTTTTCGTGTCATAATGCAGCGTCATATTTACTTAGTCTTAAGTAATACATTTGTCTGTAATTGAAGATGTTGTTTTATGTACCGAAATAAATATTTCTTTCTTTCTTTCTTTAATCGATCTTAATACATAAAAATAATAAATAAATATTAAGACCCAACCAGACGGAAGATCTCGACAGGGGAGACCAGACGGCCGAGGGTTAGGGAGACAGGGAGAGAAACCGGCGGACGATGCGGGCAGTATCGAGGAGCACCGCTTTCCGCATTTGAGCTCGGAGCAGTCCGTCACGAAGTCCCAGTCGCCTCAGATGTTCAGTAATGTTTATTATTATTATTAGTAGGTTTGACGTAACATGTAATTTTCATTGTAATAAAAAATCGCATTTCAAAGGGAACATCCAATGCCTTCTAGTCGTCCAAAACCAATCTACCCAATAGTTTCTGTGTGAGACGAATCGAAATATTATTACCTAACTCTAAACCGATAAGGTGTGCAGTGGCATCCATCACCTGTTCAGCAACATTAAATCTACTAAAATAGATGAAATCTGCAAAAAAAGCAACTTATCTACAGAAATAAGAGTTTATTATTTAATTCTATCAACATAGGTACGTAGCCAATATAAGTTTTATTTATTTCATTGTTATGAAAATAAGTAGTTATCCCACATCTGAGTTTAAGTGTTGATTAATAAAACAAGATTATGCTTTTGGAATGAAAGGGTCCGCCATAGGATTATCGACCTTTTCGAAAGGATAATATGGGTGTGTCTGCCAAAACGTTGGAAAGGTGTACCTAACATGGCTATCAAACTGATTGATTTTTTCTATTTCTTCGGGTTGCAACTTAAAATCGAAAATATTTATGTTTTCCTTCAAGCGTTCGTAGTTCGTAGTTTTTGGCACTGGAACAACATTTTTGTCAACCTGCATAAAAAAAGCAAAATTACCATTTGTGAAAGTTTGAATTAATTTATTGAAAAAAATATTGGGCAATATTTTCTTCTTACCAGCCATCGCAACACAACTTGCGGTGTTGTTTTGTTATATTTCCTCGCAATTTCTACCAAAACGGGATCATCCATTTGGAGCCCTGGGAAACGCATACCATATCTCATAACCAAAGATCCGAAAGGGCTGTAACCCATTACAATTAAACCTTCCGACCTAGCGTACTCGATCATTTCTGCCTGTGCGATCTGTGGATGTACCTGCAAAAACATTTTACTAACAAATGTTTTTTTCACCAAAAACAATTTTTATCTTCCTTCAATTTATTATCATCAATTTTCATTATAAGTGCCGATCGAGTCACCGTAGCCGAGTGGTTGGGTGGTAGGAATTTCGAGTCAAGAGACCCGAGTCGATCCCCAGATGGCAGGTTCATACCAATGGGGTTTTTCAAAAACTTATGTACGAATTATATCGTTGGTTTGGACATAAAGACGGCGACGGCCTCACCAATTGTCTAATCTTCTGTCTACTGTATTGGGAATTGCATGAAGATATTTATTTATTTCTTTACTTATTCATTATTAGTTACAATAATGATGCTGATAGTTGTTCAGCAGCTGCTCTCCGTTACTAGCTTGGTGTTTAATAATTTCCGCCAACCCGTTCTTTGTTATGACACTGTACTCCCTTCTTCACGTACTAACATGTATGGTCCTTCATGAGTCCTTACTACTTACATCTACACAGAAAAGTTGAAAAATATACACTTAAAAACCTTAATTAACAAAACTTCAGTGGATATTGTCATAAAGTTATAATAAATAATATAAATATCTTCACGCAGTTCCCAATACAGGGATAGACAGAAGTCTAGTCTACAATTAAGTCCCTTTGACCCACCTTCCACCGAAGATATTTTCGGGACAACTTAACAGGTGTTGAGCCCGTCGCCGTCAAAGAGATATTATTATATTTAAATAACTACAACTAAAATAAAATAAGCTCTATCTAGTTACCTCAATTTGTATGACAGCTGGTTTTATACTACCTTCTTTGATAATTCTTTTCAATTGTTCAGAATTGAAGTTGGACACTCCGATTGATTTCGTCAGACCTAATCTCTGAACGTCCTCCAGGCCTCGCCAGGTTTCCATAAAATCTATATTAGCATGTGTGTAGTCCTCCTGCCAAACACATATGTGGGGGCGTTTTAAAGTTTTAAATAGTTTTATGTTTTTCCGAGAGCCTTGTCAATGCAAATCGAATAAAAATAATTGATGATTAATGACAGAGATGCCTAGACATCTACTAAATAGTCAGATAATTAAGTCCTCGCGACCCACCATACACCGAAGATATTTTTTAGGACAACGTGACAGGAGGTGTGCCTGTCGCGTCCTTATGTGCAAACCAACGATATAAATCGTACATAAGTTTTTAAAAAAACCCAGAGTTCGATTCCCAGGTGGCAGGCTTGTACTAATACGTTTTTTTAGGTAGAAGGTGGGTCGAAAGGACTTAATTTTCTAGACTTCTGTCAACTTTTGTGTTTAGAATGGCATGAAGATATCTATTTATTAAATTATAAAAAATCTTATAATTAAAAACTTAGCCTCTGATGTCCAAATAATTCTTTAAACTCTTTCCCTTCCTTCTGCTTCTCCTCGATATCCCCGTTACATTTTTTTAAAGAAGGCAACACACCTGCAGCCACGGCGTTACAAGTATACGGTGTCGATAATCACCTGCCATTTATAATTAGGTGAACCGATCGCTCGGTAGGTACGAAAGAGGCTCGAAAGGAGGAGAGACAGTTCGACAAAAATCTCGCAATATCATAAGGAGGGAATGAGAAACGGGAGGTGGGTGCATCTAAGACTGGCGAAACGCGCCGCGCGCCACTCGGTCAGGAGCTACTCGCGCGCTTCACGCGTGCACCTTGGTGCGCCTCTTTAACGCAACTCGCGCAAGGCTCTTAAAATCCACGCATGCCGGACCTTTGCAGTTGGCGTGCAAGTAGTTTCGTTCGCTTCCATACTGTTGTATTTATAAATTTACAAACAATTTTCATCTGCCCACTTCGTGATAATATGTAATCAACAATAAGAGACGGACTGAGCAGGTGAGCAGGCGGGAAGATGTACACGCAACGTGTAAGGTATACGCGCGCGGCCCGTAGCCGGTAGGCCGCAGCGCGCGGGCGGGGTATTCGCGGCGCATTCCTCAGACTGGGACACAGTTTTAAGCCTCACGACGTATCCACCCCTTTTTAAAACATTAACTAAATATACTTACGTTAAGGGCAATAGGCCAATGCATTAGATATAAGTCGATATAGTTTAAGCCCATTTTTTCCAGGGTCTCTTTCAACACCAGCGGCACTTGCTCCCTCGTGTGATGTGTATTCCAAAGCTGAATAAAATAAGCAACTATTATTAACGTATTATTGTATATATATGTACTTGAGTACGAGGGCGACACTGATAGTTTTTAGAACTGGCCACTTTAAAGAATAAAAAATATAATAAAAAAATAAATTTTGAAAATAGAACTCTTTGGTAATATTATTGAGTACTAATTTCATTCATTTGTCTTTTTTTCTACGATTTGGCGGCAAATTTGTCTGTGTCAAGCCAGTAAAACGGTAAAAACTACTATGATGTTTTATGGCTTTGGGTGTCATTTAAGTCAACAAGAATCTTATGACAGACTTCGATTGGCCCTTCAAGATGAAGATCCTTCTCGGGTCACTGTTTATAACTGGCTTAATGAATTTAAACGTGGTACCGCCGCCCGCATCAATCTCAACCATACACTGCGTGAGGGGCGTCCTTCTATGGCGACGACTGACGATAACATCAGTGCCGTGCGGTGTATGATAGAGACTGATCCAAGAGTAACCTACTACCAGATTCGAATAAGCATAGATCTCGGTATGACTCAAGTGTACAAAATCTTCCTCAAACATTTAGCCACTAGGAAGCTTTGTATTCGGTGGATACCTCATTATTTTACCGAGTCCCAAATACATATTACGTCGTGAAATGATACAAACATTTAACGGACGTGAATCAAAAGCTGTGTTCGAGATACTTACGGGTGACTAAAGCTGCTCAGTGGGTGTTTCCGAGGAGTTGCCAACTAAATTGTAGGAAAAAAGATGGAGGCCGGAAGGACCAGTCATTACGCGACAATTGTTTTAGAAGAACAAAAGTTTAAGTAAAATACTTTATTTACAGAAACAAAATTATGTTAATATTTCCAATACTTATTAACTAAAAACTGTTATAATCGTAGAGCCCTACCCCTAGTGGCATGGTACCACGCATAGTGTCGACGCAAGTAGCGTCCCACAGAAGAGCGTTGCCTCTCTTCCAAGGAACTAAAGTCAAGCCGTCGGGTCTCTTGCCGTCCTCTCTAGATATTCAACAAGGCTCTAAGACTGACGGAATATTTATGGAAACAAGAGCCCTTCGGAGATGTTTTCATTGAAGGAGCTGTGAAGAGACAGTCTGTCGGCACTTTTTAGGCTTGAAAGTCCCCAGAGGCCTAACTCGTCGACGTCGCTGCCACAAAAACATTTTGCCAAATCGATGCTCCCAATCGTTATTATTAAAAGTCAGTTACTGCAGAGTAAGGTATACTAACAAATGTTTGCCACTTGTCTTTGAAAAGTTCGAGAGAAACGATCCTCCTTCACCACGACTACGCCTCCTCGCACAACACCGGCCGAACGATCGACTATTTGGCGTCGTCAGATATGGAATTACTGGGTCTCCCGCCATATAGCCCCGACCGGGCACCTTGCGATTTTTATTTATTCCCGAAAATAAAAGAAAAACTTCGAGGAAAACATTTATGGACGCCAAGGAAGCAGTGGCTGCGTTCCAGAAAGACCCCTAAGGACGATTGTGCAAAGTGCTTTTCTCGATAGTTCTATCGATTGCATCGCTGCAATAAAGTATTGATGTGAATGGAAACTATTTTGAAAAAGATATAATAAAATTAATAACTTGCTAGTTTGCTCAGTTTTAGATTCTCTAAGAACTTTCAGTGTCACACTCGTATTTTATTAACTACTATCGTTTTTACTTTTTTTCAAGCGCCATCCCAAGCAGATATATCAGATTACTAAGTAATCATAATATTAATTATTATTACAAACGTCATAAATAAAAATTTATGTTATTAAATTAAAGGAGAAATTTAAAAAATCAACTGACATGGGCGAGAGTATTAGATTTTTAAAGAAACATAAATATCATCACGCTATTCCCAAGACAGGGGTAGACAGAGGTCTCGACAATTAAGTCTTTTCGACCCACCTTCCACCGGAGACATTTTTTAAGAATATAATTTATAATTAAGATTATAATTTGAAAATCCCCTTATTACATGCCTACCCTCTGGCGATCGATCTCGGGACTCTTGACTCGAGTCTCGATCACATAACCACTGGGCTATCGTGACCTTGGCTTAAAATTAGTTAATTAAAATAAATTATTTAATTTTTTTTAATTAAAATAAATAAAGTTCGACAATAGCTAAAAAATCAGTGATCATAATAAATAAGCAAAATAATAAAAAAGCAGACCCTAGTTTCGGGTTGCTGGTTTGATTCCCGCTAGGGGCAAACATTTGTGTGAATGTCGTGACACCGACCATAACATTGCACATGGACGCTTATTTGCATATACATAAATATTTGTCTATGTAAATGTATATGCATGTAAATATATAGTACCGCATTGTAGCTTGGACAATAAGACAGCGATAGGCTCACCACCTGTCATGTTATCAATATGCTTAGGTGAAAGTGTAGGTCGAAGGGACTTCAGTGCCTTGACCTCTGATTATTACATAAAAATATAATAAAAATATATCTTCACGCAATTTCCCATAACGGGGTAGTATGGGAAATTGCGTGAAGGCAAAAAAAACACTAGACAATTACTTGAAACCACGGCTCTAATTGGGCTACGTTTTTATTTATGAGATGTGTAATAATTTATACGATATATAAGTCACGATAGCCATTGGTTGGGTGGTTGAAATTTCGAGTCGAGAGACTCGAGTTCGATCCCAGGTGCCAGGCACGTACCAATGGGTTTTTCATTAAAACTTATGTACGAATTATGTCGTTGGCTTGGACATGCTCACCACCTGTCACGTTGTCCCGAAAATATGTTCTGTGGAAGGTGGGTCGAAGGGTTTTAATAGTCTAGACTAGACCTCTTTCTACCCCTGTATTGGGAATTGCGTGAAGATATATTTTTATTATATTTTTATGTAATAATTTATAAGTAATCATTTCACTGCTAATAAGTCACGATAGCCGAGTGGTTGGGTGGTCGGAATTTCGAGTCAAGAGACCGAGTTAGATCCCCAATTGGCAGGCTCGTACCAATGAGTTTTTCAAAAACTTATGTACGAATTATATCGTTGGCTTGGACATAAAGACGGCGTCTGGCTCACCACCCGTCACGTTGTCCCGGAAATATCTTCGGTGGAAGGTGGGTCAAAGAGACTTAATTGATTAGACTAGACCTCTGTTTAGAATACAGGGGGCATTGGGAATTGCGTGAAGATATTTATTTATTCTATTTTATTTCACTACTGATATTTTTCACGAAATTTTGCAAAATGGCGATAAAATATTTATTAGGAAAAGGGTAAGTACAATACTACTTGTAATTTTTTTGTTAACAGAATTAATAGTCATAGTTTTTTTTGCAATTTTTATTGAATTTTAAATGCAACGTAAGTTATGCTGAACTTGTGTTATAGAATTAAAGAGAAATTTAAAAAACTTGAATAATAAGTCTCGATAGCCGAGTGGTTGGGTGGTCGGAATTTCGAGTCAAGAGACCGAGTTAGATCCCCAATTGGCAGGCTCGTACCAATGAGTTTTTCAAAAACTTATGTACGAATTATATCGTTGGCTTGAACATTAAGACGGCGATGGGCTCACCACCTATCATTTTGTCCCAAAAATGTCTTCAGTGAAAGCTTCGGCTTCAACCTAATTGTATAGACCTCTGTCTACCCCTGTATCAGGAATGGCGTGAAGATATATTTTTATTATATTTTTATGTAATAATTTATAAGTAATCATTTCACTGCTAATAAGTCACGATAGCCGAGTGGTTGGGTGGTCGGAATTTCGAGTCAAGAGACCGAGTTAGATCCCCAATTGGCAGGCTCGTACCAATGAGTTTTTCAAAAACTTATGTACGAATTATATCGTTGGCTTGGACATAAAGACGGCGTCTGGCTCACCACCCGTCACGTTGTCCCGGAAATATCTTCGGTGGAAGGTGGGTCAAAGAGACTTAATTGATTAGACTAGACCTCTGTCTACCCCTGTATCAGGAATGGCGTGAAGATATATTTTTATTATATTTTTATGTAATAATTTATAAGTAATCATTTCACTGCTAATAAGTCACGATAGCCGAGTGGTTGGGTGGTCGGAATTTCGAGTCAAGAGACCGAGTTAGATCCCCAATTGGCAGGCTCGTACCAATGAGTTTTTCAAAAACTTATGTACGAATTATATCGTTGGCTTGGACATAAAGACGGCGTCTGGCTCACCACCCGTCACGTTGTCCCGGAAATATCTTCGGTGGAAGGTGGGTCAAAGAGACTTAATTGATTAGACTAGACCTCTGTTTAGAATACAGGGGGCATTGGGAATTGCGTGAAGATATTTATTTATTCTATTTTATTTCACTACTGATATTTTTCACGAAATTTTGCAAAATGGCGATAAAATATTTATTAGGAAAAGGGTAAGTACAATACTACTTGTAATTTTTTTGTTAACAGAATTAATAGTCATAGTTTTTTTTGCAATTTTTATTGAATTATAAATGCAACGTAAGTTATGCTGAACTTGTGTTATAGAATTAAAGAGAAATTTAAAAAACTTGAATAATAAGTCTCGATAGCCGAGTGGTTGGGTGATTGCAATTCGAGTCACGAGACCCGAATTCGATCCCCAAGACTCGTACCCCTGGGTTTTTTTCAAAATTTACGTACGATTAAAATCGTTGGCTTGACCATTAAGACGGCGACGGGCTCACCACCTATCATTTTGTCCCAAAAAATGTCTTCAGTGAAAGCTTCGGCTTCAACCTAATTGTATAGACCTCTGTCTACCCCTGTATCAGGAATGGCGTGAAGATATATTGTTTTGTATTATAAATGATTTTAATGTTATATTTACTTTAATTAGCTTGTTAACCTGGCTATGCCATAGGTTTTTGCTTCTATAAAAGCAATTTGAATACAGTGGATATGTAATCCCTTCGTCAAATGTGCTGCGTTACCTTGGCCGACCGAAAACGAAACGAAGAGATTCACAATATGGCAGGTTTGAAAGATGACCTTATAATTAAAATTGATATGGGCGTGCTTCGATGATTTGGGCACGTTGAGCGAATGAGTGAAAACCGAATATTGAAAAAAATATATAGCGTGGAAATTATTATTATAAGCAAATTGAATTTATCTTAAAAAAATGCAAATTCGTAATCTTTTATGAATAAATTGCTCAGAGGGGAGGGTCTAGAGTACTCGAATACCTAGTCGTGCATGTATGAAGAAAATGATGAATCTGAAAGAAGCGGCGATCAGAAGAGAATCAGTTGGCGATCTGTTCTCTCTGGCTACCCCGCTAGGGACTGTGTGTGAAGATAAGTAACTAATTTTAAACATTAAAAATAAGTTAAGCGGATAATAAAACTATTACTAAACCTTTGTAGTTACAAAAATATCATCTCTATTGACGACGCCTTCAGCGATCTTCATTCGTATTCCTTCTCCAACTTCTTCTTCAGTGTTATAGATGAATGCCGTGTCAAAATGTCTGTAGCCGACATCGATTGCGTGCATAACTACATTACGTAATTCCTTGTGTTCTGATTTAACAGCTCCATTCTATTATCAAAACAAAACTTACTATGAAATTAGTGAATATATATGTAAGTACACAAGTATTTTAGATAATATACAATTGAAATGATTTAACAATGTATACTTTAAAAGTAATTATACCTGATCAAAACCCAGATATGTGCCTAGTGCAATCGCTGGCATCATTCTGCCATTGTTTAATTTCCAATTAGGCACTTCAACAACACACAGGACTCTCGATGTGGCCATCTTAAAATCAATAACTTTTAAATAAAATACAATAATAAATATATCATATGATAAATAAAATTATATCAGAAGCTTATACTCAACTCTGAACAGAGTACAAAGTTCAGAGTTCTACATTTTTATTTTAGACGCTTTAACTGACAATTTTTATGGAAGTTGGGTGAAAATCCAACTCTGCTGATAAATGACTACTACAATTTATGAACACCTACAGTACCAATACCAAAAGAAGGTTACAGGGATGTTGTCATCCCCGAGAGATAAGATGGAATGATTTAAAGTGCGTGTATCATCACGGGTTTCTATACTTTTCAAATGAAAACACAACTGTTATTACACTGCTATTCTGCGGTAGAATAAATAAGAGCTAGACAACTCCTATGCAGGAAATGAGCCCTTACCATAAAGCAACCATATTAGCCAAGCTATTATAATGGGTAACAAATAGAATATAATAAAACTTTTTTCGTCTTAAATAACACTATACAAATAAATATATAACAAAGTGAATGAAAATATTATCGGCACAAAGATACCGACAGATAACCTTAGACGTTGCTGTTCTTCAATGGTTTGTTGTCTGTTTTTACGAAGCTTAATCACAGTCCTCCTATTCAAAAATATTTCAACAGTGTCTTTTACGAAGTCTAACGGAAAAAGGAACTACATATTTTTGTATCTACTTCAACAACAAACGACAGTTTTATGACGTTTTTTACTTTTATTTAAATCGCATCTACCCGCGTTGCTATGTACCGTGTAATAAAAAATAGTTAATTGCTTACTTCATATTATGTATGCGTATGCCATGTGTGCGTGTTTTGTGAATTTTAAGAATAATTATTCAAATATTTTAACAATTTCCGCGCCAATCTATAAACTTGATATTTTAGTTTATCACTATTAATGTATTTATTTTTTGATTTTATTTTATTTGAAAAGTATAGAAAGAAAGTCTAAAAATACATCCACATTAAAAATAACGCTGACATTTTTTTTTATGTGGGAGTGTATTTAATTCTCTTATTTGTTATGTATTAGGTGTGTAAATGAGTGATCTTAATTTATACATAAAGTATAAATTAAGATTTTTCATTTTTATTCTTGTTATCATGTTTTAATTTTTTTGTTTTCTTTGGGAAATAAGATAGACGTTTCCAATTGAAAAATACCTGGCCCTCCCGAACGGGTTTCTGACTAGCGGTAGCATTGGAACATGCTGTTGTGGCTTGGAAGGGCCATTTTAATATTAAATTATTGACAACATCATAAAAAGGAGAAACTATTTAACCAGGCTAATTATACGTTTAAATTACGTTTAATAAAAGTGTACTCCTTTAATAAAACAGGGGAACCCTTATAGGATTGTGTGTCCGTCTGTACGTCCGCCATGAACAGGATTCTTCGAATCTACTAGACCGATTTACTAGAAATTTGGTACACACTAATAAAAATTTGAGACCCAGCGTCTATGTATGTATGACGTGAATAGACGAATTGTGGGTAAATTACAGGAACATCGTTTAAGAGTTCATTATTCCAGATCACGGACTTCTTATCGGTATACTTGGCACATCTCTTAATATTTTTGTAATCGTGTACGGAACCCACGCGATTTCACCTCGTGTTTACTATCTATACCATTTATTTTTAAGAAAGTCACGATAGCCGAGTGGTTGGGTGGTCGGAATTTCGAGTCAAGAACTCGGGTCGAGTTCAATCCCCAGGTGGCAGGCTCGTACCAAAGGGTTTTTAAAAAACTTATGTACGAACAATATCGTTGGCTTGACATAAAGATGGCGACGGGCTCACCACCTGTCACGTTGTCCCGAAAATATTTCGGTGGAAGGTGGGTCGAAGGGACTTAAATGTCTAGACTAGACCGCTGTCTACCCCTGTATTAGGAATTACGTGAAGATATTTTTTATATTTATTTATTTATAACTTGCAACACCCACAAAAAGCAAAGCTTGTCTTGTTATTGCCATCTATTTATTAGTCTTTTTAATTATTAATAATTAAATAAAGAGACTAATAAATAATAATTGCGTACTATAACATGCCTACTATAAATGCCTACTATAACAATTAACATTTAATAGAATTAAATGCCTCAATAAATACATTAATTTATTACGTTATATATAGTTTATTATGCGATGTATAACGAAAATACTTTATTAATGTTATTAAAATTTTATGGAAAATAATTAAAATTTATTACTATTACTTATCCACAGATTACTGGATGGCCTTTATAACTACAATATACTACGGTGCGTTTAACTATATTTAATAGGATTTTTAAAATAAATGTGTATGGTTAGAAAACAAAATTGCCTCCAGTGGCAAGGATTCTACACCCTCACAGATACCTAATCAATTTATCTTTTGTGTTTGTCTACACTTTCAAGTTTGGAAATAATTGTATAAAAATAACTTCTACTATCATTAAAATAACTCTTGCTGTTATCAGGAAATATATAATTATAAGCTAAGATTTAGAAACAAATTAAAACATACATACATTAATCAGTACTGTAATATTCCCTGATGATTTATGCAGTCACAGGAAAAAAAATGTAATACTTTGAATAGTTCTATTTGATATATGTGAATAAAATATGAACAAAAATTTCACTTACCAAAGACAAAAGTGTTAGGAGCAAAGGCGAACGTCCTTGTGCCGACATGGTTGACATTGAATTGCCGGTATCTAACGCTATCGCTATTCCTCTTATACTCTTCATGTAACAGTTCATATTAAATACACAGTACACTCAACAGGGTATGAGAGTTTTTATGTTTGGGTTGTTATGTTAGCAAATTAACGTGTGAGTGAGACTGTGAATTGCTTACATCGCAACGTTGTACGTATATGTGGTAGGTACCTAATAGTAATTATTAGATGCTCCATATATCCTTTTATAGCATATTAGATATAAAATTTTAAACTGTTCACATAATAATCAACTTCTGTAGTACAATTAGCTTTCGATAATAAATAAATTTGGAATAAAAGTATAGTAAATTCTCTCCGCGGATTCGTCTACGTATTATGTCCGTATAACTGCCGGATACTCTGCAGACCCATAATATTACAAATCAAATTCATATTTAAGGTCTCTCGCATACGGGCCGTGAATTAATGAGGCATTTTGAAAATTTTTCGACCTCCCCCCCCCCCCCTTCCGTGGTAAGATATCGTAAAATTTTCCTGAAATCTCTCCCCCCTCCCCTAATCTTACGCGAGTTTCTTCAAAACTTCTGTTTGGACTGTAAATGTGTTGGATTATTGAGAAAAAAAATTAAACTTGTTCTATTACTTTTACTTTTATTGAAGACTAGCAAAGACAAGTATTTGTTTTCATGTTGTTCATATTAACGTAACTTAAAATCACAATCATAAAATAAAAAAAATCTTCACGCTATTCCCAATATAGGGGTAGACTGAGGTCTAGTCGGGACAATTAAGTCCCTTCGACCCACCTTCCACCGAAGACATTTTCGGGACAACATGACAGGTGGTGTGCCAGTCGCCGTCCATATAAATGATATTCATTATTTAATCAAAAAATTAAATAATGAATATCAAACAAAAATTAAGCAAATATTTATTCATTATTTCAGTCCATCGAGACTCTTGCACGGCCTCAAGAGTGACTTCTGGAACCAACATATCCAAGTGTTTTTTAATAAAATCATCTGCTCTTTCAACTTCGCTCTGAATTAGCCACTCATAGCCGTTGTCTCTCGCGCACAGAACTTCAGTAGCTCTTCTTGTGACAATCCGCGAGGGTCACAATTTACTCATAAATTCAAATTCTTCAAATAATTATTCACGCAATTTTACGCAATTTCTATGAGAGAAAAATAATTACGTGATATTGGCCAAGACTCCCCCTCCCTCCTAATTGAGATTTGGAAAGATTTAGCTTGATCCCCTCCCCCCCTAGAGCAGCTCACGTAATTAATGGACGCCCCCTAAGATGTATATCGTTTAATAATTGAGTATGATATGATGATATAATATCTGGTTATTGAGAAGCAAGCATCCATTTCAGAGACATTTTAGACAGAGGTCTCGACAATGAAGTCGTTTCGACCCAACTTCCACCGAAGGCGTTTTTAGGACAACGTGACAGGTGGTGAGCCTGTCTCCGTATTTTTTTGTCCAAGCCAACGATATAAATCATACACAAGTTTTGAAAAAACCCATTAGTACGAGCCTAGGGGACCGAACTTGGGGTCTCGTGACTCGAATTCTGGTCACCACTCGGCTACCGTAAGTAGCAACAAATAAACAACATTTTTAATATACCAGTATAAAATATGTATAGTGAACTAGTACTAATTAAGTTAGTCCAACACGCATGCCTGGTTTGTGATCTCGTAATCAACGCAAGACAGTAATATTTTTTTTAAATTCTATCGGTGCCCTTGAAAAACGTACATTTAAATTCAAACGGCTTTACCCCTACGGCGGCCCAATTATATTTTTTGTTTAGTTTTTGTTGTTTGCCGGGCCTGTTCTGCGAAGATCGATATAAATAACGTGTTTTTTATACTTTAGTGTTTCAAGGCTAGATAGAGGTAGGTAGATTGGTAGAGTAGATATATAGAGATTATATAGAGTAGGTATATATATATATATATATATATATATATATATATATATATATATATATAGATTCTTATGACACTAAAGTTTATTCAAAATGACCTCTGAATTTGAATACAGGCCTTCAATCTGCGCGGCCAGTCGTCTATCGCATCACGAACAAGGTCCAAGTCAATATCGGCGGCTGCCTTAATCAAGGATGCCTTGAGTTACTCCTAATTGGGATGAGGCTTTGAGCACGCCTTTTCCTCCAAATGTTGCCATATCTTGTAATCTAACGGATTCAAATCTGGACTGGAGACGGGCCAGTCTTCGTGCCCGATGAAGTCGATTTCACGCGCCGCCAGCCAGTCTTGTGTGCTCTTCGCTCTATGAGCTGGCGCCGAATCTTGTTGGAATACCCAGTGCCTATTATTGAACATGGTATGAGAAACAGGTTCCACAAGGTTCGTCATGACTGTATTTTGATACACAACTGCATTCGTTTTTACACCTTTCTCGCAAAAATGTACCTCTGTTAAGCCCCAATAAGAAACTCTCAACCATATTATGAGCGAGGATGGAAAATGACCTCGTAGGACACGCGGAATACGGTTGCTCGCTTCTTCACTACTGTGTGGGTACACCTTATCATTTTGTTTGTTGGAGCTCTCTTCTTCGGTAAAAATTTTTTCATCCGAAAAAAAAATTTCCCGATATTTTTTTCCCGCGTACCGCTTCAACAAAGCGCGGCAACTCTTCAATCTAGGGTCCATTAGACGAGCATTCAAACGATGTCCTGTTTTTCTTCGATATGCCTGAAGCCCTAAGTCTTTGTTTAACTTACTTTTCACCGTGGTTCTGCTTAACCCCATCTGAAGGGCCAACAGTTTCTGCTTACGTGTGTGATTTCTTTGAATTAACGCCTGCACAGCATTTATCACTGCTGGAGTCCTAACAGACCGAGGGCGACCACTTCTTGACCTGTCATCTACACTAGAGTCTTTACTGTATCGTTTGATGGTATGATAAACGAATCTTTTGGTTATATTAAAATTTTTCAGTATGTCAAAAATTTGAATTGGCGCGTAACCGCAACGATGCAACGTAATAACTGCAACACGGTTTTCTTTAAGCGTCCACTCCATATTTAAAAAGGAGTAAAATTCTAAAAAGTATACAGTTTTATTTTCATGAACAATTCGAAATTCGAATTCAATAAACTTTTTTGTGGCCAGCATTCTAAAAGAAAAGTTTTTACTGTGTGACGATACTTATGACCTGACTGTGTATATATATAGAGTAGAGAGATGACGTGATGGTAAGTCATTACCAACGCCCATGAACACCTGCAATACGAGAGGAATAGCAGATGCGTTGCCAGCCTTTGAGAAAGGTATAGGCTCTTTTATTGAAGGTCCCTAAGTCGTATCGGTCCTGAAAAACCGCTGACGGCAGCACTTCCATAAAGTGCAAGTGCGTGGCAGAAAATACCGCGAAAAACGCACTGGAATGCCAAGCATCAAGATGGTGTTGATGGAATTTTTGGCTATGCCGTAAGGTACGATTAGAAATTCAGCGGCTGGTATTAATCCGAGAAATTCCTCGGAGCACTCCCCGTAGTACATCTTGTAAAAAATGCAAAGAGATGCAACATCTCTTCGCAAAGCCAGCGGATCTAGCCAAGAGGCCAATTTGGCCTTCCCTTCCAAGTGACCGCGAAACTGAACGTTGCTCGATATGTCGACGCCTAGTCAAATAAAATCAAATCATTTATTCATCGACATAAGAACATACATTCATTTATCGATGGTCATTTTTAATCTACCACCGTTTCGTACTGAGGTTCCTCTAACGGAGAAGAAACAGGCGAAAGAAACTCCGTAGATATCCTCTTTTTGGTCAATATTTTTAACAATATAATGCATTATACAAATATAATGTGATATTTTCTAGAAATAGCTTGGGAGCGATCACCTCATTCCCAGGGGTTACTGTCATTATTATATTCATTTATATTATAATAACCCTTCCTATAAAGCTTTTCTTTAATAAATTTCCTAAACCTGTTAATAGACAGGCTTTGCACATTTACCGGGACTTTGTTGTAGAAGCGTATACACCGCTCTATGAACGAGTTACTTACTCTATGGAGTCTAGTAACCGGTGTTACAAGCTTGTGTTTGTTCCTAGTATTTACATTATGTACATCAGAAGTCTTGCTAAAAGTATTAATGTTTTTATGCACATACATTAAATTTTCACATATGTATTGAGAGGCCAGTGTTAAAATATTAATTTCTTTAAATTTCTCTCTAAGAGTTGGTCGGGAATTTAGACAATATATAGCTCGTATGACCCTCTTTTGTAAAACAAATACTATTTCTACGTCAGCTGCATGACCCCATAGCAGAATACCATATGACATTATGCTATGGAAGTAACTAAAATAAACAAGTCTAGCCGTTTGTACATCAGTTAAAAGCCTTATTTTTCTTACAGCATATGCTGCAGAGCTTAATCTACTCGCAAGTTGGGATATATGGGGGCCCCATTGAAGCCTCGCATCAAGTGTTATTCCGAGAAAAACAGCTGTATCCACAAAGCTCAACTCTCCCCCATTTATTACTTTAGTATCAACCTGTTTAACATTAGGTGTTGAAAATTTAATACATTTAGTCTTATTGCTATTTAAACGTAAATTTAAATAGCAATTGAATTGATTTAGCATTGAACCAATGGACTATTTTTGACATAGCATCATTTACCTCGTCAAGTGTAACAATATGTCGTTTTATTTTAAATATTATAGAGGTATCATCAGCAAATAATACTATATCGTGTTTATTCCCTAGTAAGGAAGGTAAATCATTAATATAAATGAGAAAAAGAAATGGACCGAGAATCGAGCCCTGCGGTACGCCCATAGATAGCTACCGTCGATCCAGAGGAATACGCACCGTTGATTGCCACTCTCTGAATTCTATTAGATAAATAAGACTTAATTAGGTCAAGAGCCGGATCTCTGATACCGTAATGGTGTAATTTCCTGACAACTATTTCATGATGAACGCAATCAAAAGCCTTAGAGAAAAGGCCTAGGATTCCGATATTGGCTGTGGCAACTACGATGGTGCTCTCAAAACGAGGTGATACGTCGAAGGGTTACTTTTTAGCGGTAAACGCGCAAACTTGTGTCTTTTTAGGATTGAACTGGAAGGGGTTCCTCGGGGAATCGGGCCGGCCATTCCCCGTAGTCAGGCCGGCAATATGGGTTTTACTTGGTTTGCCATGGGCGTTCAAGCCACGCTTGCTAAGCCCCACCGTCAGGACAAGGCGGGAACCAGTTTGAGTGTTGCTGTCAACTATTAGTAATATCAGCTGTTTTATAAAGTTGCTATTAAACAATTACATTGCACCATTCTGCATACGAAAATAAAATATAAGTTATAAATAAAATATTGTTAAATACTACCGTCACCACTTCGTTTATTCATTACCATTCAACGTACATAGTAATATTGAATCAGTTATAAGAATATGTAGTTAGGTAGGTATAATTTATAAATAAATAGGCTATAGTACCATAGACCACATACATACTCTTCGCCAGATTGTACATAAGACGGAAAAGTACAATTTACCATTGTGTCTGGAGTATGTGGACTATGAGAAAGCCTTCGATTCAGTCGAAATTTGGGCGGTGCTACAGTCTCTTCAGCGGTGCCAGATAGACTCGGTATATCAAGGTGTTGAGATTTCAATATGACGAGGCTACGATGTGTATCCGAGTACAGAAGAAACAAACAATTGAAGAAAGGCGTAAGACAGGGTGACGTTATATCCCAGAAACTCTTCACCGCTGCATTGGAAGATGTCTTCAAACTACTGAATTGAAAAGGATACGGTATTAACATCAATGGCGATTTTCATCACTCACCTTTGATTTACCGACGACATAGTCCTGATGGCAAGATCCGAGATGATCTGAGAAGTGATCTTTTACTGTAGGAAGCTCAAAGGCTATGGAAAGGACTATGCTCGGCGTTTCTCTGCATGATAGAATCCGTAATGAAGACATCCGCAGCAGAACCAGAGTAACCGACATAGCCGGAAGGATCAACACGTTTTCCAGTGTTTTATTTGCCATTCGAACTACATCTGTAACAATATAATACCACCGACAACGCGACACTTGTTCGCCTCAAAACAAGGCATTATAAAACGAGTAGTAGACTCCACGATGAGCGACCACAGAGTGAGAATTGAGTCGCTCGAGCAGTCTTTTATGACCTTGAGTAGCGCAACCGGCCGCCATCCCCACCGACAACCGCCGTTTGCGTCACCAACCTACCGGAAATAATATTTAAAAAGATTAGTTAGAGACGTTTGTCTGTTCATTCAGCAGTGTAAAACGTCTACTAACATTATATTTTATTATTTCTAACTGGTGTTGCATTTCATATTGTTTTCACATGCGGAATGGTGAAGAAAGGTGACAGAAAGGGGTCGAGGTTTTTGTTTTAAAATTTTATAATTTTAGTGTAAATGAAGTAAATATTGTATTTGTTTAAATTTATTTGCATAAATTCAACCTGTTTTAATCATTATAACTAACGTTAACCAACGTTCGTAACTAGTTGTAACTAACGTCACAATAGCCGAGTGGTTGGGTGGTCACAATTTTAAGTCAAAAGACCCGAGTTCAATCTCCAGGTACTCTCCTCCTACCAACGGATATTTTCAAAAACTTGTACGAACTATATCGTTAGCTAGGAAACAAGAACAGATACAAGAGAGATACAAGAAACTTCCTTTGCCGAAGACTAGAAAAGATCGGGGCTGCTGCGTGTTAGAACTACTAAGGCTGTTAATGATGGTAAGGCCAGAACTCGTCGAAACCCTATTAGGAAGCAAAAAATCTTGTCGCGAGAAATGAATATTCCCGCTAGGACTTTGTTGCTTATTATAAAACAAGACCTGAAGCCCGGTGCTTATCGTCGATAGACAGGACATGTCCCAAATCAATCTTCACAATTAAAGAGAGTGAATCGATCTAAACGTCTCCTGTCGTGATACGCAGGTCCAAGGCACAGAAATATCCTCTTTACCGATGAAATTTTCACGATTGAAGAACACTACAATCAGCAAAATGATAAAGTGAACGCTCACTGTTCTAAAGAAGCCGCTCGGTCAGAAAGGTACATCGTGGTCATCATCCTGCGTCAGTAATGGTTTGGTGGGGCGTGTCTTATCAAGGAGTCATAAAACTACATTTTTGTGAAAAAGGAGTGAAAACTACAGTCATAGTGTTCGATTCAGTCTTGAACCATGTAGTGTAACTTTTTGGCAATACACTTTTTAAAAATATAACGTGGATTTCCAGCAGAACGTTGCACGTGGTCATTAGGCACGAACTAAACGAAAATAACAGTGGTAGAGCCACGCATCAGCTTCTGTTGTTGTATGAATGGGCCGGCTCGACCGGGAAAGTACCACGAACTCACTGAATATCGGCGTGAAGTAGAAGTCTAACAAACTTCTGCGTTTGTTGCACGGGTTTCAGTGGTCGCCTTTCTTAGGGATCGGGTGCACCAAAGCTGTCTTCCATGCCTTCGGGACGGCGCCTAGAGAGTGGGAGTACTAGAAAAGACGCGTTAGAACCGGTGCCATCTCTGGAGCACACATCCTTGACACAATAGGGGGGATTCCATAGAGCCCACTCGACCTTTGGATGTCACTGGAGAGGAGTGTTTTGCGCACTGAGCTCTGAAAAAACGAGCACTCACTAAATGGGATGGTCGCCAGTGAGTTCCTCCTGTCATCGTGAGTCGAGTTGGACACAAGAAGTGAACCTAGAAGATCGGATTTTTCTTTGCGTCATGGGCCAGTGAATTGTTCTCCCTGTGCAGAGATGGAAGTGATGGCTGCCTGAAATTCCCTTGGAAGGCCTTGGCGAGCTACCAGGACGCACAAATTCCCGAAGGAAGACGAACTAGTTTCTGGCCAATTCTGGCCAGAAACTAGTTCGTCTTCCTGACGCACGAAGGCACCCATAGACGCGAGGGTGATCGTTGCTGTCTATGCCTTCCTTACTTTCAAGGCTGCTGAGGCGTTGAGAACATGTATCCTCTCTGACGTATAGACAAACCCCAGCCCAAGGCACAAAAAAATGTTCCAGCTTGTACGCCGGGAAGAAAAGATAAGGGGTATCCGCCGGAGAAGATTATGTATAGTACCTATATTAGGATTATGTAATATATCAGGCATAGGTAGTTTTTTTTTAAAGAAAAGGGAAAGTCACGATAGCCGAGTTGATGGGTGGTCGAAATTTCGAGTCGAGAGACCCGAGTTCGATCCCCAGGTGGCAGTACCAATGAGTTTTTCAAAAACTTATGTACGGATTTCATCGTTGGCTTGGACATAAAGGCGGCGACGGGCTCACCACCTGTCACGTTGTCCCGAAAATATCTTCGGTGGAAGGTGGGTCAAAGGGATTTAATTGTCTAGACTTGACCTCTGCCTACCCCTGTATTGGGAATTGCGTGAAGATATTTTATTTATTTTTTTAGAAAAGGGAGGCAAACGAGCAGGTGGCTCACGTGATGGTAAGTGATTACCGCTGCCCATGAACACCCGCAATACCAGAGGCATAGCAGATGCGATGCCGGCCTTAGAGTGCCCCCCCCCTCAGAATAGGGGGAGGGGGGGGTGTGGTCCTCCGTGCCACCTGCACTCACCAGACGAAACGCAGAAGTTTGTTAGACTTCTACTTCACGCCGATATTCTGTGAGTTCGTGGTACTTCCCCGGTCGAGCCGGCCCATTCATGCAACAACTGAAGAAGCTGATGCGTGGCTCTACCACTGTTATTTTCGTTTAGTTCGTGCCTAATGACCACGTGCAGCGTTCTGCTGGGAAATCCACGTTATATTTTTAAAAAGTGTATTGCCAAAAAGTTACACTACATGGTTCAAAACTGAATCGAACACTATGACTGTAGTTTTCACTCCTTTTTCACAAAAATGTAGTTTTATGACTCCTTGATAAGACACGCCCCACCAAACCATTACTGACGCAGGATGATGACCACGATGTACCTTTCTGACCGAGCGGTTTCTTTAGAACAGTGAGCGTACACTTTATCATTTTGCTGATTGTAGTGTTCTTCAATCGTGAAAATTTCATCGGTAAAGAGGATATTTCTGCGCCTTGGACCTGCGTATCACGACAGGAGACGTTTAGATCGATTCACTCTCTTTAATTGTGAAGATTGATTTGGGACATGTCCTGTCTATCGACGATAAGCACCGGGCTTCAGGTCTTGTTTTATAATAAGCCCCGCATATAATAACACGCAGCAGCCCCGATCTTTTCTAGTCTTCGGCAAAGGAAGTTTCTTGTATCTCTCTTGTATCTGTTCTTGTTTCCTAGCTAACGATATAGTTCGTACAAGTTTTTGAAAAAATCCGTTGGTAGGAGGAGAGTACCTGGAGATTGAACTCGGGTCTTTTGACTTAAAATTGTGACCACCCAACCACTCGGCTATTGTGACGTTAGTTACAACTAGTTACGAACTATTAGTTATAATGATTAAAACAGGTTGAATTTATGCAAATAAATTTAAACAAATACAATATTTACTTCATTTACACTAAAATTATAAAATTTTAAAACAAAAACCTCGACCCCTTTCTGTCACCTTTCTTCACCATTCCGCATGCGAAAACAATATGAAATGCAACACCAGTTAGAAATAATAAAATATAATGTTAGTAGACACTGCTGAATGAACTGACAAACGTCTCTAACTAATCTTTTTGAATATTATTTCCGGTAGGTTGGTGACGCAAACGGCGGTTGTCGGTGGGGATGGCGGCCGGTTATAATAGTCATAAAAGAGTCATAAAAGACTGCTCGAGCGACTCAATTCTCAATCTGTGGTCGCTCATCGTGGAGTCTACTACTCGCTTGATAATGCCTTGTTTTGAGACGAACAAGTGTCGCGTTGTCGGTGGTATTATATTGTTACAGATGTAGATCGAATGGCAAATAAAACACTTGAAAACGTGTTGATCCTTACGGCTATGTCGGTTACTCTGGTTCTGCTGCGGATGTCTTCATTACGGATTCTATCATGCAGAGAAACGCCGAGCATAGTCCTTTCCATAGCCTTTGAGCTTCCTACAGTAAAAGATCACTTCTCAGATCATCTCGGATCTTGCCATCAGGACTATGTCGTCGGTAAACCAAAGGTGAGTGATGAAAATCGCCATTGATGTTAATACCGTATCCTTTTCAGTTCAGTAGTTTGAAGACATCTTCCAATGCAGCGGTGAAGAGTTTCTGGGATATAACGTCACCCTGTCTTACGCCTTTCTTCAATTGTTTGTTTCTTCTGTACTCGGATACACATCGTAGCCTCGTCATATTGAAATCTCAACACCTTGATATACCGAGTCTATCTGGCACCGCTGAAGAGACTGTAGCACCGCCCAAATTTCGACTGAATCGAAGGCTTTCTCATAGTCCACATACTCCAGACACAATGGTAAATTGTACTCTTCCGTCTTATGTACAATCTGGCGAAGAGTATGTATGTGGTCTATGGTACTAAAGCCTCTTCGGAAACCAGCTTGTTCAAGAGGCTGGAAGTCGTCTAATCTGCTTGATAGGCGATTCGTGCGTATAGTTCTTACAAAATGATGACCCAACTACAAACATTTGGCACTGTTATATACAGCCTATTTTGACACTAATAAATCGAAATAGTCATAATAACAACTAATATAATTCTATCATTGATTTGTAACAATTAATTTTACAGTATCCTTATTTATTTATAAATTATACCTACCTAACTATACATTCTTATAACTGATTCAATATTACTATGTACGTTGAATGGTAATGAATAAACGAAGCGGTGACGGTAGTATTTAACAATATGTTACCTGGTTTCGAGTACAGCGGTGATGGTGCATCTTTCATAACTTATATTTTATTTTCGTATGCAGAATGGTGCAATGTAATTGTTTAATAGCAACTTTATAAAACAGCTGATATTACTAATAGTTGACAGCAACACTCAAACTGGTTCCCGCCTTGTCCTGACGGTGGGGCTTAGCAAGCGTGGCTTGGACGCCCATGGCAAACCAAGTAAAACCCATATTTCCGGCCTGACTACGGGGAATGGCCGGCCCGATGTGGTTGATCCAAGTGGGCTTAGACAGCCCACTTAGGATGCGCGTTATCGAGCGGTGGCGACAGTGTGTGTGTCGCTGCCTTCGAACCACTGTCAGTGCCCTCCACAGCCAAGGTGGAGTTTTGGTATTTTGTTTCACCATGCTCCCTATCCACCGAGACTCTGACGGGGGTCGCACCGCGCCTGAGGTAGGGCCCCGAGAGATTTTGAGAGGCGCTGCTCTCCCTTCCCTCCGGCCGAAATGTGGTCTGCGGCGGTGCCATTTGGGCTGGTACTCGGTCAAGCACCCGCCTTCCTGAGCCCCATGGCCTCCAGGTGGCGGACTCGAGGGGCTCTTTACCCACATGGGTTTGGAGTCCAAGGAGGTAGGTAGACGCGTCTGTGTTCCAGCGCGTCTAGCTTGGTGACGACATTATCTTCCGTAGAGGGACTGCCTTGTGTGGACAGCGTGGGTGCGGTCGCGGATGTGTGCGAGAGCGTTTCCGTGGTCCATCCAACATGCGGCCAATGAGGAGGGGTTTTAGTCGGTGCAAGCCCGACATCATCCGTCTTTGTCCCCGCGGGGGCTGGTACAGGATAAGTTTTTCCCCACGTAAAAAATAATAAGTGAGTCTTGATAATGAAATCGGCTACCGACAAATGGCGGTTTAAGCAGCAGCGACTGAGGTACAAATTATCTGGTAAAAATTATTAGTATAAATTATCGACGACGCCTTTGGCCAGCGTGGCGATTATGAGAAACTGGTATGCGAGATGCATACGTCCTGCAGTGGACCTTTAGTTATTCGATAAAACAATATAATAAATAAATATCTTCACGTAATTCCCAATACAGGGCTAGACAGAGGTCTAGTCTAGGCAATTATGTCCCTTTGACCTACCTTCATATATACCAAATATACGTATATTATATGACGTAAATAAATATATAATAATATATTACGAGACGTAGAGAAATCGTCAACATACAGGTACTGTATAACGCAGTATAGTACGTATACGTATATTATATGTATAAAAAATAAATAAATATCTTCACGCAATTCCCAATACATTGGTTAGACCGAGGTCTAGTCTAGACAATTAAGTCCCTTTGACCCACCTTCCACCGAAGATATTTTTGGAACAACGTGACAGTGGTGAGCCCGTCGCCGTCTTTATGTCCAAGCCAACGATGAAATTCGTACATAAGTCTTAGAAAAACTTATTAGTACTGCAACCTGGGGATCGAACTCGGGTCTCTTGACTCGAAATTCCGACCACCCAACCACTCGGCTATCGTGACTTTATTTCACGTTTCATGTAGTGATTCGATGAGTATTCTATATGGCTGAGATTGACGTTATTTGCAGATCTTACTACTTAGTAGTAAGATGTTACATCTCTAATCCGTCTCGTGTAAGGATTGGCTATAACCACTACGTTTAGCAAACCGGTTGATGATCACAGTACTAACAACTTACTCTGCTTTCCGTAACCGGTTTGGTTTGGAATTTTCCAAGATTTTTTTATCGTCCGGGAGTCAAACCTCGGAGAAGATATCTTGAAAACACGACATTTGTGTTGTCGGGCTGTCGATTCAAGGTGATTAACGAGACTATACTACTAAATATTATTTTTTATAACAATATTTGAAGGTGGTGCATTTCAATATTGGAAAGTGTTTTTATAAAAAAATATTATGAAATCATTATCTTTTGGTCTGGTATAGTAAGTCTAAGGTAAGGTTAATATTTTATTAAAGATGTCCACGCAGTTCATTAATCAAAAGGTGTATTGTTAGACGTTTTCATTTTTATATTCTTATATCATTAAAAATAAGTTTGTAGTACGATTTTTCAACCATCAATATATATACAAAAAAATATAAAAATAATAAACAAATGAAAGAAACGGGTAGTGGAACTAAATAACACATGTAAAGTTTTTCATACAGACACTTTACTTCACTCACAATAACAAAAAGTTACCAATGTAATTAAAGCACCTGTAGAGCAAATCAATTGGAATGTAAAATTACACAATCAAAAAAACAAACATATAGATGAAACACTGACAACGATTATTTTTTTTTTCAATAATAAGGAGTTATTATAACAATATACTTTCAATAGAAATTAAACCGGATCATATTTTGTTTACAAGTTATGCCAAAAATATGTTCTTTAATCCAATCTTGTCATATCATACCTACCTATCCGAATAGGAAGTATAGAAGCACTTTTTGCATAAAAATCTCGCATAGCATTGGTCAATTTCTATCAAAAATAACATGTATGTACGTACAAATAAAGAGATGTCTTTACTTCACCCAGCAGTGCGTTTCTCAATCTACAATTTCCGTTAAATTTGTGTAATCAATCATATATAAAACCTTATATTACATTAAAGCGATATTATTGGCTATTCACGTACACACCTCTACTATTATTGTGCTTTTTGCAATAATTGCTGTAATGATTAATGTTATAGTGAGCGTCAGAGATATAAAAAGAACAAAAATAACTTTCATCCAGTTAAGTCCAGATCTTACGAAGAAGTAAAAGTATGAAATCTCATAGAAAATTATAGAATGTGTATTTTCTATTTTATGCGGTATATTATTAATCACTACAGCAATCGTATTTCTAAAGAAGGTACATGAATGTCGACTAAAACAATACTATTATTGAGATCCTATTCTAATTATAATCAATATTTCTTTCTATGTGCTATCGAAAAATATGTTTTATATGAATAATTAGGTACATTACAGTTTTGATGTGTCTAGTGATCACAAATAATTTTAAAATAATTCCAAGATCAGCTCGGAGGACTATGAACTATAATCACATGTTGATAAGATAATTATTCCCTTGTTGTCGATGTGACTTAATTATCTCAAGGACAATTCGGTGTTCAAATTTTCATAATATTTGAACTTATAAGCAATTTTCGCTATACGAGAAAAATAATCAATATCATATTCAAATTTAGAATTTACAAGGAACATGATGTATGCCAAAATATTTCACTATAAATAGAATTCTTCACACTAAATAATTGTAATAGAAAATATATTTTCATAAAATATTGGATCAGAGTAAATCTACCCATTACAAGTTTTGCTACAAAAAATAAAAAAGAATGAGATTCCAGAAATAGGATCATAACAATTAAATCTATTTTAAAGCTATATAACTATAACTGCATGGTAAATACCAATTTGTAAGTTCTTATTCACTTACAATCAACATATAAGAACCTCTTTTAACATAAATCCCAAAAATCATTTATAAACACAATTTGCGTACCTTAACTGAGATACATTTAAGGAAAATATAATTAAGTGACTCTCCCCAATGATATTCAGCGGCTAGCAGAGATTTTCAGAGTGGCTTAGGCAAGTTTCTTTTTTTTAATTATTAGGTTTTATTATGAAAAAATTATCTGCCTTAATACTTAAAAGAAATTCATATATGCCACTCATTATATTTAACTACAATATTATGTCTTGTGGTTGGACTGTTTATATACTTTTATTATACTTAAGGAAGAAACTCAGCTTTAAACAAAGATTCTCCACAAATTGGAGGCTATGGTGTGACAATACCATTATAAGAGTACCTTCACAAGTATAACTAATAATAGATGAGGGTACAACAAGCAACTATTTAGAAATCTATTACCCATATAGGGGATATTGATATTATGTAATGCATATTTCAAAGGAACAATCGCGAGCTTTTAAAATAAAAGCTGATAAAATTAAGGTACCATTAACCGATTGCAAAAGAATAAAAAAGAAAGTATAATAATGTATTTAGTAATAAATGTAATTAGTATTTAAATATTTGAATTGAATTTAAAATTAATTATTAAATCATTAAGTTCACGCAACGCTCGAGTCTAACCATTTAACGTGCAAATGCAATGTACTGTCACGAGGAGAAGGCATGTACGACTATTGTAGTTTTAATAATAGTAAAGTATTGGAAAAAATAGTACCAACCACGTCGCAATCGAAAACTTTCTAGTATCCCTTTATTATTAGTTATTCTTACGGTAATTATAAATTATAATTAGAAGTCTATAGAATTTTGAATAATGACTATATTCTTGTACATCGCTGCAGCACATTATCCGTTACATTCATAACTCTAAAATCATAATAACTTCACTTTATCTTTCTATTGGCGCGCATTAATTACATTCGATACAGCAAAAGGTCTTAGCAGACGAATGATTTCTATTTGATTAAGAAGCACACCTTACTCTTTAAAATGAACTGGTTCATGTATTATGCTGAATTTTACATCATATAATACTTATGTGTTTCATACCTTTATACGTTGCTTCGCCAAATGAACATATTTCTCTAACATCTACCACCTACATGCAATAATAACGGCTACGTTTTTAATAGTAAATATAGACACTATTATACATTTGCGATATATATTCAATCCCCTAATATATCACGAGTTATGTTAATTTTTTATTCTTCTTATTCTTCTTCTCTTTGTAATTAACAGCCAATTATAAAGAAAAAGCGGATGCATTAACTTTCACAATGAACGAGTATTTTCTAAATAAATTATACCAGATAGAAACAATGTATTTGTACCCCACTAAGCTCTTAACTAGTCAGACTAGTCAGTCAGAGTTTTATATGATCTTTTTTTATAAAATTTGAGATTCAAACTGCAGACCATAAAATGTATAAGATCGCCTTACTAAACTATGGAGATTGCGTATAATCACCATGGCAACACTGAAAATGTTTTCATTTCATCTTCTACTTGAACTGAATTGGTTATAAGCTTGGATAACAAGATGAATTACATATTTCAATAATCATTTAATACATCAAATATTCTAACTCTTTTTTATACTTACATATTTACTTTCTTCATATAAGTGGTTAATTTTCATAAAACATATCTTAAATATTCTCCGCATTTAGCAGAAATATGTATATGTGCAAATATATTTATTACAAAACAACATCATTCCAAAAGTAGCAAAAATTATTACGTACTAATAAAATTAACACACAATTCACTGGCACATTAATTTCAGTGAACAGTAATCATTTTATATATTCGTTGTTGTTGCCCATTGATATACACTATACGTATATACTAACTGCAAAATGGCATCATATTGAAAAATGGCAAATTTGCGAATGAAATGCGTTTAAAATATTTAAGAAATCATAGTATTATACGTATATAAGAATGTTTTGGTTGGCGTGGACGGTATGTAAATAAATGATGATTAATAAATTTCAATGTATGGAATAGCAAATCTATGTTATGGCAAGACTTAAATGTAGGAAACCTTTTCTAGTTACATAAAGAACTAAAGGAAAGGCTTAGTTAAAGCGGAACTGATATCAATATTTGTACTCGTACATATGGGTAATTAGGTTTTTGATTACTTAATTCACGAGTTTCATTAATCAAGACCAGGCGAAGTAACGGCCGGAAAGCTCGTAAGCTATACATGTACCCGTATGAAGATGTATGGCTTGTCGAAATTGTATAACATTGAAATTAAAATAGACACAAAATTATTTAAAGTCCTTATTACATTTCTTCCTTGCTTGCTTGCTGAATAATCTAAATATTAAGTACAAGTGGATCGAAAGAAAGTAGACTAAAAATTTTATTGAGCGCAAATAAACACAGAGAAAATTCTGGAAATTCTTTTGAGTTTACGACTTTATCGGTTTTAAAGTCCTTTAGTTACTCTTAAAATGCTAAAATGGAATGTTGAAAGAAGAAAACTAATGTAAATCGTACTTCACCATTAGGTTATATAAATATAAGACGATTAAAATATATTGCTAAACCGCTTAGTAAAAATTATTACGAAATAGAAAAAAAAGGTTCATATAAAAAGACAAAATAATGCAAAGCTCCCTTAATGCAATAAATTAATAAAGGGCCCATTATAAATATTAAATAATACTATAATACGAATTAAATAATACCATTATAAATACTAAAGAAATAAATCCCTAACGAGCCTGGCAGTGAAACAAGCAAAACGATTTTTTAAAATAAATGATATGGCGTCATTTCATATTAATCACTGCTAGAAACATCGGATAACGGAAAACATCGGAATTAAAAAATAATAGTTTAACAAACTAAAACACACGCTTTATATAGAAAACCGAACTAAAAAATAGAAAATAAATTTTAATAAATTTAAATTAAGAATAGCGTTAAAAATTTCAATATAAATTAATAATAGTGTGAATAAAAAAAATATTTTATTTAAAAAAAGCGTAAGCACCCTACGTTTTTTTAAATAAAATATTTTTTTAAAGGTATCATCAAAATGATAATCACTCTACTCATATCTGTCAATAAAATATTTATAACTATTGACCCCATGCACCCTACGCTTTTTTCAAAATAAAATATATTTTTTTCAGTTTATAAAAAGCGTGTTTTTTAGTTTTTTTTTTAATATTATTTATTTTTAAATTTTTAGTTTTTTTTTTTTATCAAATAGTGTATTGTCATCGGTCCTCGATAAATCTACAAATGTTTGAACGAAATCTGGCCGTTTCAAGTGGGTCAAAATCGAGCTCAAAGTAGTCGGTTACAAACATACAGGTGAAGCTAATAAAAGCGTGTTTAAAAAACGTCGTGAACGGTACTCATTTCAAGCCAACCATATATGTCCAAGAAACAAATTAAATTTTATTTATTTAAAATCAAATAGAGTATGACTTTATACTCTTGTGTATATTAAAATAATGTATCCTGGATTTTTAATTCGGTATTTCAATGTAATATGAAATATAAATCTTTAAATTCTGTTTATTATATAAATTTAGTAAGAGATACCAACACGAAAGCAATTGTACAACTATGTAGTTGTAATGGTTTTCATAAACAATTAAGGAATACATACATACAATCAAGACGACTTACTAGAAAAGTATAACATTATTCTAGAGATTTGGAAGTACGAGTATTCTGTAAAGACTAATAATTTTGTGCAAAATGATAGAATCTTTATCCATCAATTCTTTTGTTATGGTGGACTCTTCTCGCTTGTGCTACGCTAGCATTAAGCGCTATAACAGCACAGAAAGCAAGTAACGCAAACCTTTACCATATAATTACACGCAAAAAGCATATTTCGTCATGTAACTCGACTTAAGTATAGACAACTAACTACACGTGTCGTATGCATACAAACAAAAAAGAAATATGTATATATAGAAATATCTTCAAGCCAATACTGATACTGGGATAGAGATCTAAACAAATCAATATTTCGACCTACCGGATCGTATAACGGCTGGTATATATAAAGTTCCCATATACATAAAAAAAAAATTAGATAAATATACATATATACCAATTAACCATTCACGACTCGAGTACAAACATTTATATAAATCACACAAGTGTTTGCCCCTTGCGGGATTCGAACCCGCAACACAGCTTCGGAAGCAGAGAAACTACTAACTAGGCCATAGGGTCGTTATAAATCGACGTGCTCTTGGTGTATTGCGCTGACTAACGCCGTTGGCTATACTATTTTATAGTACAAACTTTTCATTGCACTTATAGCTACGGTTGTGCGCTGTGAAGCTATTTATATAAAGTGTATATATGTGTGTATAGACATTGCGAGATATGCTGACCGTATATATTATAAAAATAATAGAAGAAATCTGTAATACAAACTAAGCTAGATAAAATAAAGCTTATTAATATATACGTTTAAGAGTGCTTACAAAAATTAAATAATTTTGGTTAAATTTTTCTTTTCAATTTTTCATAAATAAATATCTTCACTCAATACAGGGGCAGACAGAGGTCTAGTCTACAATTAAGTCCCTTTGACCCACCTTCCACCGAAGATATTTTCGGGACAGCGTGACAGGTGGTGAGCCCGTCGCCGTCTAAATGTCCAATCTTTTTTATTATTTTTTTTTTTTTACTTATTTATACATATTTCCGATTGTGCATCTCGCAATGTCTGCTACAGGTGTGTGGTAGGGTTCAGGCTACTATCGGCGTGTAGCGTCGTACTCCTTGACGATCTCTGGAATGGCGTTGGGTTCCACGGGCACCTGCTGCATCAGCTCGTCGAGGTTACGTACGTAACTTAACTTACGGAAGAACTTGGAACTGCAAAGTAACAAGGTAACTTAAAATTAAGCTGTAAATTATGTGTATGTTAAATGGAAAATTTATATACATTTCCTTAATGTTTCACCAACCATCTTTAGAATTTTATCTATAATGTAAAGTCACGATAATCGAGTGGCTGGGTGATGGATTCGAGTCAAGAGACCCGAGTTCGATCCCAAGGTGGCAGGCTCGTACCAATGGGTTTTTTCAAAAACTTAATTACGAATTATACCGTTGGCTTGGACATAAAGACAACGACGGACTCAACATCGGTCACGTTGTCCGGAAAAATGCCTTCGGTAGAAGATGGGTCGAAAGGACTTAATTGACTAGACCTCTGTCTACCCTTTTATTGGGAATGGCATGAAGATATCACATATATAACTATAACATGTCTAAGGTTCCTTCACCCGAATTAGAGCAGAGTAATGAAGTTAAAAATATATTACATTTTATTTTATTTTATCTCAACAGTTAACTAAACAGTGGCAAGTTTCAATACACGGTTAATTTTATGCACAGACTTACCTAACAAACGGCTTTGTTATAACAACAAATGACTTCAGCCAGAATGTGGGATGCACCAGGTACAAATGCTTCAGACTTTTTCGTAACCTAAGAAAAAAAATATATCAGTAATTTTTGGATCGTATGCATGCGGAATAATTTAACTACACCATCAAATCTTTCCCCTGGTAAGTACCTGAAAAAGTGGTCAAAGGAAAAAGTTTACCCGAAGGAAACTAGGGAAGTCAATAAGTGGGTAAGCTGTACCTATGTTAGCAATTATTGTAATTGTTAAATGAGAAAAATTTTAACTTAGCTATCAGTCAGTGAAATTCCCGATAAAATTAATAAAAATTCCAGTTAAAAATTTATAAAGAAATAAATCGACATTAGCCGTAACAAACAGATAGAAAGTCAGACAAAAATTATTTTTGATGTTAGTACCGTATATACTTTCATATGCATTTAGTAAAAAGCACAGGCTCTTTTATTTATATGTATAGATGTTTAGATATATTGAAGAACTAAGGGAAGCGATCAAAGCCAATTGAACCACACAACTTGAAAGTCCAAGTCCATGCTTGATTTAAAAAAAAATCTTATAAAGAATACGTATAAAAGTATTTTTTTATTTTTTTGTTTACAACTCATGCCTTAAATAGTAATAATAAAATTAAGCACTACCTATTTAATTATGAATCTTTTATTCTTAAAAGAAATCTTTTATTAAAATATGTAAAACATTCTTAACAGAACATTTTTCGCACTTTTCCCAATAAAGAGGCAGCCAGAGGTCTAATCTCTTCCTAACGACCCACATTTCCCCGCAGCATATTTTGAGCCAACGTGACTGGTGGTAAGCCTGTCGCTATCTTCATGCCCAAGCCAACGATATAAATCGTGTATAAGTTTTAACAAAAATCATTGGTACGAGCTTACCTTTTGGGAACAAACTCGGGTCTCTTGGCTCGAATTCCGATCACCGAACTTCACTTTCGAAACATCAAACGTTTATATATCGAGTTATTGATAATCCAACTGACTTGAATTTACCAAAAGAATTACATTTCATCAGTGCGCAACTGTACGGAAAAAAGCTCAGGTGGTCATAAAACGACGACCTTTACGTCACTCGTCAATGGAGATCGCCATTTCGAGGTACACGGATTCAATTCCCGGACGGGTCAATGTAGAAAAACCACTTTTTCACTTACTACATTTTCTCGGGTACGGGTGTTGTGCCTTCGTTGTCTCCGATACCCAAACCACAAGTGCTTTAACATCTTATATTGGGATAGGAGCAATGTATGCAATGTTGTCCTATATATGCCCTAAATATATGTATTTATTGAATAATAAAACAAGTCTGTCAGAAGTTTCGAAGACATTCACGAAAAACAAAATATGGCGATACGAAGCTAGTAATAAATACAATTAAACTTCTACACAAACCATTAGAACGGCGCACAAAGATAGGTTACCTCCGATCGATCAGTTTATAGCACTCGTGCAGCCATGCAAAAGTCGGCAGCCGTCTCCTGCCCGCGCTACCGTGCAAATACACCAGCACGTAATCATCTGTCACCAGTCGCTCCAAACTCCAAATCACATATCTGTAACAAAAGTTTTAAATGTAAAAATTAAGTAAAAGATACGTTTTTATGGGTCGGTCGGTGACGGGCTCACCAACTGTCACGTTGTCCCGAAAATATCTTCGGTGGAAGGTGGGTCGAAGGGACTTAATTGTCTAGACTAGACCTATATCTACCCCTGTGTTGGGAATTGCGTGAAGATATTTAGTGAGCCCGTCGCCGTCTTTATGTCCAAGCCAACGATGAAATTCGTACATAAGTTTTTGAAAAACTCATTGGTACTGCCACCTGGTGGTCGAACTCGGGTCTCTCGACTCGAAATTCCGACCACCCAACAACTCGGCTATCGTAACTTATGACTAGAATTATTTTAGGTACAATTGTTTATTAACTGTGCCGATGTATCAGATCCGAGATTGTTTCCTTTGAGGCATTGCAGATGCGTTGCCACCCTTAGAGTGCCCCCCCCCCTCAGAATTGGGGGAGGGAGGTGTGTGGGCCTCCGGTTACCTGCACTCACCAGTCGAAACGCAGAAGTTTGTTAGACTTCTACTTCACGCCGATTTTCTGTGAGGTCGTGCTGCTTCCCCGGGTCGAGCCAGCCCATTCATGCAACAACAAAAGCTGATGCGTGGCTCTACCACTGTTAAAAAACAATCCTATCCAATCACAATGTAACACTCACAGGAACAAATTGTCCATAACGTATCTGTAGTCGGGGCGCGCCGTGTCGGGCAGGTGGCAGGCGCTGAACACTATGATTGCCGCCCCGCTGCTCTCGTACCCGCCGTGTGACAATACACGCTTGTAAGGCTCTATAACCTATGGACAAATGGAACGAAAACATACAATTACGAACGAAAACAAACAACATACAATATGCAGATTTGCCTATATAATCATATATCAATCATATAATCACGACAGCCGAGTGGTTTGGTGATCGGAATTCCAGTCAAACACCAAAGTTCGATCCCCGGGTGACAGGCTCGATCGACGACAGACCAATGGGATTTTTCAAAAACTTATGTACGATTAACATCATTGGTTTGGACATAAAGACAGCAACAGGCTCACAACCTGTCACGGTGTCCCAAAAATATCTTCGATGGAAGGTAATTCTAGGGGACTTAATTATCTAGACCTCTGACTACCCCGGTATTGGGAATGGCGTGAAGATTTGCTTATGCTTACTACTTATGTACTGACAACTGAGGCCAAATAAAATCAAATATTTTTATTGCATATCATGTAACAATTAGGGTCTTTAGTATTAAATTATAGTTCCTGTGATAACTCGCAACTTACGAGACGAGAGGGTAAATTATTTATTTTAAAACTATAAAAAACATCATATTAAGCTATAAATGTACTACATAAAGTTCATATTTATATACTATTTGTAAACATAATTATAAAACTTTTATAGAATTTAAAATTTTTATTTAAAACTCATTACCTACTCAAGATTTCGTTACGTACGTACGTCAAGATTCGTAGAAACATTTGGGTGTGACATATGTTCATAATATATTATCACATTTAAAGAAAAATAATGTTTTGTTTATATGAATAAATAATAAAGGTTTTCCATACCTTCATATCGCAAGTAACATTGCGGCCACCGTGTGGTACAGTTAACCACGACCTCTCGTCGTGCATCTCTTCCGCAGCTGAATATTCAGGTATGGGATCACTGGACTCGCTTGCTGTGTTTGTTGATTTCGACCTGAAAGTTTTATTTTCATATACAGAAATTAGAATATGTATAAATCATATTCGTTTTGCTACCTGATACAACTAAATTATGCAAATTATCAATCAAATAATTTGATATTATGAAACAATGATCAATTCAATATTATTATTTGTAAAAGTATTAATGATTACAGTCTATTTTATCACCAAACACATAGTGGAGGAAACATGAAAAAAGAAAATCAAAGGGTAAGTTCTATTTGGAGGCCTTATCGCAGGATAATGATCTCTTCTAGGTAACCAAATGTGAAAAGAAACTGTGTTATATGTACATGGTATGTGCTGCAATATTTTAAAGTATTTAGTTTTATTACATGAAAATTAAACAAGAACATTTTTTTATTATTCATTCAGCTCTTGATTCACAGATTTAAAATTAGCTACTAACACAATATGAATTCAATTACTCAAAAGAAAGTACCTTTTAGTATCTTCCCCCTCACTGTCAGGCTGCTTCTCAAATTCTTGGTCAGGTTCTGGTGGCTCATCTTCTGACTCCAAGGAGCACCCACTTACACTATCTAAACTGCATTGATCATCTTCCGGAGGCTGGTGAAATACAAGAATATGTTAACTTATATTGGCTCTTATTATATTTTAAAAAATAAAAAATAAAACAGATCGATAGTGATCTCGACAGTTAAGTCTTTACAAATCAACTTCCGCCGAAGAGATTTGTTGGGACTACGTGACAGGTGGTGAGCCCGTCGTCGTCTTTTTATCCAAGCCAACGATGTAAATAGCACATAAGTTTTTGAAAAACCCATTGGTACAAGCCTTTGAGATCGGTATTGGGTCTCATGACTCAAATTCTGATCACCAAACCACCCGGCTATCGTGACTACATATGGAAATTGTATAATTTATGTATGGATTTTTATGTACATTAAAATGCCTAACTAATTGTTAAAACTGATCCTAATTACACACAAAACTTGTACGTCCCATAGACATTGAACCCGTTAAATTTGAATCTTATTTCATTCTAGAATCAACTTGAACATACACACAAATTTCAATCACATTCAAAATCATCAAAATTGGCTCGACTGTTTAGGTGGAGTTCAGTCAGTCCAGCTGGAAGGATTATACATATAAAGATAAAAGGTAAATAAATAAATAAATATCTTCTCGCAATTTCCAATACAGGGGCAGAACTCTGTCTAGTCTAGACAATTAAGTCCCTTTACCCACCTTCCACCGAAGATATTTTCGGGACAACGTGACAGGTGATGAGCCCGTCGCCATACATTAAGTGGAATACATTTCTAAAACCATGTAAATAGTTTATAAAGTTTTTAGGATCTATAAAAACAACTTACCAAATGTATCTTCCTACGAGGAGGACCTGGACTTTTACTGGTTCTATGATGCAGTGCAACACTGCCAGTATAAGGGTCTAACAATGCTTGGTATGCAGATTTGTCTTCTTGTGTAGAAGAAGAAACAACATCAGGGGATTCCAATTCCTGAAAATAAAGTAAAGAATACATGGATGCATATATTTAACAAACAAGAAGTTGCATCAAAATCAAATTTTTAAGTTAAATAAACTCACTTAGCTATACACACATACGCAGTTATACACATAAACAGTTGAAGGGTTGCCCCTAGTATTGTATAAGTTAGAATAATAAAACTTACATTCTGGATTCCTATGGTACTTGACATTTCAATTGGCAATTCAAAGTTTGGCATAGATCTTAAGTGTGAAGGTGATTCACACCACTCAGCCACCTAAAACAACATTTAAGAAATAATTTTTAATTGAGAAAACTAGTGTCTGCAACTATGTCTCCATTATTTCAAGATTGTCATAAGATTATCTAATAGCACAATGTAATTAGAGGCCAAAGGGATTATCACAGGACCTTCAAGAGGACAAATCAAAATCTATTACGTCAACTTATTACATGCATGTCTGGAGAGAAGTTTCATGTTTTACTTGGAATAAAAGTATCCTAAATGTTAATCCAAGTCATAAACTATCTATTTGTCAAATTGAAACTTAACCCTTTACTATATAATTACACAATACTTCATTAGAAGAATAAAATTTAAAAAAGACTAAAATATATCATACTTAAGTTATTTAAAAAGTCATAGAGTCAAGGCCTCTACCATAAATAGGATAATTCATAATCACTACACCTGGCATGGGGATTGGCAAATGCAATCATATTTAATTTTTATTTTTTTTCTCAAATACCTCACAAATATATTTATTATAACTATTTTAAATGATACTATAATGCAAAAAATTTAAAAATAAACCTATTTAAAATAACTGCTTTTAAACCAGCATACCCCAGAATGATATTCCTCAGGTTCAGGTATCTTTATAGCACTACTATGACTTTTCGGTGTACTTTGACTAGATATTTTTTTAGTACTTTTTTCAATGTATTTTACTATGGCACTGTCACCTCTTTCTTCATCTGGCACTTGATTTATCTTGGGTGTTAAAAATACTTTATTGGAAGTTTCTGTGAACTTTGGAACTATTTTGCGTCTTTCTTTTTGACTTATTTGTTCAACTCTAGCAACATCAGGTGGAATGACATTTAAAGATTCGTTTAGAAGTTGGCTATCTGCCGTAACAAAATTCTCTGAGAAATAGAGATTGTTTTTTGATGTATTTAATTGAGGACTATAAAATTCATATCCATTAATCTGATGGACAGTCCTTTCATCTTCAATACTGGACAAACTTAAATCTTTTTCTTCCTCTAACTTAACTACTTTCTTTGGTATTAAATCTGGAAAATTCTCATCTGGACTTCCTAAGCCCATCAATGGATGGTTTGTGGTGAGTGTTAGTGTAGAACTTAACCTTGGTGGGCTGATTCCAAGGTGTTTAGGTCTTAGAGTCTCTGTTGCTGTTTTCAGACTAAGATTAGACATTTTGGAAACTAAGCTATCATTTAATTCTTCTTTTAATTTTAAAAACTGGTTAGAATCATTTTTCTCTGGTCCTGATAGCTGCAGGACAGGGTTATGCTCAACATGATCTTCAAAATCTGATGACAGAACTGAGTTTGGAGTATTTTGTGTTGACTGAAATGACTCTGAACCAGTATCCATTTTTTCATCAGAAGACTGAGAGCTAAGAAGTTCTTCCTCGCATATCCGTGGAGTGTAAAAATTACTGAAACAAATAAGTAGCAATAATGATATTTATAAATGCTAATTGTTGTGTTATTGTAGGACTATTTTAAAGTTTTGCCTAATTAAATCAATGATAAAAATTCAAACAGACAGATTCACAGGACATATTACTCATATACTTGATTTTGTCAAAAGAAAAGGGTTATGTAAAAGTGTTTTCTTTTACTTACCAAAAACTTTTGAATAGAAGAAAATATGAATGACATTCCAAAGCAAACTAACAAAGCAAAAATCCAAAACCAATTCTAAGTTAACAGAGCACTTCCATGTGAATAAAAGCTAAAGTGTAAATTTTTAGTCTTATTGATAAATATTCTGGTTAACATTTAAACATCAAGGTCAGTGTGTTATGATAATCATTCAAAATTATTTAGTTAGGGTATTTATATATAGTCTCTACTTATTAAATTGTAATATATGTTAATAAATATAAAAGTGAAGTAACAACGTAAATGATTGTTGCTTCTATTGATAATTACATATTACTTTACCAAACCCCTTTTTTTAATTTCTAAAGGAGGGTGGTACAATACGAAAAATATTAAAGTATGTACTGTAGAAGACGGTGGTAATAAGATCTTATGGAATTAAGATAGTTTTAATTATATAAATGTACCCAGAAAGAAAGTACTTCAGAAAAGTAAATAATACATCTTAACTTTAAAAAATTAAATAAAAAATAACTTACTTCATTTGTGTACCTCTGATTTTTCAACGACAAATTTTACCATTTAACTAAGTACATACAGATCTATTAATTATTAAATGCTTAAATTCGTTACTTCGTCGATATGGCATACAATAGAGAAATAACAAAAAATAAATCGTTCTTCTTGTATCATAACTCAAACTCGTTTGACTTTGATTTGATTGACGTAATCGCCATTGTGCTACTGCTGCTGCGTTCTGTTTCCCACAACTTTGTTTGTGAAATCGAACTTTTTGTTATTTTGTTGCTACTATTATAAGTAGTTAAGAGAGTATTATTTGAAGTAACATATGAGTACATATAATATAATAGTATAAATGACGAAGAAAATATTTAAGATTAATTAAATTTTTATATCACTTATTTAATTATTAAGGTCCCGTACCTTATTTCTAGGGATTGAAAGCACAAAGTAGTACATTAATATTATAACGTAGTAATTATACACTCTTTTATTCATACATATGCGAAACTGCAACGGAGCCTCATTTTATTCTACATCAAATTACACATTAATTAATAAAATTACTCACGGTCCGTTCAAAGGTTTTGTTCCTTGAATCATGTTTTTTTTTTTTAAGTTTTCATGTTACATATACATTTATGTATATGTAATATTTATTACTGTTGATTGTATAAGTAATTTAGGTAAAGAAGATATTTCGTTAAATGAAAAGCTTTTGACTCTGCTGTCTTCTTTCAATTTTCACGTTCTTCCACTTTCTACAACTCATCATTTTCCAAATTGTAACCCTTCTCTGCTTCATCTTAAAATAGTTTCTTCCACTGACAGAGTTGTATCTCATGGACAACTCTCTGCTTCTTTTTCCTACCATGATTTTATTTATCTATCATATCGTCTTCGTACACCCAAGCAGAAACCCCAATATGTAATGCTTCGGAGTTATAAAGGTATAGACATGGAGGCATTGGAGCGTGTTGTAGGCGCTATTGACTGGACACCAGTTATTGACAGTATTAGCATAGATGAAAAGGTTTCTATTTTACTGACAAAGTTCTGCAGGTATATTATACCCACGCGCCACTTAAACGTATTAAGATAAAGCAAAATCCTACACCATGGTTTACACAAGATATAAGTGAATTAATGGGACGAAGAGACAAAGCTAAATCTTTCACGCTTTAAGATCTTACGAAACCGTCTGTGTAGAGATTCTAAAAGACGCTATACTTTCAAGACTCTCTTGATAATCGAAGTTCTACTGAGATGTGGAAATTCCTTCGTTCTGTGCGTGTCGGCAAATCACCGATATCGGTGTGTAACATTGTAGACGTAAATGATTTGAACAAACATTTCACTACTCCTCCTGTAACTTTAGATAATGTTGTCAAATCTAAAACCTTACTGACACCTTGCCGGCCTGCCAGCCTGCCAGTCTGCCGGCATCTCAAGTTCCTCCTTATCAGTGTCCGAGGAAGAAATCAAGAAGTCCATACTAGCTATCTCCTCGACAGCTATTGGCAACGATGGATTATGCTCGAGAATGATAACTCTAGTTCTACCATTGTTTCTTCCTTTACTTACTCACATCTTTAACTTATCTATATCATCTTGCTCTTTTCCTTGTACCTGGAAACAAACTTTAGTTATACCTTTACCTAAAACTTCCAATCCTTCCACTCCATCTCAATTCCGTCCAATATCAATATTACCATTTCTGTCAAAAGTTCTCGAATACCTTATCCACAGACAAGGAGATTTGTGTGCATTTTTAATTTCCAACTCGCTACTTTCCGCTTCTCAGTCTGGATTTCGTCCTGGACACAGTACTGTCACTGCTCTGCTCAAGTCAGCGATGATGATCGTGGCCGCTCGCAGTGTATCCGACACATTTTTGATTGGTCAGTAATCAGTGCGGGTGTGCCTCAAGGTAGCGTTCTTTCTCCTCTCTTATTTTCTATCTTCATTAACTCCATGACGAGTGTAATCACATCTAACTTCCATCTTTACGCGGATGACTTGCTGTTATATCGTCACTTTACCGTGGAGGATAGCAAAGATGCAATTGAATCCATGAATTTGGATTTAATGCGCATTTGCGAATGGTCTGCTTCTTTTGGCATTAAAGTCAATCCGACCAAATCGCAGGCCATTATAATAGGCAGTAGGTACGTACGCAACAAATTAAATTTGTCGACCATACCCAGCGTGTGCGTTGACGGCATCCCGGTTACCTATGCTGATACTGTCAAAAATTTTGGTGACATTTTCGATTCTCATTATCTTGGGCCGCACACATCGCTGAAGTGAGCAGGAAAGTTCACTTCACTTTGCATTCGCTAAAGTGCCTCCAAAACTTCTTACCCTTTAAAACTAAAATCTCGCTCTCCCTTTGTCACGTTCAGCCTTTGCTCGATTATGCTGATGCCTGTTATCTGGATGCTTCTGAGGAGCTACGTAATAAACTCGAGCGCTTACAAAATCTATCTTTAGATATATGGTATTTTGAGATATTCTACATAATCCATCCTCTCCTTCATACCTAAAAAATCAATTTTCTTTTGTCCATCCGCCAGGCATGCCTTGCAGATCTAATGTCCGAACTCTCCTCCATTTCTCAGCTCATAATTCCAATTTCTATTCCTATTCCTTTTCCGATACAGTCACGATAGCCGAGTGGTTGGGTGGTCGGAATTTCGAGTCAATAGACCCGAGTTCGATCCCCAGTTGGTAGGCTCGTACCAGTGGGTTTTTTAAAAACTTATGTACGAATATCGTTGGCTCACCACCTGTCACGTTGTCCCGAAAATATCTTCGGTGGAAGGTGGGTCGAAGGGACTTAATTGTCTAGACTCGACCTCTGTCTACCCCTGTATTGGGAATTGCGTGAAGATATTTTATTTTTTTAATTTTTTATTCCTTTTCCGTACACGCGGTTAGGACGTGGAATTCGCTACCGCATAACATTAGAGATTCTCCTACTGTTTCAAAGATTATTATTTTAAAACTTGTTAAATGTCTATTTCATGTATACTTATGTGTGGAAGTTTTTGTACGTAGTATATAGTATATACGTATGTCTATTTTTAGTAATGTACGCACTAAGTTTGCCATATAATATACGTTTCTCCTTTATGGGACTACAGGGAGAAATTTCATTTAAGGAATAAGTAGTGCCCTTGTACAAATATTATGTTTTAATTATTCTTTGTATTGTGGTTTGTACATAAATAAATAAGTAAAAAAAATTGATGATTGATTGAGTAGGCGGCCGATCGTAAAAAAAAATTGCTCAATACTTTACAACATGGGTACAACAGGAGATAGAATATACGACAATGCTAGGGCGTACCCTGCAGGCGACGCGCAGGCGCAGCACCCGGCGGCTGTGAGAGAGGGTTGCTGCACCAAGGACGGGGGCAGCGTAAGAAGCTAGTCCGAGAAGTAAGACTGAGGATGGCATGTTGGAATATAGGTACCATGACTGGAAGAGGAAGAGAGTTAGCGGATTTTTTTGAAAGAAGACGTATAAACGTTGCATGTTTGCAGGACAGGAAGTGGAAGGGACATTTTGTGGATGTATGGATGTGTAGTTCTATTATTGTGGATGTAATGGAAAAAGAAATGGAGTGGGTGTAGTGTTAGATTAAGAACTTAAGAATAAGGTGATGGATGTAAAGAGAGTGAATGATAGAGTTATTGTAGTTAAGTTGTTGATTGAAATTTTGGTTTTAAACATAGTGAATGTGTATGCACCGCAGATTGGTTGTGAAAATAGTTTGAAAGAAAAATTTTGGGAGGATTTTGAGAGGAATTAACAGAAATTGATACCAGAATGTGAGGAAATATATATAAAAGGGGATTTTAATGGTCATGGGGAAGAATAAGTGACGGATATGAAAGAGTAAATGGGGGCTATAGTTACGGAGTCAGGAACCAACAGGGGGAAACTGTCCTACTGACCTGTCCTATTGTACGGATCAGAGTGCTGGGCAACGAAAGTGACGGATGAAAGAAGAGTGCATGCTGCAGAGATGAGAATGTTGAGATGGATGTGTGGAGTGACTAGAAAAGATCGGATTTAGAATGAGTTTATAAGGGGAAGCTTGAAAGTAGCACCAGTGACAGAGAAAACGAAGAGTGGTAGGTTAGCATGGTTCGAGCATGTAATGAGGAGGGAAGAATGTAATATAGGCAAAAGAATGTTAGAGATGAATGTAGATGGACAAAGAGCTATGGGGAGACCAAAAAAACGATGGATGGATTGTGTGAAATAAGAAAGGAGTTAGTATTGAGATGACGGGAAATAGAGGAGAGTGGAAGAAGAAGACATGTTGTGCCGACCCCACATAGCATGGGATAAAGGCAGGAAGAAGAAGAAGAAGATGCATCTGCATCTACACATTTTACTATTAAGTGATATAAAATTAAAACGTACTGATTATATACTCTTTGTATATACGAATTATAAACGTAAAGAAAATAAATGTAGTGTCAAATTTAAATCACCCCGGCATTTGATTAGATATTCTACATGTGTAGCAAAGAGAATATAATCACTACGTTAATGTATATATGTATATATATATACACACATATGTATATACATATTTATATATAAATATGAATATATTACTACTAAAATTATGCTGCCTGAGTCTTATTTCCTCCCGATCCTTGATTACGTGGACACTTTGAATCTTGATCTAACCGAGGAGCAACTTCATACTTTAGCGTCAAGCTTCAACTTTAGCGTCTTCAGAATTATTGCATAAGGTTTATATTTGGGTTCTAAAATCATGACCATATCTCCGATTTCCGCCATAAGATCAAGTGGCTTCCAATTCGCCTTCGCATGAATACTCATATTCATCATCTTCTTTACTGCATTCAGTTCATTTCCAACACTTCACATTACTTAAAGGATAGCTTTGAATATCGGAGCAGTTTACATTCTTTTCCACTTCACTCACTAAATAATTTTCTGCTATGTACTCCTAGACGCTCTTTTTTCTTCTGTGCTAACTCTTTTACTGTAACCGATTTACGACTTTGGAACTCTCTAATATATTTAAAACTAAATCTAAAACTACATTATCTGTCCACTTAACCTATTATCTGTCGTCTACTGCATATAGAAAATTTCTTTTCTTCACACTTAATTTACTTTCTAATCTTTATATATATAATTTCTTAGGTTTTATGTGGTATAAGCATTATATACTATATTATTTGCATTAGTATTATATTTAAATTAGTTTAATTGTGTATTTATTCACCCTTTCCGCTCTCTTTGGAAGAATCGTTTTTCTTTAAGGTTGCCTGGAAGAGATCGCTGTTTTAGCGATAAGGCCTCCCTATTGTACTCATGTCTATAACAGACATGAGTACGATTGTAATTACTATGTCTCTCTTGATGTACAATAAAGCATATTTTTCTTTACTTTTACTTATATATAGTGCTCATCGAAAATATTCTTAATCTCTGTAAGGAATGGTGCGCATTATATCTCCTCTAATCCGTAACGTAATTAGACAAATGTAATTGCTTCTATGTATTTTATTTCCTAACGGGGGAGGTGCAAGGTTTCCCTCTTGCACCCTACTGCATGCATCCATGGTGAGAGGTGACTTAAGGAAAAGCCTCGACAATATCGATAGCTACCGTCAGATAGTGGAGTAACAATTCGTAAAATAAACAGCACAAACAGACTATTGGCAAATGACCAATGGGCAGCAGCATCTAAGATGCGAGATATCTGTGATTTTACAATTGTAATTTTTAATCAATTCAAAAAAAAAGGAGAAGGTTATATGTTTATATTTTTTAATGTGTTGAACTAATTTTGAAAATTCTCTTTTTGTTTGAAAGAGCTGTTTGGTCGCATTGTCACCATGTCAACATCTGATAATAGAGTCCCTAGTAAGAAAATTCCTCAAATTTATATAAATTGAGATAAAGTGAAATGCTCAAATTGCTTATATAAGCATTATGAGTATTTTACCTCTTTTGAGATAAAATTAAGTTCTTAGTGTTTATGGGTCACAATATAAGGATGCTGAGCTGATGATAGAACGAATACTGCCTCGAACATAGTTGTTGAATGATAATTTAACAGTGGTAGAGCCACGCATCAGCTTTTGTTGTTGTTGCATGAATGGGCCGGCTCGACCGGGGAAGTACCACGACCTCACATAATACCGGCGTGAAGTAGAAGTCTAACATACTTCTGCGTTTGGTCTGGTGAGTGCAGGTAACCGGTGGCCCACACACCTCCCGCCTCTCCCCCAATTCTGGGGGGGGGGCACTCTAAGGGAGGCAACGCATCTGCTAAGCCTCTGGCATTGCGGGTGTTCATGGGCGGTGGTAATCAGTTACCATCATGTGAGACACCTGCTCGTTTGCCTCCCTTTTCTATATAAAAAAGAAAGAAATTGGGAGCTTAATAGTTTCGATCGACTGATTAGAAGATTTACGCATATCGAACTCTTTATCATCATCATTAAGACCACCGTTGCCTCTTACAGCTAGGGTTGGACACATGACAAGTTTAGTTAAGTTATTATTTGCTTTATTGTTTCTTATTTAAGGTGGTAAAAGTGTTTAATGTTTTTTTCTTTTAAATAAAATATTTATAGAAATTCTGATTTATTTATTTATATCCTTAGCTTTAGCCACGACATGACAGTATCGTGTAAATTTACAGACTAAACTTAGATTGACTACAGTCTATGTTATGATTATGACATAGACATACCTTCACATCAATCCGCTTGGCGATTATGCAAATATCGTTAGGGAGATTTTTTATATATATGTAAACATGGAATTTTGCCAAGTACAAGCTTACATTTCGAAGATTCTGTTTAGTTATTGTTTTATTTGTAAAGTTCTCAGTTATGTTGATTGCACGCCACTTATCTATTATATGTATCTATTATACACGTCACATTCCGGTCAGATATTTGTCGTAAAGACTAAACCGTCTAAAGCTCTGATTACTCATTCTGATAAGTATTAGGGATTCAGTCATGTTATTATATATAGTCAGTATATGCTTGTTAATTATATTATCAGTACCTACTTGGATGACCATGCTTCCCTTTGCATCAAATAATGAAATCTCGTACTGAGATGAAGAATGCGTAAAAGATGTCATATAAAAAGGACAAAATGATAGGTGAAAATTTGTAAGGAACTATGTTTAGAGACTTAGTATTTTTAATTGGATTGGATTAAATTTTTAAATCATATGTATTATAACGGATTTGTAATTGTTTTGACTAATTTTCACCGAACCTTATTTGAGATAAGTTGATGGATGGTGAGCCCATCGCCGTCTTAGTGTTCATGCCTTAAAGTATAATAGACTAATATACATAGTCTAGTATCTACATAGTATATGTACTTATTCATACAAAAATTCACAATCATCACCATTTTAGCTTTGAAGGGTTAATCATATTATAATAACTAATAATTAATTCTTACCGAAGTTTAAATTAAGAAGTGTGTAATGAAGAAGTGTTCATTTTTTTCCTTGAAAGTATAGTACATTGCGCAACATCAATGGTATAACTTGAATTACAGTGTTTTAAAAAAGTTCACAATCAGCGAGTCACGCGGTAGTATTCATACAGTTCTTGGAATATACATTTTTACTTCAAAGCAAAATTACGTCGGTATTTCAACGATTTATTCGTTTCCTAACGGGCTTGCTGGTTAAACGGTATATATTACGATTAAAAGAAAATACATATATATGCACGTTTATACTGTATGTAACTAGGTTCTCTTAATAATATTTTTATCTAAAGTAATTTTCATTTCATATTGTCAAAAATATAGATAAATCATTACTTTTAATATAAATTTATTAAAAAAGTCGTTTACTGTTTTTCCTATACGTCCTTTGTTGAGATCTAACGAGGAAGCCCGTAAAGATTCACATAACATTTCAGTTTCTTATTTCAACTTCTGGTATCAGTTTTCACATGTTTTCTAAATAATGGTCGTTCAAATCAGTATTTTAGGCCGCTGAATTGCATTGTAGTTCACAGTTGGTGTATGGTAGTTCATACTGAAATCAACGTTTAATAGTTTTATCTTTTCTAGGAATTGATAAATTTTATAAATATGCAATTAATTGCATTACTATATTTCATATATTTAGCACTTCCAGTGACAATCGCCGAAGACGTTAGCTGTAAGTAAAATTATTATTTAGAAACAATTATTAAAAAATGCTTAAACAATTTAAACATAAAATAAGCTCCTACAGATCAGGCGTGTGTTGACAAATATTCAAGAAAAGGTTACCAGCCTTGGCAGGAGTGGTCAGATCATTACACCTGCCACCGTTATAGATGCGAGATTCGTGATGGGAAATATTTCATTGCAGCTGTTGGGTACTATATTTACTTAATTACATTCTTGATTAATTGCTGTAATTTTTTTTTCGGGTTTTTTATAGTTTTTATTATTTTAGGTGCCGGAAACCAAAGATTCCAGAAAATGCTTTAGAATGTCACGAGTATATAGAAGATGAAAATGTTGGTATGTTCCTTTAAAGTGTTTTATAATTTTTGCAACTGCTTATACTTACTTGTAATAGAATTTTTAAACAAATTTGATATAAAAATTACAAATATTCAAATTTGTGGACTCTATAGCCTTGTTAAAGGCCGTCCATTGTGTATACATACTTTTATTTAAATTTTCTTGTTAAAACTATATAACTAAAAAAAAGTAGTTTCTAATAGAAGCTACATTGGTATACTAGCTGCAATCATTTTATATTTATATAGGCTTTTCCCTATAATTTATTGACAAGTTTTCCCATTTACTAAAGCACGATTCCATAATAGTTCATTGAAATACATACTTACATAGTACAACTTACTACCTATACACGCGACTAAATTCGAATGGTATTTACGATAAGTTTCACAGTTTGTGAAAAATACTTACAGTGTGATATATATTTGTTATCTTTTCCAACTTTATCATAATCCGTTGAGAAAGTGTAGGCGTGAAAACGCTGCAAAATAAACAAAGTGTTATAAATATATAGTCGCTTTTATAATATTTAATATAGCCTTTATATATTATATATATAAAACTTAGGGTTAATGCGAAATACTGTTTCTATTTATCTTAGAAAAATAGTGTTATTGGGCATTATTTTATTATCTTGCTAATTATGTAAAACGTATAAGCAGTTGGTTTTCCAAAATAAAATTAAAAAAAAAATAACGCCACTTTCTATAAGTAAAGGATTTTTTCAAATCGGTTTGGTGCTAGACTAGAAATTTTACTTCTTTATAGTATTAACAAATATGATAAAAATTATATTGTTTTATCTGTATCATTAGAGTTCCCAACATGCTGTGCGAGGTTACGATGCGTGGTGGAAGTAAATGGCGAGAGAATAGTTCAAACGAGAGGACAGCCCGGTGAACTTTTCCCTGACAAGTAAGTTTGTTTATGGAAATACGCATTTTTCAGTTCAATCAGCATATTAGCATTAGCAGAGAATACAAAACCAATATATTTATAATAACAAAAAACAAAGAAAATGAAGACCCCAAAAACCATAAATCTGCATCATCAAATTCAAAACTTAATTTTTTTCTATTATTATCACGATAACTTTTTCAAATAAAACTATGAAAGTGCCTTTTAAAGCCAACTTTATATTGAAATAATACCATTTAGCCGGAAGTCTTTTGTTAAAAATGTTATGAATTATATTATAATTAACATATCCGTACCTCATAAATATGTATTCCAGAGTGCACTTTGAGATATATAATGGCATCATAGTCGATACTTTTCATGACATTTAAAAATTTAAAAAAATGTGATAATTTGTTATTTTTAAATTATAAAACCAACCAATTTCCTTTCTCAGACCATGGAAAGGCCAGCAAAATGAACCTAGCCCAGCGGTTGTAGGCATGGGCAACATCCAACAGAACACAGTCGGTGGTGAGGCCCAGAGTCAGTCCGCCCCTGGCATTTTCAACAGCAGAGGCGCAGGCAAGCAAAGTAAGGTGTTATTGGCCATTGATTAAATCGATTCATTCAACCCGTTTTTCGATTTATGTCAATGGATAATAATATCTTGACATTCCAAATTATTTTGTTATGTAACTTTTAAATCAGTAAAAGTTTGATAAATTGATAACAACAAAGCAGCAATAGAAAACCCGTTTTCCTGCCATGATATAAAAAATTAATAAAAATAGTTTAACATAGTATTTTATTAATTTAGCCAACGATATTCCCGACAGCGGATGGCAGCGATATTAGTGGACGTCGCTTCGTGGACCCATACCCCAATCAGCAGATGCAAGAGTCGCCCAGAAGGAAGAGATCCACAGTCTACCCCATATTTGACAGAGGAATGTTACGCGAAGCAAATGCGTACCAGCCTCATCAAGTGAAAATACATGGATATACCCCTGAACGCTACACTTCATACTTCTCAAATAATTTAAAAAGTTTGGCTAATCCTAAAATTCAAAATAAACACAATCAATAATCCTCCTTAATTTTATCAAATGTTTTTCGCGCTAAACGGCTGGTTTTATTATTATTGTAGAGACGTATATACTAAATATTATTTCTGTTATTGTTTGATATTTAATAATTTTGTTATTTATAGAAATTAAGGTAATATAATTTGTTTGTTCTCAAAATTTGTATCAATTTAACCTATATTTACCAAATAAAATAATAAAATTTAATTCGATACATTGTTATTCGACTGCAACAACTATAAATTCTGGGAAAGAAGGCTATGATTAAATTTGCATACATTCTTAAATTATTATTTCGATTTACAAAACGTTATTTTAAGATTTCTGATTATACGTAGCAACAAGTAGACAACACTTTTTTTTACCCTTCGAAGTTAAATGATGACCACAGGTTAATAATTTTGTATGTTGAGTACGTTTTATCGGGGTTTTAAAATAGAGGAATTCAAAAGAATCCAGATAGTTTTGATAGGGAACTTTAGGAAACGAATAAATTCCTCGTGCCTATTTTCAAAGCCCATTTTAATATTCATAGCCACATTTTAAAAAATGTTATAGTAGTTGCCAAGTATAACTACCAAATACTAATTGATGAATTTGAAAGAAGCGAAAAAGGTATGGAAGGATCGTGACAATTAATAATCAGTTCTAGGGAGAACTATACGCGGACGGTCTAGCCAGCGGCTACAATGTCCGCGTTATATACGCGGACGTTGTAGCCCCTTCGCGAAGATTAAAATATATTCACTATACGTGTATATTTATTTATGTGATAAAATTAGTTTTTGTCCAAATAGAGAGTCACGATAGCCGAGTAGTTGGGTGGTCGGAATTTCGAGTTAAGAGACCAGAGTTCGATCCCCAGATGGCAGGCTCGTACCGACGGGTTTTTTTTTTTCAAAAAATTATGTACGAATTTATGGTTGGCTTATTCATTGAGACGACGACGGGCTCATCACCTGTCACGTTGTCCCGAAAATATCTTCGGTGGAAGGTGGGTCAAAGAGACTTAATTGTCTAGACTAGACCTCTGTCTACCCCTGTATTTATTTATTTATCTAAATATCTATCGACTACATTATGCATAACTGTAATGGTAATATTCTTATCGATGAGGTAAGAATATTACCATTTCAGCTATGCATTATGTTATGTTAAATATGTAGTATGCTAAAGTTCTTTGTAGAGTATGTTTTGAGGTCTTGGAGTAATAAAACATATTGGCTATCGGGAGTTCCAACGTGAGTTAAGTCAACATTTACCAGCCTGTAGGAAAAGATTTGCTTATTATTAGTGAAAATTATACTTACCGAAAACTGAAAACGCTTGTATGCGATGGGTAAATAGTCCAACTTTCGAAATACGCAGAATGCGTCTACCTAATAGACTAATATATTATCAAGTTCTGGGCCCTGTGACAATATTTGTTACTATTACATTCCTTTTCTTTACAGCCTATCAAGAGTCCACTGCTAAACATAGGCCTCTCCCTAAATTTTCTACAAAGAACGATCCTGAGCCGACAGCGTTCATTGAATTACACTGCGTTTGCCTACGAAGTTGTCTCTCGAATACCTTTATTTGTTACTGTATCGTCATATTGTTGGGGACTTTAATTTTTTTATTACATACATACATATCGGCCTATTAAAGTAAAACTGCAGGACGTAGGCCCCTCCCATAAGGAGGATTTGCCATAATCACCACGATGCACACCATGATTTTTTTATTAGCACGACGGGAATGTCCATTTTTAAGATAAGGTTGTGAAGTAGCAAATCAAATAGATTCTTAGATTTTATCACACTCATAGATAGTGTATTGTATTGTATTTCTCCAACGTCGTGTTTGTTTTATGTTTCCACGACCTTTTTGCAAATATAATAAAATAACTTGGTCATCGTTTCTAATCCCGACTATTTCTCTTAATTTTTTTTCTTCACGCATTTCCCAAAACAGAGGCAACTAGAGGTCTAGACAATTTAGGCATTTCGATCCTCATTTTACCGTATCTCATTTTGTAACAACGTGGCAGGTGGAAAGCCTATTGCAAAAGCAAAAAATTAGATATTAATTTATAGTTCAAAGAGAGATGGAAGTAGAAAAAAATACTAAAAATTAAAAACAAACAAAGCCGCAGTCGTGCACTTAGTTTCTCGAAGCGGTATGCTAAATTTATTGAATCATTAATGAGATATAAATCCATTATATCTTGTAAACTATATCCATTATATCCATTATATCGTGTAACTTGATAAATAATATACTTATTTGAATAATGATTGATAATAATTTTTAAGAATCAGTATTTTAAATCGCGTAAAAAAATAAAAATATCGTCGTTTATTAAAAACGAATTAGTACCATAAATAACAATGGACAATGATCGGACAATTTCGTCGAAAATTTAAAAAATGGTCAAAAATGTGCATTACATTAATAATAATTTAATCCTCCACATTAGATAATTTTTGGCACTTTTTAGACAAAAAATTCTTTCATCGGAACAATTTCTTAATTCTTCAATTCAATTTCTCTTCGAATCATTTTCATAATGCCAACTTTACTTTTTTCCAGCACTGCTCTGGACCGACAAAGAAAACGTAGATTTCCTCCAGTAACATGAAAAAGTGATAAGCTTCTATGCAGGATTCAGCATTCGCAGTCCACTAAGTTCCAAGAGTAGACAGTGCAAGGACCGAAAAAAACAAACGATTCTTCGGCTTGTATGGTTTAAGTAGTGGTTAGGCTTGTCATGTATGTTATCTATCAATCTCCGAAATGAACAAAGCAATCACGATTTGTTCGCTGATAGGTGAAATCTACCGCCCCTTGAAATTTGCCGCCACAGGCACAAGCCTACTCAGCCTATCGGTAAATCCGGCACTTAATAATAGCTTAATAATGGTAATATCACGATAGTAATAGCTTAATAATGATAAAGTCACGATAGCGGAGTTGTTGGGTGGTCGGAATTTCGAGTCGAGAGACCCGAGTTCGACCTCCAGGTGGCAGTATTAATGAGTTTTTCAAAAACTCATGTACGAATTTTATCGTTGGCTTGGACATAAAGACGGCGACGGGCTCACCAACTGTCACGTTGTCCCGAAAATATCTTCGGTGGAAGGTGGGTCAAAGGAACTTAATTGTCTAGACTTGACCTCTGTCTACCCCTGTATTGGGAATTGCGTAAAAAAATATGCCACGCCGGAATTGATGCATCGTACGCGGAAAAATCAATACACAAAAAGCTGGTTGAGCCACGCTTTCTTGCGCGATATAACTGGTTATTCAACCAAGTCATTCCACCTTTTAACATCTCCAAACCATAGGCGGAATGTTCTAAACATTCTTGAGGTTTGATCGCAAATCTTGACTCTTGAGCAACTGCGTAGATAGGATAAGCCCAAACAGGTCTAACTTTTTTTTGAAATGTGCGATCTTGCGAACGCAGCGCAGTTAGATAAAGGGATGACAGATTCATTCTGGCCCACTCTGTGCCAATAGTATTCAATTCAATTGAAATATTTTCTTAGTATATCACCTTTCTTCTGTCCAGGATGTGTCTGGATATAAGGAATTCCAGGTGACGTATTCTGCGGCAGTCTTTGTACACTATCAGCTAGATCAAGAGGACGTATTTTATCATTAACATTTAGCACTAATCGTAGCTGATTTAATGCTTTAGTATATCCTGGAAAAGTTGTTCTTGACTTTGGGGTTTCCCCAAATTTTAGAATGCCAGCCCAAATAGCATCAGGGGTGAGGAATGAACGTCTCTTAGTTTGTAAGACCCTATCTGCGTCTACCTTAACACCATGTTCACAGAGCGCTCTATATATTTTGAAGGAGACGGAAGGTTTTTCCATCTTGAAAGAGAAACCTCTTCCATTGTTTTATGGATTTATATGTGTGCTAATTTTAGCTATTTCTCCAATTTGTCTAAAATCGCATAAACATTCTAAATTGATTTGAAACTATTTTCTAATAGAAATGAATTCAAAACTAACCATGATTCATGGTTTGATAGCATAAATTAATATTATAACAATAAAAAAGGGGAAAATATTTATACAGTTTGACATGATATAACAGTGAGATCCACTATCTAATTACAAGTAGTATACAAGTACTCTTTGCATACTACATAAATTATGCATTAATACCATTACATGAGTATAAATAGATAGATATAACACATAGTTTGTCCCTTGCCTGACATCATGCAGAGCATTTCCATTCATTGTATCTACTTATTTCTGTCTTCTTCTTCTTTCTTAGTTTTATGGCCCCTCTTTTTAGAATTCTGCCAATGTCAAGTCAGTCATGGGAGTGACAAGAAAGTATTTACAATAGTTACAAGTTATTATTGTTTGTGTAGGCCTTCACAATCTACAACAAAAGACGCCACAAGTTTATAACCATCACCATGTTAGTAATCTTACAACTTAATATATATAGTTCTAATAAAATCACACAAAATATTTACTAAGGGAGTAAATACAAGGGACAATAAGTATGACAAATTAGTATGACGAGAGATGTAGTTAGGGAGGATATCATAAAAGGAGAAGGAGACCTTGGGGCACTCAAAACACAGGTGGTTAACTGTTCCTTCGCCTAACCCACATTCACAGATTGACGTATCCCTAATCCCTAGCCCTAATATTTAGCTAAGTGTACAGGTGTACAGGTGTGACCGAATCGGCTTATTTCTGTCAGTGTTTTTTGATATTGACAACGTCCAGTTTGACATTTTCATCTAGTTCCGGGTTCGTTCAAAAGAATATTACTATTACACTGTTTGACAAAAAGTGTAAGAATTTATTTTTATTTGACCCGATGGTATTATAATTAAACTTATATCACTCTTATTTTATAATTTATATTATTTATATACTTGTATATTATGATAAACGAGTAAATGAAATATATAAATTAATATTTCTTTTTAGAACTTTGAGATTCTGAACGCTCTATAACTGTAACGACGAAACGAAGATTGGCTCCGGCCATTATTATTAAAAATCTGAATTTATAGCTGTCCGCTTTATTGTATCGCCTTTTAAGTGGTGTAATTAGAGCCAGTGTCTTAGTTAAATTTTGCACTGTGGCTAAGGTGACACCGCACACGAGCATGACTTATTCTGGAAGGAATAAATTTGAGGTAAGTCTCATCGATTCACCGAATTGTTTGTTTTCATTTTGATTGAAACAGCTGACATCGAAGTGCACGTAGACTAGTTCTTTGTTCTTGGATATTTTAGAATTGGTTTCGTTTATTCCAGTTCATCGTTTTTAACATTGTAAATGTTTACGTTATTTCGTAAACTAAATCAAAAGGCCATTATGGTAAACAAAACATTGTTGTTTTTTAAAAGTTTTATTTTCCTAGACGACTGCGCCAGATGCATTTTAAAAAACGGACACATTGTTTTTTTTAATTTATTTTGATATTAAATAAGGAAAAACAGTGTACTACGCGTTATTCATATATTATTTCTTTGTTAGCTAAGAGTATTGACCTCTATGTGAATATAATACCTACATCGTTCAGTCAACCCGCGATATGTTATGCCTGATACCGTTATTCAGGCAATCTGAAATATCCTAGGTCGAACTGTATGTTTTCAGAAAAAAAAATCTTTTATGTATTTCTAAAATTAAAGATACATAAGTAAATTAAAGATATAAAGAGAAGATACATAAGTTGTCAAAAACAGGTTTATACACACACAATTTATAAGAATTTTCGGAATACATTTTAATCATTAATTTATTAATTTTCAAGAACTGAATTAATATGCACATTCAAATTTAATTCTTCATATTTACAAATTGATATTTCATGAAATTTGTCAAATTACATATATACAAACAATATCTGTTCCCCATCTTCTTTGAAAGTAATAAAATACATGCTAAGTGAGAGGAATTTATTTTTTATCATTTTATTATTTGAATGATGCATTTAATGAATTTAACACACCTAGATAATCTAGAGATTATATAGAGGTTATATAATTTACCTGAGTTAAAAAAGTTAATAATACCCGAGTTAAAGAGCTTTTCACATGAAATCACAGAATTTCAGTATTTTCAGAATCAGAGTATTTTAAACTATCTATTCCCATAATTTTAGCTAGTGGGAGCTAGGCATAAAAATAAAGCTCTTATTTAACTTATATCTTTTATATTAACTTATTCTAAATCAACATTGGTTTGGTAGAAATAAGACAAGCTTCTCCCTTTCTTTTTGTCCATGGCGGTCCCTGGTGGTAAATTTCATGAAATTTACGTAATTTTTTGAAAGATTATTTATTGTGTTTAAACTTTTAAAATGACAAAATAAATAATCTTTCCAAGTTTAAATCTTTAGTAGCTATGATCATTCATATTATTTTATGGGTAGAATTCATTCTCTATTAAGTTTGACATTACAAAATAAATGATCTTGCCAAATTTTGTCAAAAATCTTTATGTTTTATGGCTCATGTGATATTGTGATAAGTCTATCCATAGGTGGAAATCTCCTGGATATATATCTCCCATATATATACTTGTATATATTGATAGAACCTTATCCTTTTTAGGACATGTTTAAAAATAACAAAGTGTGAGTGGTGCCTAGCAGTTCATATAACAACCTCTGATCACCAATCAATCAACAGAAGTAATTCAACATATACTTCATATATAGACTTTTTTTTACTCAATTTAATTTTTATACTCTCACATTTTTGTTTCTCTCTGGACCCAATTCTGAAATCCATACAGACAAAGACTTTATAAAGGCCTCTGCAGAAATTAGGCCTCCTCCATAAATATTTCCTATATTCACCACCTGTGGCTAGTGGATTGGTGACTATACTAAAGATCTCACACATAACAGACTGTTGCTTGTCACCAGCCTGCTTCATTTTTCTCTAGTATTTTTTTATAGATAATTATTTAATTTACAGATAGCTCGATCTGCTGGAGAAGATGAAAATCACATAAACAGAAAATTGCCTAAGGAGCTCCTCCTTAGGATATTGTCTTACCTGGACGTTGTTTCTCTCTGCCGCTGCGCTCAGGTAGGAATTCATTTATTATAATAAAAAAGTTAATAGTTTCACAAGAATTTAAAATAATTGGAAATTACTGCTTGCTATTATTGGGAAGAATTATTACAATATGCCCTTATAAAATTACTTTCTTGGTTATACATAGATACATATAAACGAACATAACGATCAGTAACGGCTGGACGTAGATCTCTCCCATGAGAGAGTTTGGCACAATTGATCTACAAAGGAATTGGAGATCGAATTACTTAAATCTTTACATTACCTTATATAAACATTTAAAAAATTTTTTCTTTGTCCCAGGTGTCAAAACTATGGAACATACTGGCTTTGGATGGTTCCAACTGGCAGAGAATAGACCTGTTTGACTTCCAGAGAGATGTAGAGGTAAAAACAAAACAAGATTTCAAGTTACTTTATAAGTTTCTTTATCATGAGATATATATTAACTTACTGACTTCAAAAATATGAGAAAACATATATGTAAATTGGGAATGTATTTTAAGGGTCCAGTAATAGAAAACATATCACGAAGATGTGGGGGCTTCCTTCGTCAATTATCATTACGTGGATGTGAAAGTATTGCGGATGGCTCAATGAAAACACTTGCACAGGTATAACATATATTTCTATTAAGAAAACATTTTTGTTTCTTATCTTTCTATTTTTATTTTTTAGATTGTGACAGAAACAAAGGAAAGTTGTATTTTAACACTCAGAATAACACCTGTATTATTGAGGATATATGAAATGAAAACTAAAACCTAATTTTTTTCCAGTCCTGTCCAAATATTGAAGAATTGAATCTGAATAAATGCAAGAAGCTAACAGACCAGACTTGTCAAGCTTTGGGCAGAAGGTGCAATAAATTACAAAGGTACTGCTGTTCATAAGTACTTGTATTTTTTATTGTTACTCAACATAGGCTTTAATTTAGTTTTTTTTTTCTCCTTTTTTTACCATTTCTGAATATTTGTATTTAATGCCTTTATGTCTGAGTTAATGAATACATCACACATTCATTCAATCAATCTTTTTTTTTAAATTAGAACCAGACTGTTGTGGAATTAATGGAAAAAATTATTATTTCTACAAATTGTAACATTTTTATATATTTATTTTTCAGAATCAACTTAGATTCGTGTCCAAGTATTACAGATATTTCTCTGAAAGCTCTAGCTGATGGTTGTCCTGTAAGTATACTTTGCTGTTTTTAGAATAATTTTACTTCAGCCTTTGCTAAAAGTCAATTTGTGGATTTTCATTTGCAAGCAAAACAAAAATATTAGCGGTTTTATAGGTAGCGAATTGTCTGAATTAATTAATTGATATGAGTTTGGTTTGAGGTTTTAAAAAGGGTGATAAGCATTGTAAGCCCCTTTTGAATATTCGGTCAAGGGAAGGACAAGGGCGAAAAATTTTGAATTTACTTGAGGCAACCCATGCATTACTGAGTACAACTACTTGATAGTATAAAGAGGAATTGTTTTTATTTACAGCTATTGACTCATGTAAATGTATCATGGTGCCAATCAATCACAGACAATGGAGTAGAGGCTTTAGCAAGAGGTTGCCCAAAATTGAAGAGCTTCATTTGTAGAGGTGAGCTTTGCTGAAAAAAGAGAGTGAGAATTAATTCTGATTTTTTATTTATTTATTGTACATTGTATATTGACACCTTAAGGTAAGGAGCGGACTTAAAGTCTGGTGGCATTCTGTACCAGTCAACCCTTGTCATGGTGAAAAGTAGATGGTGTAAGTGCAACTCAAAGAATAAAACATTACAATTAATGTTTTCATTAAGCATAAAAAGGAGTACAAACGATACATAAACAAGCTCTACTCTACATTGCTCTGATTACAAACTGAGCAGCTAAAGCACTTATGTTATGGAATCTGAAACAACGAAGGCACCAATAACACCCAGAACTGAGAAAATGAAAGTGGTTTTTCTATATCAACCCATCCGGGAATCGAACCCGGGACTTCAGAAATGGCCAAACACCAAGAAAACCGGTACGTACGCCGCTCGCCCCCGGAGGTCGATTCGGTATTTATATGTATATATATACCTATTTTCAGGATTCCAAACAACCTATTTCAAGTTTGTTTCTATTGCCATAAAATATATTTTTCTTATGAAACTAGAGTAACTGAGGCTATATAGCGCCATAGCATATATAACTCTGTTACTTAGTTGATAGTGGCTATACAAAGTAAGTGTAAACCAACCTTTATATTTCAACAGGCTGCAAGAATGTGAATGACAGGGCTGTGTCAAGCCTAGCTACTTACTGCCCTGACCTAGAAGTGCTCAATGTACAAGGTTGCGATGTAAGTTAAATTATCTTATTTTATTTATTTTCGACTCTATGAGCCTTGAAGACAGCGACGGGCTTACCAAACACGTAGACGGGCTCACCACCCGTCAATTTGCCCCGAAAAATGACTTCGGTGGATGGTGGGTTCGGTCGAAAGGACTTAATTGTCTAGACCTCTGTCTACCCCAGTATAGCGAATGGCGTGAAGATATTTATTTATTTATTCTATGCTGATTAGTAGAATTAATTATACCGCGGTATTAAGTGTACCACGAAATATGGCCGAGTAATTTTTTAAATTGGGTATTTTTGTTATTAATTCATTCAATTTATTACTATTAAATAAGTAAGGTAGAAGGTAAACCTTAGGTGTAAAGTGGTACGAAAGTACTTCCTTGTCGATTCCTCTGCCAATAGAAAATTGAGTGAATATAAATAAAAACATTACTATTTTTCTGAAATACATTTTTCATCACACCGAGGGTATGTATATTATAACGAATGGCCTTTAAATAAGTCATGATAGCCGAGTGGTGGGTGGTCGGAATTTCGAGTCGAGAGACCCGAGTTCGATCCCCAGGTGGCAGGCTCGTACCAATGGGTTTTTCAAAAACTTATGTACGAATTTCATCGCTGGCTTGGACATCAAGGCGGCGACGGATCCCACCACCTGTCACGTTGTCCCGAAAATATCTTCGGATGGAAGGGACTCAATTGTCTTGACTGGACTAGACCCCTGTCTACCCCCGTGTATTGGGAACCGCGCGAGGAATCTCCTTTCGCCTTTCAGTACCTGACGGACGAGTCGATATCGATGCTGGGCGGCGGCATGCGGCGGCTGTGCGTGTCCGGCTGCACGCGGCTGACGGACGCGGCGCTGGCCGCGCTCGCCGCGCGCTGCCCGGCGCTCGTCACGCTCGAGCTGGCGCAGTGCAGCCAGCTCACGGACGCCGGCTTCCAGGCGCTGGCCAGGGTCGGTGCTCCGGTGGAGGGGTTTTTTTTTTATATACATAGAAGAGGGAGGCGAACGAGCGGGCGGCTCACGTGACGGTAAGTGATTACCGCCGCAATACCAGAGGCAGAGTGGATGCGTTGCCGGCCTTAGAGTACCCCCCCCTCCTCCCCCAGAACTGCGGCAGGGGGTGTGTGGGCCTCCGGTTACCTGCACTCACCAGATGAAACGCAGAAGTTTGTTAGACTTCTACTTCACGACGGTATTCTGTGAGGTCGTGGTACTTCCCCGGTCGTGCCAGCCCATTCATGCTACAATAAAAGTTGATGCGTGGCTCTACCACTGTTTTTGTACGAGTTATATCGTTAAATCGAAAATATCTTCGGTGGAAGGTGGATCAAAGGGACTTAATCTAGACTAGACCTCTGTCTACCCTTGTATTGGGAATTGCGTGAAGATATTTATTTATTTGTACACAAGTACGAAGATGCAATCACTCTCAATTGAGAATGTCCATTCTTTAGATGACATATAAAACTATTTCGGTACGATAATTTTTCGGCAAATTTCTCTGCCACATACACCATAACCACTGAGACACGGATGTCCAGAAAAGATTATTTTTAATGGTATTATTTACTATGTTAAACACAATGATTGTTATTAAAATATATTCAGTAGCCTGATACATTGTTTGACATGATATAAGTGCACTCATATTATCATGTAAATGTGAAATCTCCCTCAGATGTAAATTAATAAAAATAATAAAACTTTACCTCAACGCTTCCCTTATGAGGCGTGTAATATAATATTTTTGAACAACCAAACACGTCAACAAACTCAAAGGTCTCTTGGTGACTGTATGGTGACAAAAAATCAAAACATATACCTACATATAAATATTTACATAAACATATAAATATTTACATAAACGCATGACTCGAGTACAAACATTTATATTCTTCAGGCCAAAATTTACTTCTAACGAGATTCGAACCCACTGCCCATAGCTTCGAATACTGTGTCACTACCAACTAAGCGATTGTATCGTAATTACGAGTTCGAATCGCGCCAGGACAAGTCCAGGCTCCGTAAGTGCAAAGGGCCCCAGCCTTGATTTATTATTGTAATAACTATGTGTATATATACTTAAATTCCTCTACCCTTTTTTTATTTGAACTCCACATTTAATTGATGTATAATCGCTATAATGATATCGCCTTGTGGCGATGGGGCTTGCTAACTGGTGGTCGAAATGTAATCGACGGCGGAGTCAAAGTCAAGATCTAGTGTGGGTTAGTGCTCCTTCAAGCACCCGCTACTTAAGGCCTTACTGAGGCTTCCGAGGGGTTGAGTACATACACGCTATATTTATAACCTCCTTGACTTCGCTTGAATTTAGCTTTTAATTTAAGCTATGAAATAATATTTCACAGAACTGCCGAATGTTAGAACGAATGGATTTAGAAGAATGTGTTCTGATAACTGACACAACCCTGGTTCACCTCTCAATGGGATGTCCGAGGCTCGAAAAATTGGTTAGTATAAAATAACTTATTTCCAATGTGCAACTAATCGTTAATGAATCATAAATCAATCTATCGAATCTAACGAAATCATAAATTAATGTGCGCTAAATTAATTATATTGTTTTTTGACTTTGAAAATTATTTTATTAATATTTTTAAAAACATTTATTATTTTTTATTCACAACTGCTCTAATAGTGTCCAACCAAATTCAAGTGAGCGCTTATGAAACACATGTTAAAAATTATATATTATTTCATCAATAATGTTGATCTATAGACCTATCAGACTTAAATTTTTTAATTTAATTTGACTATTTCTGAGTAAAACATTTCTTTTTTCATTTTAGACTCTGTCACATTGCGAGCTAATAACAGACTACGGAATCAAACAATTGTCTATGTCTCCGTGTGCTGCAGAGCATCTAACCGTTTTGGGTAATTCAATTACGGATTATTTAACTAATAACTCTTATTTGGATGTTAAACTTTGTTCCTAATCATTTAGTGTGATTGTTGAATATGTCTGTGCCTACTATTGCATCATTGGGTATGGATAAGTAATGACAGTGCTGTCCGCGGTGTGTTGAGAACAAATTAAAAAAATAATAATAATTAAATATAATTATATATTAAAATAATAATAATTATAAGTAGTCACGATAGCCGAGTGGTTGGGTGGTCGGAATTTCGAGTCGAGAGACCCGAGTTCGATCCCCAGGTGGCAGATTCGTACCAATGGGTTTTTCAAAAACTTATGTACGAATTATATCGTTGGCTTGGACGTAAAGGCGGCGACGGGCTCACCACCTGTCACGTTGTCCCGAAAATATCTTCGGTGGAAGGTGGGTCGAAGGGATTTAATTGTCTAGACTAGGCTTCTGTCTACCCCTGTATTGGGAATTGCGTGAATATATTTTTTATAATTATATTATTATAATGTAAGTTTGGCCGTTTTAAACTATTTGATTAAAAAAAATTGTTGTAGGCTAGTGTAGTATGTACAACAGCTTAAATTTCTCAGGTTCTCGGTATATGTACAGCAGTCATAGTAGCGTTAGACTATCTCATCTTCTTTTCCCCTAAGTGTCTTAAAAGACAACTAAGAGAGAGAGAGATAACCATAACAGACACAAAATAAATGGTACAAATGGCATTGTTGTAGCCAGGTCGCTTAGCAAGTGGATGACAAATCTTTACGGAACCTCTAACTTCTTTCATTATACTTTTCAGAAAACATTTAAAACTGTTCAGTCCTTTCAATCCACATTTCACTGGAGATTATTTGGGAAATTTGTGTTTTTGACTTTCATTTCTTTTCAGGTTTGGATAATTGCCCGTTAGTGACGGATGGAGCCTTAGAACATTTAACTTCGTGTCATAATCTACAACTTATCGAACTTTATGACTGTCAGATGGTGACAAGAAATGCGATACGAAAATTAAGGGTATGTATGTCTTTGTTAATAACTAATATCACACTCGTTTAAATTTTGAAATGTTTTAGTACCTACAGAAATTAAATATATTTACTAGTGTATACTTATGAAAATTGTACATACTGTTTTAAATATTTGTTACCTATCTTTTTTTTTTAACATAGCGTCATCATTATGACAGCATATTTTGATAGGCTGTCATAATGTTCACTATTTTTTAGTTCACTTCTGAACATGGCCTCGCACAAAGATAGCCACAGAATGGTCCTGAGCCATCTGCTGTCGTCGACTCCCCGTAGTATTATTCAAGTGGTTGATCCATCTTGTAGGTGGTCGTTCTATGGTGCCTTTACACGGTTGCCACTCGACAACTTTTCTTCTGGCTCATTATGTTAGTTACACTGGTTCTGTTGTGAATATCTTCTTTACGGACTTTGTCACAATATGCAGAGAAGCACTGAGTAATGCCCTGGCCATAGCACACTGCAACTTTCATCTTCTTCATTCAGCCTGTACTGAAGGATCATGTCTCAAGCCCATAATCCATAATTTTACAAAATCGTCTCGTAAGGCAGGAGGATTATGCAATTCAACTGATCTTAATCTGTGCCGGTTACTAGCTTATTTTGTTTTGGTCTAGTATATTTTAAGGAACTTGTTGGTCGGGTGTAAATGATAATGCAGAACATTGTACTTTCCTATGCCGAGGTATTGCTATAGCTACGAATTAACAAATTACCTATTTAATTTAAAGGAATTTTACTTTAATAAATTTATTTATTAATTTAAAAACTATTGCACACTCAAACGAATGTACCATTGGCGGACTTAATGCCTACAGGCATTATCTACCAATCAATCAGGGTGGTGTTTAAAACAAAAAATAAAATATGAAATAAAGTCATTCGGTTTCTGTACGCTGAACTAACCAATGGCTATATTCCTTAGAGGAATACGAAACTGCAACCCTCAGTTTCGTTGGCAGGCATGAGTAACAAGTCATCAAATAATTTTATTACGCAATTTTATTGATTTTAAAGCATATTTATTTGAACTTTTATGTGATTAACGTAAAGAGAAAAAAGTTTTTAAAATTTCAACTGACACGGGTGGGATTCGAACCCGCGGCCTTCGCCGTTCCGTGGCAACGCTCTTACCTCCGAGCCACCGTGTCTTATCAATTGAAATTTTAAATCTGTATTCTCTTTTCTTTACTTATGCCTTGTTAGCGTCGGCGCCATCTATTATCCATTTTGCAAGTAACAATTTGATATTCCTGACTTTTCAGTTAGGAATTATCAATAAGATAACGCCAACAAATTTTTTTTATTACGCAATTTTATTGATTTTAAACCTAAAGCATATTTATGCTGAACTTTTATGTGATTAAATTAAAGAGAAAAAAGTGCGTGTAAGACACGATAGCCGAGCGGTTGGTCGGTATTTCGAGTCGAGAGACCCGAGTTCTATCCCCAGATGGCAGGCTTTTTTTTTAAAAAACTATGGGTTTTTTCAAAAACTTATGTACGAATTTTTCGAATTAAATTTTAATTTGTCCCGAAAATATCTTCGGTGGAAGATGGGTCGAAGGGACTTAATTGTCTAGACTAGACCTCTGTCCTACTCCTGTATTGGGAATTGCGTGAAGATATTTATATTTATTTCATTTATCAATTTAATCACATGTCACCAAATCATACAAGTGATTCGAAAAGTTTAAGCCATAAATGTAACATGTTACAGAATCACTTGCCGAACATCAAGGTGCACGCGTACTTCGCGCCCGTGACCCCGCCGGTGGCGGGCGGCGGCGCGCGGCCGCGCTACTGCCGCTGCTGCAACATCATATGAGAGCGGCTCTAGTGGCGCCGCACCCCGCCCCGCCCGCCGCACCCCGCCGCCGCATTCAAGTGAGTGTCGTGCGCACTGGCGGCCGTTGCTGCCGCTACTGCCGCTGCTGCAACATCATATGAGAGCGGCTCTAGTGGCGCCGCACCCCGCCCCGCCCGCCGCACCCCGCCGCCGCACCCCGCCGCCGCATTCACGTGAGTGTCGTGCGCACTGGCGGCCGTTGCTGCCGCTACTGCCGCTGCTGCCGCTGCTGCAACATCATATGAGAGCGGCTCTGGTGGCGCCGCACCCCGCCGCCGCACCCCGCCCCGCCCGCCGCACCCCGCCGCCGCATTCACGTGAGTGTCGTGCGCACTGGCGGCCGTTGCTGCCGCTACTGCCGCTGCTGCAACATCATATGAGAGCGGCTCTAGTGGCGCCGCACCCCGCCCGCCGCCGCACCCGCCCCGCCCGCCGCACCCCGCCGCCGCATTCACGTGAGTGTCGTGCGCACTGGCGGCCGTTGCTGCCGCTACTGCCGCTGCTGCAACATCATATGAGAGCGGCTCTAGTGGCGCCGCACCCCGCCCCGCCCGCCGCACCCCGCCCCGCCCGCCGCACCCCGCCGCCGCATTCACGTGAGTGTCGTGCGCACTGGCGGCCGCTGCTGCCGCTGCTGCCACATCATATGAGAGTGGCTCTAGTGGCGTTTGTATGTGTGCGTGGGGTTTGTAAGTGTTTATGTGCCTATGTAACTACAGGGTGTCATAAATTATGTTGCATACAAGTTTTGTAGTTAGCTTAGTTTGCGGTCATTGAGACGATTGAGAGTTGGAACTCATAACCAAATGAATAAAACTGGCTACATTAAATTTTGAATAAAATACTCCTTATCGAAATGTCTGTTGATCTGCGGTTTCCAGTGGACGCAGCGTTAGTGTTATTGTGTCACACAACTAAAAAATTCATTCTGTTTCCAGGTTTCCCTTCATGAAAATCATTGTTCGATTCGGGTCTGGTCACCTATCAATCAATTGAAGAAGTTTGTGGCGCCACAGCGTTATTGACAAGTATATGGGGAAAGGACGGCACTTTTATTTATAGTAGAGAATAGATGTATATAAATTCTCTGCTCATTGAATGATTTGCTGCAATTTCCGGGAATTTGATGAAACAATTTATTGGGAGAAGAAATGATTGGAACTTGATACTGCTAGTTAAACTTGAGCCCGCTGATATTACTCTATTCAGACCATTATTTACTCGATGCAACATTGATCACTACAGTTTCCATTCTCTATTACCATACTAACACGCTTCTGTAACTATAAGATTCTTAATAACAGATGAGATTTCACATTGTTCGTGTGTTAGCACTTAGATATAGATGCAGGCATTTAATAAAACAATTGTTAATCGTGATTTAGACTATTTCATATTATGTAAACTTTGGCAGAGACAATATGAGACAAGACCAATATTTTTGGCGCTTAAATGTAAAAAAAAAACTTTTGTGTGCCTATTACTCTAAAGATGTAAGAATGACATTTCAGGTATAAATAGTTAAAAAAATGTAGTCTGCCATGTGGTATATTATGTGTTCATATTATTCTTTAGGTGTAACGTAAACATAAATTTAGTCCTTAAACTAAGCGAAAGGACTATAAATCATAAATATCAGTCTGTATAGTCTTAATAAATTGTATTAAATTTAAACAAGAATACTTATATTTTCCTTTGGAGGTGATTTTGGATTTGGTCGCAGAATATACGCTTTATATAATTTAAGTGTATTGATTAGTAAAAGCGTTTTTACGTCATCGACTGTACGAAGCAGGTCTCGGGTTCAAATCCCCCAGTGACAATTGATTTTTTTTAATCTCTCATTTTAATATTGTATATAATGATTTATCTTATCAATACTGAATCATTCTAAATATTTTTAAATAAATACAAATATGTGAAATAAAGCTATTTGCTGTGATGGCCGAATCGTAATGTAGAATATTAAACTTTTAGGTATTTGAACAATCATTTATTGGCATCTTAAGCAGTATCCTATACTTAAAATGGCATATTGACATTTCAATTGTTATATGATTTTGACGTTAAATAATTGGAAACATTATTTACAAAGGCAAACAGTAATTAACTATCAAAACGTTTCTGTAGAGTAATTAAATTTACAAAATCAATGCCTTAGCAATCACGATGACAACGAGAGCGAATGGGAAACCAGAACGATGACGCATAATTTTCTTCTTTGTTATTATAATTTAAATTTTATTTTTATCATAATGATCTCTTGATCTTTGATTGAAATTGACATATAAAAGTCGATAAGATCAAGATCTTATCGAGAAATAAGAGGAGAAAACCATAGAATTCGATTTTTAAAATAAAACTATGACTTTCAGTATAAAGTCGACTTTAGTACAATCACAATTATGGTCATTTCTCTAGAATTAATTTTTCGAATTTCAGCATCGCATTTTGCCTGTTGTATGCCACAATTTATGAAGCATCTTGACTTCCACTTGACATGCTTCGCACTTATCCCACTTATGCTGTTGCACTTTCCCCGCTATCGTTGTCGCTCCGCTCATGCTGTCGTGAACGCTACCTTAGAGGTTTTAAAACCACCGAAATGCTACTATACTTGGTGTACCAAATATAGCATATGGTTTTTAAAAATTCTTGAAAATATGTACAGAATGAAATAACGGGATCATTCATTCATATTATTTACTATGAAAATAGAAATTAAATCTTAAAGTACAAAAGAGTTCATTTCTAACCATGTGAGTAACATTTAATTTGGTTATGTTTCGAAATAAAAAGTTTGTAAAGAACTTTACGCGCAAACTCTAAAAGTGATGGTTGTCTAAGATTGAAATTGGTTATTTCAGTATATTTCAGTTTTTGTTGTTTAATAATTTTATTTTATATATTTTTTTAATAATATTGACATATATGATTAAAAAATAATAAAAAAAATGTCTCTATTTGTATATATTCGGCTCTATTTTAAGTCATAACGTTTTAAGTCATAAAAAAGATTATACGTGGATGTGAGTTCGGGTAGAAGCTAGTTAATATTAATATTGTGGTATGTGAAGACCCAATAGCCTATTTTGGTCTAGATTTAGGGTCACTACTACGTGACTACCTTTGAAGCTTAAGTGTAGCGGATTCAATTCTTGTTAGAGGCAAACATCTGTGTGATGAATTTGAGTGTTTTACACAAGTGATGGAGTTTATATGCGTATATAAATATTTATCTATTTAAGCATATTGTGCCATTGGGTTGTACGCTAAGACGGCGATGAACTCGTCATCTGTAACGTTGTCCAAAATGAATTCTGGTTAAGTGAGTCAAAAACAATTAAATTGTCTCGAATTCTGTCCACTTTAGTATTGGGATATGAAAAAATTTAATACTGTACCTAGGAATAATCAAATTCAATAAAATAAACAACCTTCACTTTGAGTTCGCGCAAAAACTCCCATAGATATCGGAAATGTTGCATTATGGACGAAATTGATGCATTACTTACTATAAACTCCTTGCTCGAAGTTTTTTTGTACGGGATATGCAATGGACTATCATTTTTTATATAAAAAAGTTGATTGATTCAATGAGTAAAATAATTAGATAAAATTATTTCTTTAACAAAATATTTTTTTACTACATTACATACGTACTAGTATAAATACTTTTAGCTGTAAGGTCAATGATAGTGAATTATTTTAGTCTTACTAAAATTGTTAAATTGTAATTATCCACATTTGATGTTCATTGATGTTGTAAGCACATGAGTAGGTGAAAAGACTAAAAAAGCCTGTGATCCATTTGTGAGTATAAACAATTATCAATAAAACTGTATATAAACATACGTCTAACAACGGTTTTAGTAAACCGTCAAGATGACATGCTCAAGGCATAAAAATTAAGAACATGTCTTAAAATTTGTGATAGAACAGATTGTCATTAAGTTGTTTTGTTGGTTACTTTTTGACTTTATAATGTTCACAACAGAATTACAAGAATTAAAAATGTACCTACAAGTTTCTTATTCTGCGCATGTTTTGTCGCATGAATTACATAACAACATACTTTCAGAATATATTTAATTCTATCCACAGGTCGTTTCCTGTTCTACAATTTTTTTTTGTTTTTATCAGCATGATTAAACTACAAAAACAGTAAATCTATCAATACTAGATGTTTTGTGTAATGTATTAAGCGAAACTACCACAGAACGAACCCGGCTTTAACGATCAAAACATGATTTCTGTTGGCGTAAACGTCTTTTATTGAACATGTAGCAATCTGAACATATGCATGAAAATTAAAAAAAACCCTACTCTATAAAGTACAATATTTGTTGCTGAAAACGTTTGCATGTAACGCCAACTCAACGTGAATTATAAAAATGATGTTATAAAAATTACGGCTGACGTATAGAATTGTGAAAATCAATATGTCAGTCGTAATTTTATTTATACATATTAGCCTTAGTTTTTTTATATCAGTATAACCTATTGTGCCGGGAACCAAATACTACAACATATTATTGCTTATGATATCCAACGTCAAATGGATGACATTGGAATGTGTTACAGCAAGGCAGTTGATGATAAAGCATTATTGAGCACGATTGTAACTACGTATTTTGTGACAAGGAAATATTGCGTTTTTCTTGTTATTCGATATCGTTTTCGATGTAACTCGTACAAGGTCATTAAATATACAATGGTGAAAAATATTTGTCTTGTTTTATTTGCACTCATAATTATTTCATACCGATTAGATGCGATCAATTTTTAGCCAGGGAATCAATGCCATAATATGGTCAAACCCTCTCAGATATATAGCCAAAGTTTTCACTGAGTAGCTTTGTATCTATATTCCACCATAATAGTCCCTAGGCTCGCAATATTGCTATTATATTCTGCACCATAGATCATTAACTGCCTTTCTCATTAAAATACAGATCTCTCCATAAGAAGTGCCAACATGCTGCTTGCATAGTAGTAGATAAAAAAATTACTATCGATAATCGAATGTATATTATTTCGATATATAAATGATTTGATTTGCTTGAAATATTAATAGTTTACGACGTTTCAGTTTTAATAAAAAAATGTTGGCTATTTATGTTACTCCCATTTCTTTATTGCTGCATGAACTATAACTCAACAATGTTGTATTACAACAGACGGGCAGATGGGAGCGTTGTGAGGTGTAGTTAAAACAATTTTATGAAGCGATAAATCGATAAAAAAGTATAATCACTGTCGGCTAGTGGTAGAGGAAATAACGTAACGTAAATAATTTTCTATTTATTTTCCAGTTGTAAGGTAATGCAGCTGCTTCCTCTTTGCTTTATGTCGTGGGCCTCATAAGATTTGCAAAGATGAATAGAGTAGTAAAAATAAAAAAGTAGATTTTCTGAAACTCTTTCAGTATATGCAAATTTTTAAATGAGTGATAGAATCACGTTTTTATGTCTGCCTATGACATTTTCTTTTCGTAGGGATAGCCCACGTGGGTTAACTTTCGGCGCGTGTGTAACGTAAGATTTACTGGACTCATATCGGCCAAAACCCAACGATGTTTCTCTCTTCGCCACTTGTCCGGACCACGGGAACGTTATCGCTCACTGTCGTAGTCTAACAGAATAAAAACGAAACCAAAAAAAGCTTGATCATAAGTATAAAAGTGTAGTGTGTATTGGTCTCCGTCTAGTAAGACGGAGACCGATACACACTACAGGCACTAAACTCAAGGTGTACATGCAAGTACGCTCACGATAGGCTTAGACGAATGCCCAAAACAGAGCAAATCATAAGTGAGACAGACAATGTAGAGACCATTCCGGAAGATGAGCAAGCTGAGTCTGCTTGAGACTAAGCTAGGTAATATTTCATTCTGGTAGATTGTTGTGTAGAGTAGAGTATGTGAGAGCCTTGTCTTATTACATAGACGTAGTCCAGTAGAAATTGGTATCTACCATGTGGTAGTCCGTGGATACGCGGTACGCGTATGGATTTGGTGTAAGTCGGGTTTCGGAGGAAACCGTAGAGTCATTGGACTTGGCGATCCCAGGTGGGGATGCGCGGACTGTGTGATCCCAGGTGGGGATGCATGGACTGGGCGATCCCAAGAGGGGATTAGCGTGATGTGTACACGATAATTAAAGCGGTGAATGAAATATTACGGCTGTGTTAATTTGTGGTAAATGTGATGTTTCTTTTTACTGTTTTGTGAATTGTGAATGCTCTGTATTGGTTCTTTTGTGGTAAAGAGTCAAACCGAGGTACTGTGCGAGAGTTATTGTTGTTTCAGAATAACACACGGGATCGTCAAGTAGTGCGCTTGAGTGGGGTCGATACAGGAAGTGACAGAGCGGATTTGACTACTATGTGTTGTCAATGTCATTTGACTTCTGATATATAGTGTCTTCAGAATATTTTCGAGGCAGTCACTTACGAAACGGACGGCAACGTGAACGGTCATCTTCCTGTATCGAACTTACTGCGTTTCCACCCATTTAGATCAGTTTTCTGATATGGCTTAAGACGGATCTAACAACGAGTTGCCTCACGTGGACTACTACGCCGACATACTTTAGATACCACGATGCGATTATATTTAGTTAATAAGGTTTTCAAATTAAATGTTTCCGCGGTAGATGCTTATTTTTAGTCGATACGACACGGAAGAAGCAACTTTGATATTTGCTTATATACTTTTTTTTTTTGCTTATATACTTTTGAAATTTGCTTATTACTCCTAGTTCAATAAATTGCTATGTTCTAGCGGAACCGAGCTTCACGAGTTTCCGGGTATACGGAATGCGTCCATCATTGACTCCACTATTCAATACGTACATAATCACTACGTCTTAAAGAATTCCAAAAACAACATTTATTACATTAACAATATTATTTAAATTTGTGTTTTTTCGGATAAACATCAAGGTTTATTAAGAGACGCCTTTAATTAAAGTATGTTAAGGGAATCTTAATGCACTGAGTGTATTTTTGATACGGTTTTTCAGGTAGATTTCGGTCATCTTTATTAAGATTACGATGATTTAACAAAGTAATTATATAATAGAAAAGGCTTGATAGGTACCTTGTTAATGTCTACCAAACTATTGGTAATGTAATAAGTTCATGTGGTGACTACTTTGCCTGCAGAACTAATATTTTCAATACCCTTGGGCCGACTGATAAATATGCATTAACACACATGAAAAATAAACGTACGTACATCCGTATACTAAGTTACATTATAAAATATAGTTATGGTTGGTGCTTTTTTATTAAAACTTGGTTCTTAGATACCATATAAATGTCCGCAATGGGTAAAGACTTTCGTTAAAAATTGTTTGAAAGAGATGAGACAAAGATGTCCGTTACGCTTGTATAATTTGTATTATTGTATGATTTATAAGTTGGCAAAAATTAATAATACTAAAATGCAAATTTCTTGTGATGTTTTTTTTTCATTGTGGTGCTTATTTTGCCAGGACTTTAAATGCATTAAAAATATTATTTACATTTTTAGGTAGTGGTTAATCCTCTATTTCTCTTTGTTGTCGCTCAATTACCAAGTCCCCTCCCCCTCCCGGGTCAAACCGCACTCCGCTACTCTCCTTACTATCAATAAATAATTACTATCAATAATAGGTTTTAATGTCAAGTTATCATATTGGAAGTTTATCGATAACCCTCGTTGATATGCGCCATATGCGATTTATGTGCTTCCGGGAACAACATCTCATTAGAGAATTATTTAATTGTATTTGAAATTTGAAAGGGACGAAGAAAGAACGAAGTGCGAAATTTGGGTAAATCAGGAATGTCTAGAACAGGTGAATGAAATTGTATACTTGGGGAGTGCGTTTAGCCGGGATGGAAGATGTGATTTAGATGTGGACAGGCGTGTCGCTGCCGGGAACAAAGTCAATGGTGCCCTGACTGCGTTAATCAAAAGGCAAGGCGTTGTGAAAAGTGCACGCCTTGCAATACATAGCGCAGTGTTGGTACCGACTTTGTTATATGGCAGCGAAAACTGGGTATGCCAGAAGAAGCATAAAAGCAGGTTGAATGCAGTGGAGATGCGATCTCTTCGTAAAATGTGCGGCCTTACCATGGCCGACCGAAAGCGAAACGAAGAGATTCGCAATATGGCAGGTTTGAAAGATGACCTTGTCTCAAAATGGATAAGGGCGTGCTTCGATGGTTTGGGCACGTTGAGCGAATGAGTGAAGACCGAATGGTGAAGAAAATATATTGCGCGAAAGTTAATATTAAAAGATGTCGAGGTAGACCGAGATTAACTTTCGAAGACCATGTGAGCAAATTGCTCGAAGAGAGGAGGGTCAAGAGTAATCGGATACCTAGACGTGCATGTATGAAGAAGATGATGAATCTGAAAGAAGCGAAAGAAGTATGTAGGGATCGTGACACTTGGCGATCTGTTCTCTCTGGCTACCCCGTCAGGGATTGGGCGTGAAGATAAATAAAAAAAAATTTAATTGTATTTAATGTATTTTGTGGTAGTAGAATTTCCTTGCCTTACGTCGAATGCCGGCAAGTAAGTGGTTGCTCTTTATCTACATTCCTTCAAAGACTTTCATTTGAATTTGTACAAAATAGTTTTTAGATAACTGAGCGAAATTTAGGCAAGTTCAGGCAAGCGCAGTGTAGGTCAACCACCCACAAGGTGGTAACCTCATCAATGAGCTGCAGATTTTTCTGGAGAATTCTTCTTTTTTTATATAGAAGGGAGGCAAACGAGCAGGTGGCTCACATAATGGTAAGCGATTACTGCCGCCCATGAACACCCGTAATACCAGAGGCATAGCAGATGCGATGCCGGCCTATGAGAAAGGTGTGGGCCTCCGGTTACCTTCACTCACCAGAGGAAATGCAGAAGTTTGTTAAACTTCAACTTCACGCCGGTATTCTGCGAGGTCGTGGTACTTCCCCGGTCGAGCTGGCCCATACATGCAACAGCGAAAGCTGATCTACTAATGTTGGACTTTTGATAACCAATGTTGGATGTAGAAAAGAAGAGCATATTTTTAATTCGAACGAAATGAATTACGTGACTGGAAATCTCCCGGCTTTTACAAATTGCTTACGACACCCAGGGAAGGAAATGGTCTTAATTCGTTACCACACGGCAAAATTAATAATCAAATATTTGAATTAAATAATTTGCTTTTACTGAATTTTTGCTTTCATAAACTTTACACCCGATGTAATCATAAATAAAGAAATACAGCAAAGTAAATTATATTTCAAGAATTATCAATCATATAAACTATAACATTTAAAATATTAGTAGGATATTAGAATGTTTAAATGAATTTTTAATAATGTAGGTAAATATTTAAAGTAATACTAATTAATAATGTAATTATATTTGCAATTAGAAGCAAGTATATCTGTATTTAATTTATTCTATGTGCTATGTACGCACGTAAAAGTAAAGTTGATATGTAAAGACGGTTTTGTTAATGTTATTCGTTAAATACCAGTAGCAGCCTCTGATAAAGAATACTGTCTATGAAGAACGAAAATTGGGACAATTTCCAATTTAGTAAAAAAATAATTCGCTGTGAGTGTGGTAATATCGTATCGAATGACACTTCCCAGTTCCTTTAAAGTTTTTTTTTAACAATTAATCTTAAAAAGACGGGCCGTTAGAATTGGAATATAATTTGGTCAAACACATCATGGAAAAAGGTTAAAGGAAGAAAGTTAAACAATATTTCTTAAAAAATAGTTATGAAATTAATATTACAGTTTGGGGATTCTGTACCCTATTAGGTTAGGTTTAAAACATGTCGTTGGTTTAGATCCCCAGACTCGCTTTTTATGGTTTATGTACATACACCATCGACAAGGTGTTACTCATCTCCGCATAGCGGCAGCTTGCAGCCAATAACTACCTTGCTGTGTTACCAGTGCGGCAACCCTTATAAAATTTTTGGGTAAATGTTTTATTCAGATGATCTTCCTTATTGACTGAAACAAGATTTAAGATAAAAGAACTGAACTAGTTTTTTTTTTTATAAAAAATTAGTTAGTAATATGATAAATACTACCATTTAAATTAGTAACCTATAAAATAAGTTATTCGGATTTAGAGATATGTTACTAACTTTGTGTAAATAATATGTTTTCCTTTATTTTTATGTTATTTTAAGTACATTCCCAATAATAGGTTAGATAATTAAATCCGTTCGGCCTGCTTTTCATCGAAGCCTATTTGGGATAATATGACAGATGGTGGGCCTAAATCATATGTATTCTGAATGTTATCACAATACGTTTTGGTTTAACATATCAAATATAGGTTTACGTTATGTATTCGGAGAATTTATGTATCTACTTTTATGGTAATTTGGAAATTGAATGCTGTCAACCCCGTTAGTTTTCATCGGGTTGGCGTGCGGTCGTATGCCGATTTTTACCGCAGAAAATGGGACCGAGACAGTTTAATTTTCGTGAAAAATTATAGAATACAAAGTTAGAAAAAAAATACATAACTATGATTTTACTAGATTTATAACATCCGATGTGTACAGTAATTAAGTGGTGATATTTTTTGGATAATCAATGTTGAGTTTATAGATTTTGCTGGTAAGGTTTTGGAAAATATTTAAATTTAGATTTTATTTTTTTAAAGAATAAACTTAACGAAAATTTTAAATAAAAAAACCCTTAAACTTTTTTCAAGTTGTCAAAATTTATGAATACTAACTATTTCAAATATTAATTAATTATAGGCGATTTATACCGCACTCGAAAAAAAGAAGTTTTAATAATATAGAGTTGAAAATTTACCCGGCATGTCTGCTTCAAAATCAATAATGTCTGCGCATAGCATTGTTCGTAGATACGCTAGCGTATAACGCTTTATTGCCGTGGTCATTAAATGTTCCCCTATGCGTAAAACAACTTACATATTTCCTGTTTATACGCATTTAAAATTATTTTTTTTTTCATATATTGTATAATTACATAATGCAATCACGTTTATACAACTACTGACCTAACACTTCGCGCCTTTATTTTCTGATCGAAACGCGTAATAATACACATTTATCCACGTTACTGAAATAAATATACACCGTCACAATTTTGAACACTGTTCTAATTTTACAAATGTATATTTTCATAAACAAGAAAAATAGAGATAAAAATTTGACGCACTGGCTTACGATATTGTAATATAAAACTTATCTCACGTATATTATAATGATAATCTAACTCAGAACTAAAATGTTGTATAAGAAAGATAAGTCGATCTATCGGGGAATTAAAATAAATGCATATTTATGTTTTTATATGACAGATACATATAGTCCTAAATATTTTAACAATAAATAAAATGATAATAAATGAAGTATTTCACATTAAAACACTATATATTTTAAAAATTAATCTGTTTTAGTTACAAGAACGGCGATCGTTGTTTTTAGTTTTTTTAATGTAGTGTCGAGCTGTTATCACGCTCGTAATCATCAACGAAATTTTTTAAGATTTTGTTGCAAAATAATGCTTTTTGTCTATTATTCTGAAAATAACAATCCATTCAATACAAACAATACATTCAAACTTGTTTTTTACATTACATTCAAACTTTTGTTCAATTCAAACAATGTATTCAATAACAACTCCCATTATAATACCTTATATTCATCATTATTGTTTCGGACATTAAAATATGAAGTGTAGACAAGTGCCTCCCGCAAATTTTGCCAAAGTACGGTCCTGACCAACCATTTCTTTCTTTCTTTCGCTTTTCTTTCTCCAACATAGTGCAGGTCAAGTGGAAATCAGTAAATCAACATTCAAAGAAGACTACAGGTTAGGTGATGTCTGTTTTTTCTCCGTTAGAAGAATCTCATTACGAGTCAGTGGTAGATTATAAATGACGATTGCTAGATGTAATGTATGTTACTTCTATCGATAAATAATTTATTTGATTTGAAAAAAGCCACAAGATCGAAATGGGATGTTTCGAAGACATTAATTTTTATAAAAACCGGAACTGGTTAGATTTTGCTGTTAAGTGTCTTACAGTATTATTGCACTATAGAAGTGAATTGGCAATAATTCTTCTAAAGAACTTTGGTCTGGTACTAACTAACTAACTTCTGTTCTTGGTAAATTCAGCATTTAAAAGTAATTTTAAATAATTTTGATGGTGCTCGAACTTGGATCGTCTCGGGAAGTATAAATCTATGTACTAAAATATAGAGAATTAAGTTGATTGTTGTATAAATTTTAACTTGTTTCGAGGCGGCCATGGCTATACAGTTAAGCTGAAACCAGACGGCGCTAGCGGTGGTCGTGTTGGAGAATTTACGAAAAATGCGCTGGATATTCCCCGTGCCAGGTAAGTTTTAAATTTATTTTAAAAATTGAGTTTTTTTCGTATGATAAAAGTTATGAGTTGTTTTTTAATTATTTACACAATTTTACAGAAAACTAAGTAAGTAGTTAAAAAATTATAATTTAATTTAAATTTGCTTTAAAAGTTAAAACGATTTAATTTAAATTTGCTTGTAATATTTTTCAAAATTATTTATTATTAATACTTATTTTTTATTATTTTAATCTATGGTTTAGTATAGTGCAGTACCATTTTTCCCGAATGGTAAAAACGGAATAAGTTTATCAAGAATCAATTTCGTGCTCTAATTGTGAAATAGTTATTAGAATATTCATTAATTATTAGAATTGATCAATGCGTTTTTAAATAATATAACAATTTGCATTTGTAAATATGACTGGATAGCTCGTTTTTCCACCCTACTTCCATAAAAAATATAACATAATTTTTTATTTTAAAACTTGTGCAGTTGCAAATATCTATATCCACAAAACATAGATAGTCTAGAGCGTTGTCGTGTATGACAAACAAAGGATTGGAGATTTTAATGTATTAAAATAAAAGCACTTCTACATAATCTATATTTATATTTGTAAAAATGAATACACCACATATTTGTATAAATATTTGTTTTTTATCGATATCCGTGAAAGATGTCCAACACTTGAAGCGTTCTAGTTTTACCGGCCATTTATAAAATCATAACGTCACAGTTACCGGCTGCTGTGGCATTCCTCGTTACACAATTTCAAATTGTATGCCACTAAAAAATAACAAATGAACTAAGGTGATGATGTATGTCTGTCATCTATCAAAGTATTTTATTTGCATTATTATACATATATTTTAAACGGTAGCAACAAATAGATGACACATTTAATTTATATAATAATAGTAAATAATTTTAGGCCTGGTTTATGACTTCTGACCGACCCAATAATAACAATGTATATTAGGTATGTCTATACGCATAAAATAAATAAATATGAATGTCTTCACGCATTTCCCAATATAGTTGTAGACAGAGGTCTAGTCTAGACAATTATGTCCCTTTGATCTTCGGTGGAAGACAATTATGTGTATGGAAGATAATTATGGAAGACATAATTGTCTTCCACCGAAGATATTTTCGGGACAACATGACAGGTGGTGAGCCCGTCGCCGTCTTTATGTCCAAGCCAACGATATAATTCGTATATAAGTTTTTGAAAAACCCATTGGTACGAGCCTGCCACCTGGGAAACAAACTCGGGTCTCTCGACTCGAAATACCGACCACACAACCACTCGGCTATAAATATCTTATATATTACGTCTATATACTATATTATACGTCTATACGCATAATAATAGATATATTACTAAAAGACTTAGTCCTCCACACCAGAGCTTAAACGAGACAACAAGTAGGGAGTCTGACGCTGCTAGTGACCAAGTTTGGTAAAAGTTTTCTTTATGGGGATCGAACTTGAGACGCCTGAGTAGAATTTAGATCACTCAACATCTCGACTATCGTGGTTTAAATCAATATAAAGTTTGAATTCAGTATATTTAGCCGTACATTGGAAATTATCGAACGAAGTCGTTATTTTATTTGAAAGAACATCTCAAATGAAGTCTGTTTGTAGGATGTAGTAAAATAAACATTCTCTGTAAAAGTGTTTATGTGCGGTACAATTGAAAATCTTCATTTCGTTCATCAGTTTTATTGATTTAATTTTAGTTACAAAGCTTAAATATCACAGAACTAACAATTATTATCATTTAGAATTATTCAAAATAATGTTTTAATATTTTGATATAAGTACTATTAATGTTATTGGTATTATCAATATGATAAATTGCTACATCTATACCAATTAACTTATTGGGGTAGGTGGATGTCTACACAATGTTCCTTTCGATTAATTTTTCACCAAAGCTTACTTGGGACGTGGCACGCCACATGTCGCCGTTTTAATGTTCAAGCCAACGGTACAAAATCTCTGTAGAAAATTATTATATTTAATCAAAATTATTGCCCGTAGCGGGATTTTAACCCGCACCAACGTCGTAATTAAACAGTTTTTATAAAACCTAATTTGACATCGAAATCTCTTTTCGTGTTCCTTTCTATGCAGCATTACATCTAATACAGTTTGCCTGAAAAATACCAATGTTACATTATGTTCACAGATCTAATTGTTAACATAGCTTTCACGTTTGAAGGTTCTTGTGAAAAAATAATTTCAGAATTGCTTTTTTATTTTTTTTTAATTTTTATGATATTTTTGTTATTCTTTGTAATTAAATAGACGCACGAATCAAAAACATTTTCTTTCTTTATTTACATTTAAGTAATATTTCGACATTTTAAATGACATTGAATATTCTAAAATTGGAAACATTGGTTCCAACGAGGAATGTTCGTACCGATGTTTTTCTAAACTGATAAACACTTTGTATCGATAGTTTCAAAATTATAACAGTGACAGTCTTATATTCTAAATTGTAGAAATAAATAAATATCTTCAAGCAATTCCCAATACAGGGGAAGACAGAGGTCTAGTCTAGACAGTTAAGTCCCTTTGACCCACCTTCCACCGAAGATGTTTTCGGGACATTCGGATTCGGAAGCGTTAAAAAAGGGTTAAAACTATTTAGACGTGTCATCACCACAGTACAGAGGTAACGATCGCACCGTGAGCTTATTCCGGCAGTAGTCACTCTGTTTGTATAAAGGCAATGCGGTATAATAGAGGAATTGCGTGTATTAGGTAGTTTAAATGGTTGACAAGGTCTTTGTTAAAAAGTCCAGCATTATAAATTTAACTCCTTTATTGTTGTTTTTATCACGATCGAAGAAAAAAATGTTTATTTGTTAGGGGACACATTTACTTGAAAACTTTTAATTTCTCTATTTTATCTCTGGCATGAATCATGCAATGATAGAACCTGCTTCTACGGTATTCTACGAACAAAACGCGTTAAGCAGAGACTTGTGAACGTAGGCTTCTATGTAAAATCAACACATAGTAGCGAAAGGGATATAGACTTTGTTTGGCTTTTGTTCTTTTTTTGTTTATATGATTGGGGTGAAAAACGATATAGAAAAAACAGTCTTACAGTCTGCTTGATGGCAAGAGGCTACTGCAGCGAAACTGTAATCTTCAATGGAGGAAAGTTACAGATGCATTGTCACCCTCCAACACTGAAACGGACGTCAACTAGCCCACAATTATCTCTGAACAGTTTATAACTTTCCATCCCGAACACAAATGTTGTTACATTGTGATTTGGGGCAAGAAGTGGATACAAAAAATGAGTTCACAACGTATAAAAGCTAAGATGTAATTAATGCTTATCACTTTCCGAATAAAGATATAGTATTTTAAAATTAACCAATAAGCTGCAGTATCTAAGCAAACTGTTTTCCGTAGCATTCTACGATCTACGTATAACACACTGTAGTGCGTAGGCGTGAAATAATATAGTTTTCATCATGTAATTATTTCGCCAATCCAAATCTGACCTATAAATTTAGATATTTATTCAAGTGTCTCCCTAATATGTTGCGTTGAAAGCTCAATTACGTTAAATTTAGATTTATGAAATACTACAGGTTACCCGCGACACCATTCACGTGGCATTTTCGATTAATTTTCAGAATATTACGAAAATATTACGCATTTATTACACAAGTTGTCAATGTACAACGGTACAAAATATGATATCACTTTAATTTTAAAATCCATTTGGTATAAATAGACACACTTTTGCTTTTAAAATATTAATTTCAATCACACATATAAAAAGTCACGACAGCCGAGTGGTTGGGTGGTCGGAATTTCGAGTCAAGAGACCCGAATTCGATCCCCAGGTGGCAGGCTCGTACCCATGGGGTTTTCATAAACTTATGTACAAATTATATCGTTGGCTTGGACATAAAGACGGCGACGGGCTTACCACCTGTCACATTGTCCCGAAAATATCTTCGGTGGAAGGTGGGTCAAAGGGACTTAATTGTCTAGACTAGACCTCTGTCTACCGCTGTATTGGGTATTGCTTGAAGATATTTATTTATATTAATTAATTTATTTTTTATACATATAATATACGCATGCGTACTATGCTGCGTTATACAGTACGTGTATGTTGACGATTTCTCTACGTCTCGTAATATATTATTATATATTTATTTACGTTATATTATATACGTATATTTTATAACCATTACAAACTGGTGAGCCTCGCAACTTCGCCTACGCTACATTTATAAAATTAAAAAAATATTTATTTTGAACAGGATTTTCGTAAAAGACGTTCTTAGTAAACGTCTTGATCGTGAAATTTGACTCTATGTTAAATTTAAAGTTAAGCGTCATGTTATAAGTGGTATTTTGCTTATATATACAGATTAAAGAAATAGTGGAATATCAACTCAAAGCTTGTTTTCACACTAGGTTGCGTTTATACACAGTTGTAAACCCCGATACGGTTGACGGTATTTTAGTAGTGTTGTGTTTGTTGTTTGAACCCTTTTTAGAACGTATTATTAAACGCTACGGGTGTTAAATCTAGATGTTATCAGCTATTATGTAGGGCAAAAGTAAAAAATAAAAAAAAAACCTTTTAAAGAAAACGTGAGTAGAAAAAGTTACTTACAGAAAAAATGTTACGCAAACCTATCCATACTAGTTAGACGCTTTTTAGCTTCAAATATAATATAAATAATAATTAATGCACTACTTATATAAATAAATAATTGAAGTTCTTTCTCAATCCAGGCATGTTTGAGTTTAATAAGATTTAGCAGCTGCATTTCTTTTGGCTATAAAAGTTTGCTAAAAACTTTCTGAACATACTTTCCAACACTTTTTTACTTCTATTACTACATTAATAGGTATTACTTGTATAGGTCTGTTTGTGTGTGTAGTTGATTCGTAAGGAAAAATAAGCATTGAAAATCAGAATAGTTCCTCCTATTGATATAAAGCGCAATAGCTATCAAGGTAAGACCAGACTAACGGGCAATAGAAAGGGGTGCGGCTTGCCAAGTATTGTAATCTTTAATTCGCGTAGCGATTACGATGTCAAAACTATTTATGAAACTGTAACACAGCTTATGTACTACAGCTTTATTTATCTTAGGTAGGTTTTAGGTCTTCCGTAGGTGAAATGAATGTTCAAAAACAGAATTTATAAGTTTGAAGTCGTTGTCACAACGTACCTTTTGGGAATAATCGAAACTTTTAGTTGTTTAATAAAGGCGACAACTATGTATTTATATATGCAATATCTTTACCACCTCAGATTTTTAGACGGTATCTATCACTCGCATGTATACATCCACTGTTTGTAATCCGAAAGTTATTGAAATTCTGGTTAACAAATCAACAGCCAATAAAGAGAACGAGTTTCGTTGCTGTTGTAGCTACACTCAATTCATTGCTGGAAAAATAAACTGTTTTTGCACTATTAACGTTACGATAGCGATTTATAGGGTATATCACTAGGGTTACCAAAAGTACTATGTCGTAATCGCTGGTTAGAGTACATAACTATAAAATTATGTATTTGTAAGGAACCTGATGATCTTTGTTCTCTTCAGAAGGTTTTTCATGAATTGGCTTGAGGAATACACCCGATAGCCGATTAATTGGGCATTGACATGACATGACACCCGGGTTCAGTCTCTGGGACGAAGGATGGTGCATTCTTTCTTCTAAGCTTACATCCTAATTGTATCGTTAGCTTGGAAACAAACTTTAAGTAAGCTGGGCTGAAAAAATGCTAAATTTTGACTGCAACTTTATTGGATAATGCGGGAATATAAAAAAAATCAATACACTATAAGTATCCTTTAGAGGAGTTATCTTTTAGAGGATAATATTCGTTGTCATACCTGAGTACTAATGAGAAGTTTTGAATGCAGCCTGTAAATACACTGGCTATGTGAATGCGCGTTTTAGTCAGAAGATAGTGTTTACATTTTTCTAGTACTTTTGGCATTTATTGCTTTTCTTGACGTGATGTAAGATATACATAGTTTCTCTTCTTAATTTGTCTATTCGTCGAACTCTTGATAATAAACAGTAACGTTTACATTTTTCTAGTACTTTTGGCATTTATTGCTTTTCTAGAACTATCAAATTTTCTTGACGTGATGTAAGACATACATAGTTTCTCTTCTTAATTCGTCTATTCGTCGAACTCTTGATAGTAAATATCACTGAATTTATAACGTTTAATGAATAGAAAGCATCGGTCTGTTTTGTAGTTTGATATTTTATAAACCAATCCAAAAATTATACATTTGAAACATAGTCTCTGTAGTTCGACGGCTACGGGCTCCCGAAAATATCTTCTGTGGAAAGTGGATCGAAGGGACTTAATTGTCTAGGCTAGACCTCTGTCTACCCCTGTATTGGGAATTGCGTGAAGATATTATTTTTAAATTTTTTTAGTCTCCGTTTGTGAAATCGTTTGCTAACTCTAGTCAGACGTAATTTTAACGCGGTATCTTGCACATAAAATCGTGTGTGTTAAGTTAATAGTCTATTTTTATATCTTTGCCAGTTACGAGACGCGCGGTCTGTTTTTCATTTCAATATATTTTGGGACTGCATCTTCAAAATTACTGTTACAGATCAAGATATTAACATTTTTCCTGTTCATTATAAATTATACTGACCTGTAAGATTGCACTTCAGGTAGTATATGTTGAAAACAGTGAAATTATCATTTCAACATATTTGGCGACTGTGTACTTGAAGTTTTAATATTGCAATAAAAGATATTACCATTAATCTTGTTTTTCATAAATCATAACACATACATATATACGACATATGCCTCTCTTAGTTACGGATTATTAGATCTGCAATAATCGCCGCAATTGAGTAGTGGATTTGTGATCGCAGTACCAGACAGCCTGCACCTTAGACTCTCCAACCTTTCACCTCTAAGCTGAATTTTGAACTAGTTTTTTCTATCTCGCTATCTTTGGGTATTAGCCTATTGCATTTTTAATTATTAGGCTTATCCCTTAGTCGCCTCTTACGACACCTACGGGAAAAACTACGACCTTTTCGTATGCTTATTTTTCAAGATAGGACGATAGACTAGGTAATGTACTAAATATAGTTGTTTTCCATCTGTGATCCTGAAATCAAGACAAACTCAAATTAGAAATATGAATGCAGCCATCATTGTAATCTGTATCATTGGGGCTAAATTAGTTCAAATATGACATCTTAGTCTAAACATATTTCTCTTCCTTAAACATCCTATTCGATCCTCTAATTTTTATCATAAATCTTTTCCTGCTGTTGCTGTTAACCTTTGGAACTCTCTACCTCTATCTATTAAACTTGCTCTGAACCTAGATTCTTTTAAAAAACAGGTCAAAGAGTATTATCTATCTCTCTAGCTCCCCTCTATCTCTATTCCCCTTTCCCTCAGATCCTAATGATCACTCACAGAAGGTATGTTTTACTTATATATACATATTTTTTTTAATTTATATATTTTTTTTGTTTTAATTTTTCTGTTGTTTTTTACGTGTACATCCTACTCGTCATTATTTCTTGTTGGTAATTTTTCTTAGGTTGCCTGGAAGAAATTGCTATGTAGCAATAAGGTCGCCTTTTGTTGTCCAATATTTGATTTATATATTTTTGTTTTTCTTTTTTTATTGTTCTTTCATTGGTGTACAATAAAGTATATTATTATTATTTCTGTATTGATAGATTTGTAAAGAACATAGATTAATATCTTTAGCACGCTTTATATACATATATAACAATCATTCCCCGTGGTCTACTTTTTTCGAACTCTGATTCGATAGCGCCGGTAAGTTTTCTAGGGTAAGATTGTAAATATACGTATAACTTGTATTCGTTCCACCCTCAGTCTTTTGTTCATTCATACTCTTAAACATTGCTGTAAACATGTCTACCACAGTGAATAACGTGTGTCTTCTCGCAGCTTGTATGGTTCTAGGATTAATTTTCTAAGAAAATTCATTCACCGTTGAGAATTTAAACGGAAAGACGCAAGTAGAAATAGTTTTAATTTTTGAAGCTTTTCTAAGATACCGGAAACTGTCGCATAGGTTTGTAAGATTTAATACTAAAGGATTAATAATATAGGATTAGGAACGCTTAAAGCACAATTAGACTATTGTATTAAGAATGCTCCTATAGACTATTATTTTATTTTACTGTATATACGTTTATTTTACTTAATGCATTACATTCGTTTCATTACTTTAATGCATTTTTTCTAGGACATATCTTTGAAAGTGCAATTTATTATTAATTGTAATTAATATGTCTTTTCAGTTCTTCTGATGTCCTGGTTTGGAGTGGACCAAGTAAAAGCAAACTCGTGCATCAGAACTGGTAGCGTATCAAGAACAAATTAGAATAGTTACTCCCTTGTGAACGTTACATAGATGTCCTAATGTTATCTAGATTTCTTTTATGTTATGGCTGCGGATACGAATATGGCAATATAAATTAATTACATTTGCCCCTTATGATATCAACTATAGTCGGTATGTGTCGGAGATACTATATGGACAACTCATTTATTATTTAAAATCGCAAAAACACTATTGTGTATTATCACTGTATTTATGTAAGCGGTTGGCTTAACTTTGTTCCCCTAGTCTGTATAATTCATGTAAATCTGATGTTTAGCGTTATTACTACGAATAACAGACAAAGTTGGCTCTAGTCTTACATAAATAGAAGTATTACAATATATGATACTTCATCTACAACATCATCTGTACATGTCTGAAAATGGTGGTGCTATAAATCTTTACATTTATATTGGCCTTGGCCTTATACTGACCTGTCTGGGCGTATCTTATATGGAGTATCCACATATTATATGGGGGACATTCAGCCATTATTGGTCAACCGTTTTTAGTATGTACACCACAATCGTTTTAAAGATTGCAGATTAGGATGCGGCCGGTAATCTCCAAATAGTAGTTCTGATCTTTAATTTTCTGATACATATAATTATTGTTGTCCATACTACCGGTGGTATTTCTTGTCGGTTACCGTGATAAATTTCGTATTCGCAGCTATACATATTTGTATTTACACGTGTCGAGTGTCCACAGGAATGTGTGTTGCAATGTTAAGAGGAATGGGTAATTCATTGCATGCGAAGATTATTCTTTTGGTGTAACTAAATTTTTTTCAAAATTAGAATTACCAAACACTTAACAAACATAATTTACTAGAAACACTACTAATTTTCCTGTGAATAACTGTTATCTAAGTTTTCTATTAATTGTAACGGTTTCTGAAAAACAATCTATATTAGTTTCCAAAAATTTCAAAGAATGTTTGTTTTAAATACTGTTGCATAAATATCAAGGTAAAATAATAATTGTGTTTAAGAATTTTAACAAGAGATTTTTAACTTTCTAATAAATAAATTGTTTTAGATAATTTGAAATTGAAATTTGAATTGAAAATTTGAAAATGAAAAGTAGTGTTTTTGTCTAAGGAATTTTTGGTATATTTTCTATTAAAAAATAACTAAGTTACCAACTTAGACTACTGCTGTCTCAACGGCTTTTGCCAGTGTGAGCATTTTTAAATGCTCACACTGGCAAAAGCACTGGCACTGCATCACTTTACAAAATGAAATCACTTTACCAAGTTATTACGATTCAATATTTTTAATTTTTTACGCAGTCTACGGTTACGTTATCTATAGCCTTCTTCTTCTATATTCTATTTCGTTAAAGTTATTCACAGGAATTAGACATTTTCCTCTTCCGTCTTTGACAGTGTTTGTTCATTGTGTAGTTAACTGTCTTTGATTTTTTGCCTTTATTTTTTATTTATTACTAATGGAAGCATGGATTTTCAGCATTATGGGCACTATGTCTCAGCCCCCTTGTTCAGGCGGAATGCCAAAGTAAGTATAAGTTTCCGTAAAAAAAAACTGTTTTAATGTATCCACAAGTGGTTTGTTCTAAGCTTTTAAGGGAAAAGTATTATGTTCCATATTAAGGCTGACGTCATTTTGCTATATACATTTATATAAGCTTGATTCTTTGATTATTTGTAGGCTTTGCTAAGATTATACTTTTAAAAATATCTTTACACACAAAAGTGTGTTGAGATATGTCAATGTTGAAATTGATATTTAAATTAAGGTGTTGATAACAAAATTCAAATTCAATTTTAATTTATACATTGGTATGTTACGGGAAAACATTAAAACATAACCACATAATATAAGGTACTATTTTTATTTTATAATTTGTGGCTGCTTCATAATTAAATTCAAAGCGTTACTATTTTGATATTTCTATACTAAAATAAAGAAATAATAATTTTAATTTAACTATCATCAAAACAATATTAATAAATCTAATGCTGATTTCTTACTTTTAGTTATATTTATTTATTATATTATTGCCTTATAAACTCTTAACATATTTGACGCCTTAGTCACTTGTGATTTTATTTTCGTTTTTTTCTTCTACCCTATATCTATATCTAAAATCTATCCGACACTTGTTAATCAATGTTAATCGACTTGTTATTCAATTACGAAACACATTCTAACTTTAGTCTCGGTTTAAACTGTACTGAATAAAGCGCGTATCTAAGAAAACATCTATCCTTTATGTGGCTGAATTCTATTAGTGTTTTTTTAAATGGTAAGTATTAATGTTTAGAAAGCGATACTAAAGTTTAACCCTTTACATTTAGGGAGCTTTTGTATGTACAGTTTTTCTACATGTGTTCGTGTATTCTTCTTTCTTTGAAAAGGTCAGTGGTCACATATTATTTTATTGCGCGACATATTTTTCACGGTTTCCTGACATTTAATAAAATTATATGCAAAAATAGAGAATTATAGGCAGAATAAAATATCTATAATAATATTGAAAAGTTTAAGTATACATCAAACAGAAGTTAACCCTCGTACAGTTTATTCTGTTTGAAGTTTTGTACGTAAAAGGCTTCATGCCATGTTATGTAACCTTTACCGCACTTTTTGTGCTTAGTAGTTTTTCTAGTACTCTTATGAAAAATTACTAGTTTATTAATTACATTAGCAGTAGACTTTTTTTCCTGTTCATCATTCTAATTAAATTTTAGAACGTATCTCTGGTATGCTTAAAGGAAGTCGTTAATAATAGAATGGAGGGCTTGAATATGCGACATGCGTTTAGAAATCCGCAGTCTAAACCAAAAATTTACAGGCACTACAAACTTATTAAGTAAATATTATTAAATGCTGTGAAATGCCATCCTATAACCTATACTTGCGATAAAAATGAAATATAACTTTACCAGATTATTAACGCATCTTTAAACAAGAAAAATTTTATCTGCAATATAATTTCTTTGATAAATAAATCCAGCTCAATATCTGTCATATTAAACATATTTTTTATTAATACAATAAAACGCAGAAGTAGCAGAAAAAAGCAAAAGTACTTCATCCATAAAAATATTTTTAGTATAATGGCTAAGCCAACATACTCTATATTTTCGCATGATTTTTGAAGTTACTATAAAAGTGATTATAAATTCACAGTTTTTAACGTAGTGGAATCTTTCAGTTACATTACAAACTTAACACGCTTCGTTTTTATTGTTTCACTTAACTTGCATGCCCTAAGAAAGTAAAAGCAACTTTAATGAATTAGTCCGTTTTTTTTCCGTTTCTTTTTTTTTCAAAAAAAACTACGATTTCTGGCCTTGAAGAGTTCCCACATTTTTGCATACCAAGCTCTTGCAGTATACACAACAACACTATCAATACTATATGCATGAAAACTTAAGCAAAAAAAAAATTCAACACAACAAGATTCACTTTTAAAAATTTGCGCCGTAGTCTATGTTGTATTCTCCTTATTAATTTTCTTTTTATTTTGTTTTATTGTTGTATAATACAGGGGCAGCCATAATTAATTTCTCTCGACCCACATTTCCCCGAAGCCGATGTGGGACGTGTCAACTATTTATTTATTTTTATTTAATTTAATTAAAATTCAAGTAAAAGAAAATAAATGCTCAAATATTCGTATATGTATAACATGTACTAAGATTTTACGAATAATCTATGAAAAATGGAAACAGAATAAATTACAGTTTACTGACTAAACGTAATGAAATTCGAAATTAAATGTAAGATATATTAAAAAAAACTTATTTACATAAGGTTTCTAAAGGTTCTGAATAACTTATGAAAAATGTTTATTTTTTTTACATTGTCCGTGTAAATTAAAAATAACACATCTGATAGACCTGCAGGTATTGAGATACCATTGCATTCAGTAGAAGGTAATACGCTCGTAAATAATGCGGCACAGGCTGAAAAGTTGCACTGCTTTTTATGCATCACATATTTCTGTAAAAGCTTTGAGCTGCACGATGTGCTCTACGAGTATATGCAATCCATTTGCTTTTAGATGCGAGTATTTCTATAGTTTTCTTTAAATCGAAATAACGTGTCGCTTTTGGAAATTGCAAAGTTGTAAATAAATGTATGAGTTAATTATATTACGTTATTAATCATGCCTATATACATTCATTGAACTATTATACTACTGTAAGTTACCTAATAACTTCTAAGTTATTCATGTATTTATAAATTATAACATTTTAATACATTATTCTCTCAAAAATCAGAAAATTATTCAGGTAAAGTTGCGAACGGAAGTTCTCTAACAAATTTATAATATGTAACGAATGAATAAATAAATAAAGAAATATTGCAAACATATATATAACTACGCTACGTTATAACGCGATTTAAGCATTTCAAAGGCCATACCGCTTATTAAATTACTCTTAAAATGTATATAATGAGATTATGCGGTAACAATTTTTCCTTAGTTTTTTTCAATAAGCTGTCACAGTTTCTAGACCGCTTTCTGTTACAAGGTAAAACGTGACGCAATAGAGAATGGCATTAATTCTGTGACCGAAACCTGGGCCGGGCACGCAAATAACTAGGCTCGGGTTTTTTTTGTACAATGTAACCTCGTAACGATATACATAGTTGTATATATATTTTTGAAAAATTACTAAAACTTATGGATAAAATTTAATAGTTATAGCGGACTTTAAATTTTGTATATACTAGTTTTGTCCATTTTTATGTAATTACCATATAATTCAAAGCCGCTGGATACCAGAAGTAATACAGATTTTTATTGAAATATAAATTCGGAAGCTATCACTGTTTGTTATAAAAGATTAAGGAAAAATAGCTATGACGTAAAAGGCTTATGCTACGAGTACGTAAATCGCTACGGATGTACAAAAATATAAAGCAAGTATAATAAATATATTTAGTTATAATAAATATATAAAGAAAATATCGTGTTATTTAACATGCAACACTAATATAGAAAATGTAAACATATATTTTGTGTCTAAAGCACTTACGTCAAAAAGCTAGAATTAGATCGAAAAGTACAAAGAAATTTAAGTTGCCTATATAGAGCATTGGATAATATAACTAATACATAATATATTGACTTTAAAATACCACGTCTGTCCCCAGCCCGCACGATATACTGCTACGAATGTGATAGTTGGACGGATTTTCGTTGCAAGGACCCATTCAACTATACTGCACTGCCCCGAGATCAGCCGCCGTTACAGACTTGCAACGGCTGCTGCGTCAAGATGGTGCGATATTCTAAAAGTCGTGAGTATATAATGCAAGTACTTGATGAGAAGTACATAGTTATGTTATTATATCTTAATGAACAATAACAATGATTAATTTACAGTCACGACAGCCGAGTAGTAGGCTGGAATTTTAACCAATGGGTCTTTTCCAAAACTTTTGTGCGACTTAAATCGTTGGCTTGGACATAAAGACGGCATACCACCTGTCACGTTATCCCAAAAAAATGTATTCAGTGGAAAATGGGTCGAAACGACTTAATTGTTTAAACTTCTGTCTACTCCTGTATTGAGAATGACGTGAAGATAATTATAGATTAGTCATACTGGTAACGGTTTAAGAATATGCCAACGCTTTTCCTCTCGTGGGTATCGCAAGAGGTGACTAAGACAAAAGCGTTATCAGTATTAACGTCTAACACTTATTGTGTGGTATTTCACCAAAACCAGAGGAGCGGTGATGGGCAGTAGTGTCTAAGATGCAAGATGTCTGCGATCGCCAATCCGCTTGCCGAGCTTGGCAAACCCTCCCATGGGGGATGCCTATGTCCAGCCGTGGACAAATATAGATCGTAATTAATGTTAAGTAAAATAATTATTTTTCTTCTCATAGAAACGAATTTTCTTAGAAATAACATAAAATAAATAAATATCTTCCCGCAATTCCCAACACAGGGGTAGATAGAGGTCTAGTCTAGACAATTAGTCCCTTCGACCCACCTTCCACCGAAGATATTTTTGGGACAACGTGACAGGTGGTGAGACCGTCGCCGGCTTTATGTCCAAGCCAACGATATAGTTCGTGCATAAGTTTTTGAGAAACCCATTGGTACGAGCCTGCCACCTGGGGATCGAACTCGGGTCTCTTGACTCGAAATTCCGACCACCCAACCACACGACTATCATGACTTAGAAAAAACATCACTACAATAAGACTTAAACTTAAGGAAAAATAATATTTTGATACAAGATATTGGTCAGCTTGTTAGAGTAGTAGTACAAGGTTTTGACGAAGTAATGATACGGTATATATTTGTACGAGTATGTTTCCCACGTTAGAAATTATACAAAATTGGGGTATATATGCGCATAACAGTGATGGGTGTCATCTCCTCATCTCTCTCCTCATTTTCATCAAATTTTGTGTGCATATCTGTAGGTCTGAGGTCTAGGGTAGGTCTGAGAATCGGTCAACATCTATTTTTCATACCCCTAAATGTTAAAGGTTAAGAACCTCTTATTTTTTTACTTTTTGGACAAAATTTTATTGTTATTATTTGTATATAATATAGCATTCAAAAATGCATACAATCCCTAATTTTTGCCTTTCTACCATCAACCCCTATTAGTTTTATATGGCAAAGCAACGTTTTCGGGGTTAGCTAGTACCATATACAGCAATACCATATGTGTAGCATAGCATAGATAGCAATATACATATACACGTTAGACATTATTTGACAACACATCTCATTTCGTAGAATGCATTCAGATTTTATGATGATTTAGTGACACGATTGCTTTAGTATCCAAGGAGGTCTTTAACGTAAGATCTTTTATGTTTGCCAGTGTTTAAAATATTTAAACACTTGACGACCTTCCACGACGACGATGAGTGGCGTAAACAGCGGTTTCCAAGGTGTCGCCATCTTGAGGTCCCGGGTTCGATTCCCGGTCGGGTCAATGTATAAAAATCACTTTTTCTACATTTTCTCGGGTTAAGGTGTTTGTAGTGCCTTTGTTGTTTCCGATTCCTATACCACTTGTGGTATAGGAATCGGAAACAACAAAGGGCTTTAGCATCTTACATTGGGATCGGGGCAATATATGTGATGGTGCTCCTATTTATGTGTGTATTTTTTATATAATCTATATACTGCTCGTGAATTTTTAGTTACATATCTTGTTTTTATGAAAGTTTCACTTTTACTACTTTGAGTGGCACACATTTTATACAATAAATAGTCCCTTTAATTCGAAGCAGTAATAGTTAAGTAGTAGTTAAAGTAATAGTTAAGTTAGGAAGCTCGTACTTGCTAAGGATGCATAATAGTTACAATAACAACAAGACTCTTAGATCTTAATTACGGTCTATTGGAATAAGCGCCAGGAAGTTGACTATCATTAAAAATATGAATTATTTTTTTCTTTTCCAGCATACGAGGTCGTCAGGCGTACGTGTACTTCACAATTACAAATTAACCTGTTCATGGTGGACCACGTTTGTATGATGGAAAGTACAGGCACTGGTCACATGTGTTTCTGTGAAGAGGATATGTGTAATGCGGCGCCGACTGTCGACATCACACTGGCGCTGATCGCGGCACTAACGTTGCTAGCATGTGCATGTTGCAGGTGAAGTAGGAAGGTAGTGATGGCCCATCGGTGTTGTCGATCGATTCACAATATCAAACATTGCTGACAACAAATCTTTAGAATCAATTCTATAGTCTATGTTTTTGAAGTAAATTCCAATGGAAATAAAATAGAGGACATGGATTGAGATAGCACAGATGTTTGAGAAATTATTACAAATTTGTAAGCGATGAAGTAATTTCGTGAAAATGTTGTCTATGGTAAATCGTTAATCGATCGACTGACTCCGTATGGCATTACTCTAGCTTAGATTTAATTACATTCTTCGTCCAATAGTAGATGTAGTATTAGCATTGAAGTGCTTAGTTTTCACAAATTTTAATTAAACTTACCTATAGTATGCATTGTGCTAAGCCGAAAAGCATTTTAAGGTTCATTCAAAAATTTCAATAAGATCAAAACAAAGGTTTACAATACTTGTTTTTGAAAACATGTCTTACGATAGGTGTTTTTTTTCTAATTCAATTAAAAGGAAATTGAAGATTGTTGATTAAAATATTAATTTAAATTCTATTGTCCTAACAAAATCTTCACTCAATTTGTTTTGATCTTAAGAAAAGTATACGAAAACATTTTAAATTATGCACCGTTTTTAAATCTTCCAGCTGATATGCGTATCGATTGTAATGCTTTAGATAAGATAGATTTTGTCATAACCTAACAATGATTTAAGTGTGAAAACTAATCGCTTGAATTTTATTAATTTAAGATAATTAGGTATTCGAGATTTATAAATTTGCCATAAATACAAAATAAAAACGCTCATTATAATGGATGAGGATATTTTAGAAATTAGCTAGATAAAAGTGAAATAATAAATCTTTCATTATCCTGTATACATATACTATTAACATATATGGTAAAATAAAGAAAAACAATGCGTATAACAATTAATATAACACTAAAAAGTTGAGTTTAATAACTACACTCTTTGACTTTGACTCGTTTTTTTTTTAATCGAGTAGATAAAAGAATATTGCTCATAGATGCACGATTATTATAAGATGTCGGACACTTATTAGATAAAGAAAAAAATAAGATGAAAAGAACTAGCGTGAACTGCCGAATATTGTAGATGGATAATAATATTAACAAAAATTTGTTGAAACTTGCAAGATATCGAACGGAATATGAAATTGCTTTTTGAAGACATTCATATTTTTCCGGCATACCAAAATTCTATGTGCATTTCGAGGCAATAAGTACTCAATAAATGGTAGCTATCTACTCTTATAATAACGAAAGTTAGAACTAATGTGAAATCTTGATTCATAAACAACTTACACAAGGAGTAACAAAGTAATAAAATTCACTTGTAAACTTTTTTCTTTTTTCGTGAAATTTAACAATTTCAATGATGCAGGATTTTACATGATTCAGGATGACAATGAGATGAAAAATATAAACTAGAGATATTGGTGATAGTTTTCTTCGCAGTAGAATTAAAACCATGTTTTTTACCAATGTGAAGAAGCATGGTTCGATTATCGAACTAAAGAACCTTCTATCCATGACATAGTAATATATATTTGGACAAATGTTTATCCAAAAGTGTATTAATGACTTGCTCTACAGACAACGTCTTATGTCTGTTCCTATTGTCACAAAATCTTACATCCGAATTTAATGTTACCAGACTAAAAAGTCTAAAAAGTGATGTTATAGTATTGTAAAGAGAACAGAATGCCTTATTAATAAAGTTAATTTAAATCCGTAGACAAACACAGTATGAAATATAATAGAGAGCAATATAATAATCAAAATCCGTTTGTTTTTTATGCTTTGAAGCTATATTTTTAGATTTGAACAATATCAAAAGTGCAGTTTCTAGGTTACGGGGGAGTTAGTTATAAGGATAAAACTAATGCTAGAATTTAGTGAGTTTGCGTAAACGTGACCTCGTAAGTTTAAATTACAGTTTTAAATTTAGGAACATTAACACCAAATAATTTAAGGAAGATGGTTAATTTCAAATAGGTTCAGCATAATTTCTATAAGTATAGTATTAGTGGGATAAATTATGTACAAATATTTATTTGTATTACATAATAATAAAATTATATGAAGTAAAGCTTTCGAAATGAAACTATTATTAAGGGTTTTAATCACTTTCTATTGGCGGCTATCCCATCTGTAGATTGCCTTTATAGTATTTATGGCTATTTCACTTATATATTCGTCGATAATTAGATCTAACTGTGTGGTTGTTTTAAGTTGATTATTTATTTAAATTGTAGTCTAAACTACTAATGGCAATGTGCTAAAAAGTATTTCGTTTCTGATGTCATGGCAAATTCAATTTTGTGTTTTATAAAATGTTAAGACTGCAGAAAATATTGATCAGAACTGCCTTGATCATAAAGAAGTATACTTAAACACAAAAAACCCTTACATAATAGTTTCACTTGTAGTAATACAAGAAATCACTATGTAAGCAAAACTTAACATTAAAGTAATGATTGGGTTCATAACTTGAGTTTTAATAATTAACTTTAGTTGTGTTACAAGGTATAGGTAGGAATATTTAGATAATTATCAAAAATGTAATATATAAATATACAAAAACGGAATATACCAAAAATTAAAGTAGGTAGAAAAACAATTTAAATCTTGGCGTGAATATTCAATAATATGTAGTCTTCGATTTTGAAATATGTAGTTTATAGGTTTTACCTATTCGTATTTCGCTAGATAGGCATTTGGTTGTTTTATGAAGGAAAGAGATATCGAAGGTGTAATAATAAATCAATCAAAAATGTGACATCAAAGATAAACACGATCGTGTAAATACACTGTGTTAGTAGTGTATTTTTTGTTTTAAATCATAATTTTAACACTGATTGTAACCAGTAGAAAAATTACAAACTTATAAATAGTAAATATGAACTTAGGTATGCATTCTTTAAAAAGTGAGTTTAAAACACAGCTTTAGTGGAGCAACTGCTTTCTAATCTTTTTATCTAAATCTTATAAATATAATGGGTGTTTTCTTAGAATTCAAAGGGGACAATCTTGAAAAAATCCAATAATAAGAAGTCGTATAAGAATGGTTCATAATCAGCGAAAACAAAGCGTAACAATAGCATAGGTTACATACATAAATGACATACAGACGAATCAACAACCTTATCTTTTCTTTTTGGTTGTAAAGGCAAATCTCGGTTCTATTTATCAAGATAGAGGAGGGTAACAATTTTTTTAATACAATTACGCATTGCTTTTACGTACATAAAGCCTACTAGCCTACTACTAAAGCTATCTTGATATACTCAGTGGAAAACAGATGACCAATTTATGGTCTGATTTTAAAGTAAAACATGGGTTCGAATAATTTGCTTCCGTGACTATTTGTCTACGTAAGTTTAACATGTTAAGTACTTAAGTTGGATATTTTAATTGATAAAGGAGGTCTAGTGATCAATAAAATTATCATCACCTTATTTACAACCTGACTAAATATAATAATATAGTTTATTTCTGTTTTTAAATTCAGTTAGGTTATAATTCAATTGATAAATAACTGTGTGTATTATGAATAAAAATATGAATAACGAGACTTTGAATATTTTGTAACAGGTAATAACTTGCAAATATGATTTATTTGAAAAATCAATGATTAAAGTAAATAATTATTTTAAGTTATGAATTTAAAATAGGTTCCATATTATGAATTATGATTGTTTAACCTGGTTGTCACTGCGATCATTGCATGTTGGTTGTAAGAATTTTTAAGACTTTTATTTAGGTCCAGCATGAGACACTGCACTGGTATTGAGCCTGTCCCCAGCTTCTATAGGTCACTAAGGAATGATGGAATGCATCGGTAATTTAAATTTATATCACATTCAAGATAGCTGGTACTAAAATACAATGTTTATTTTGATTATATGACTTCTGCCACGCTAACTTGAATATAATAAGTATTTATAATTCAATCTTTGTAAGAAATGCTGTTAATATGACATAGTTTAAGATCTTTATCATATCGCTTTAATTTTAAACTATAATTATTTAGAACTATTGTAATATGCTAAGACTGTTGAAATATATTGTAATATTTAATTTCGAAATCTCTCGAATGTATGACAACGTATTTACTAGTGTAGTATATACATCTACTAAACAAAACCCATTAGGGTTGTGTAATGGGTGTGTATTTTCGTAATTTTCCCTTCTATTTATGAAAACTACGAGTGATAGAATGGATAATGAGCGATTTAATGAGGAAAATATATTTCAACAGCTTGGTTAAAAATCTAAGTAATAATTAATTAATAATTTCTTCCTTCACTTTTCTACTTGCATATCACGTATTTTAGAAAGGAATTAGTTGTTCTGGTATTGGGTATTGTCAATTAGAGATTTTTTACATATCTACACAGCTGGCTATCCCTCTCTGGTATATGGGCTCCTCATTAATTTGTAACGCTGTGCTGTGAAAAACGGTAACGCTATTTGAACCCTGGCTGGGGTTGTCATACGAAATGAATTGTTAGTTTGCTTAGACGATATTATAGTTATAAATATTTAAAAGTAAATAGCTATGGCGTGTGTTTTAATCATCGCATATATAATTCTTACTTATAAATGTAATAATAGTTTACGGGTGATATTTTATAAATTACTTAGCGTAATAAATGAAATATTATTAATTATATTAAAACAATATTTTAATGATTTTCAGTTTTGATGGCAACCCAATACCTTCGAGCATGTACCTGTAAAATAATACAAATTAAATAATAATAAAATATTTGGATGAAACGATTCATTAATGGTTAGTGAATTATAATGCGTACGCATGCGTACCAAATATTAAAGTAATTTTAAGATAGTTAATAAATAGTTAAATTGTGGTGCGCGTTAATCGTTTTATCCAAAAGTATTTATTTAATATATTTCTTGCACCTCCTTATTACTAATAACAAGCTAATTGCTTTGCGGAATAAACTTTAAAAAATCTAACCACCAGTTGAGTCGACATTCCGTCTTATGACATCATTAATTTAGCAACAAAAAATTGCAGACATTGAAAAAAAATATTTCAAATAGGCATCAAGTCGAGTATTGCATATGTTACACCCAATTTACGCAGATCGTCAATGACACATAAAATACAATCAATACCACTTAACTTGCCACTTGCTACTATGTATAACATACCCATGTATTTATGTGTATGTTGTCCATCAAAATGATTGAAACTTGACCATAAGTACCAAACTATATTGCATTTGAGAGGCTCTGCTATTGTATTACCAAAAGTAACGAAATACTAGTAAAGGTAGCTCGATTAATAAAGAAATCAGTAGTAAATATCATTATTGACTATTAAACAAAAACATATATGCCTGCAGTCATAAACTTTCAAAAATTATTTTTATAAGTGTATGTAATTGTTTATTGCTAATATATTGATGTTTTTATGCAGTGAAATATGTGTGGTCTGTCTGTGAAAATTTTCTTCATGTCATCCGTGGTCCAAATTATATATTCCAAATTTTTTTGTCAAGTGTATCAATGTATGTATTCATATATTTTGTCGCCACATCAAAAAAGACGTAACTTTTTAATTAAATAAATATTGTACGTAATGTTTAGCAAAAAGTTCACATTTTATCTATATTCTTTTTTAATTTAGATTTTGCGATATCTGGAGATAAAAGCGTTTCTTCAGATCTAGAAAATATAAGTAGTTGAAGTTACGGATTTCCTACGTTATGACGACAATTTTACATAATATGTGTATTCTTCATAAAAAATATCATTTAAATATTATATTTCATATAGTATCACTTTAAAACTTCCAAAGAGAGCAATGCAGATTAGAATTATGATGTTTTCTTTCTTGTCTATTTCTTGTGATCCTACGTTCAAAGTATTAACGCTTTAAATGTGCATATTTTAGTTTTAATTTCTAGTTAAATAACACGGACTTCCAAGACCTAAAATTGTAAAACAACTGATACATGTAAGTACTCGTTTTAATGTTATTAAATATAAAAGAAATAAAAAGATTACCTAAAATTTTAGTTATAAGATGGGAGTTAAACATCAGCCGTTTCAAATAATCAGTTCAATAGTCACAACTAAAATTACGAACGCTTATAAAAAGATACAGATTATAGAAGATTTTTTTTTTAATTTATAAGTCACTTACATATTTAATAACAATGTAGTTCAATACAAATGAGGTTGACGTTGGTTTAAATTCAATAAACATTAGACAAATACAGTGTTTCTCCGTTTATTAGTAAAACTTTTAAATGTGCAAAGATACTTTGTTTAAATTATGTATTTTAGTCGATTAATTTTTTAACTATATTTTTAAATAACAGAAAAAAACAAGAGATATTTTTAAATAATAAAACAAGAGATTAACAACTTTACATGTACAGTTATTTTCATCTAATTATTATTTAGTTTCTCTACTGACAACTCTCTAGTACTTATAGAAACCATCAAGCGGCGATCTAAGTTACTACTGCTATCAGGCACGCATTACAATACTTAAGTGTCAATAAATACTTCTTATCCAATGAAAAACAGCAACGTCTAAGATGGGTGTGGAAATTATGTAAATTTGTTAAGACTAGAAAAAGGTATTTGCACTTGGTGATAAAGACTCTATCTGTATTGTATTAATAAGTATCCAAATAATTTGATGGTGTAATTATTGTGTCCTAAATGAAGAAAAAACAAACTTTAATTAGGTATTTCAATAAAATTAGTGAAGATCCAAGAACATGAATATTGTGTTGTTATATTTTTAAAAATTGTTTTTAACGTTAGTCATTATGAAGTTTTGAATCTAGTTTTTAAAATGTAATGTTTATTGCAATTGTTGATATACTGTATGATAATTAAGTTGTTGTTGAAGTAAAGCCCAGAGGTTTGATAACAGGCGTAAAATATTAGAAAAAATCGAATACGTTTCAATAAATAAACCGTAACTTCACCATAATATAGATATGATATCGAAAACGAATTATATTTTACCCTGTTCTATTATGTTGTTGTTGTTTTGGTTCTAAGCTAACAATACAGCTTTGTTTTAAATAGGGAAACAGGTGTTGCTTGTAGTTAAAATTGAAATGTAACCTGTTTACCTATAAAGTTGTCAATAAAATCTTAGCTGGCGGTTTGAAACTATAAAAATGCTGTTTGCTTATAATAACTCTAAGCAATATTGTAGCCATAAAGAGTAACCATGTGATATCTCTGTTGAGTTATACGCGTAATATGGTAAACCACAGTTGTAAAATGCTCACACTATTTACCTCTTGCTAATTATTTTCTGTAGCCTGATATTATGTTTTTCAACTATGAAAGTGCCATAATTATAGCAATATTGTTATCAACTGAGTATCATTTCACTCCAATAAATTTAAGTTTTATTTTAACAACTTTATTTTAAACTTTATTTTATACTAAAATCTTAACGATCCGATGCCTCGATAGCCTACATAATCAATCAGGAGACTGGAGTTCGATCTCCAGGAAGAAGGCAATTTGCACCAACGAGTTTTTTCGACATTTATTTACGACTTGTATCGTTTGGTTGAACCCTAAGACGGTGACAGGCTCACCTGACAGGTGACGTTCCTACATGTGTCCTAAATACGTTTCGTCGAAAAAACTAGACTAGACCTGTGACTACCTCAGTACTGGGCAGTTCAGCCTCAGTGGTTAACAGATCATAATATTTGTCTAATGAATATTAAAATATAATATTTTCACGACATTCCTAATACATAGGTAGACAGAGGTCTAGACAATTAATCCTTTCAACCCACCTTCCACTGCAGACATTTTTTTGGGAAGTGACAGGTGGTGAGCCCGTCGCCGTTTTCATGTCCTAGCCAACGATACAAATCGTACATAAGTTTTTGAAAAAACCCATTGGTACGAGCTTACCACCAGGGGATGGAACTCGTGTCTCTTGACTCGAAGAATACCGAACACCTAAGCACTCATTAAGAAACTTACAAAAACAAAGGAGCACCGTGTCGCATATAAATGCTTGCTAGGACAGAATGCTACATTAGCGTACGAAAATTTGAAATTAGTTGTTGCGATAAAACTTCGTTTTTATTCCAACACGTATGAAAACCATTTTGCGTTCTATAGCCGTAGCATTAGAGGAGAGATAATGGCAATTCAACCAAACAAATAAAATTAATTCAGTTTTTATTTTAGAATAATACTGGCTGGTTTTATTTGTACGTTGTGAATGTTGTATTTCCACAAACGATCAAACACTCATCTTCTCAGTATAAATAATGTACTCTGCACTCATCATAATGTATTTATCACATTATCAATATTATTATAGACACTACAATTTAATTAATTAACGGACTATTAAAGAATTATAATAATGAAATAAAGTAGAAAGTTACGAATTGTCATTAGCCAAGCAGGTATTTTTAGCTTGTCTTTCGTTTTTTTTTACCATTTACGATTTGACGTTTTTACATAGTTTTTCTTTTTAGTTTCATACATTTCCCAACTGTTAGCGGTCTAGACAATTATGTCCTTTTCGACCTTCTTTTCACTGAACCTTATTATAAAAATAAGTGGCGAGTAATAAGAGGTCGTCATAATGCCTAAGCCGATACTAACATAGATGATTATATATTTAAATAGATATTTTATGTGCACATAACAACAGACTACGAACTTCATTATCTCTGTTTGCGCAGTGTTATACTCACTTATATAACTAATTTATAATTATAATATTAAATTATATTGGGATATATATTTCATTTTCGTATGGTAAGGTCTTTTTTTTTTTTTTTTTTTTTTTAAGTTTATTATGGTACATAAAACAGTTTACAATCAGTGATTGAGACTTTACTTACTTATTTACTATTGTAAAAACTAGATTATAAACCAACGTATATGTACACAGCATGGTTTACAAGCGCGATAACATATATTAACTATTTATTATACATAGAGAAAAACTTATAATTACAACTGCGCACACACTTACTTTAAAAAAAAAATACATACACACATACAGACACATTTTCATATTGTCTTCTAATTTAAAATATACATTAAACATAACAAAAGTCACGATAGAACATAACATACGAAAAATCATAATGTTAGTCACGATAGCCGAGTGGTTGGGTGGTTGGAATTTCGAGTCAGAGACCCGAGTTCGATCCTCAAGTGACCGTACCAATGGGTTTTTCTAAAAACTTATATACGAATTAATATCGTTGGCTTGGTCATAAAAGGCGGCGATGGGCTCACCACCTGTCACGTTGTCCCGAAAATATCTTCGGTGGAAGGTGGGTCAAAGGGACTTAATTGTCTAGACTAGACCTCTGTCTACCCCTGTATTGGGAATTGCGTGAAGATATTTATTTATTTTACATAATAAAATAAGATAGGGTATGCCTAATGAATACCTAAAAACAAATCAATTTAACACGAATATCAATTTAACACGAATATCTTCAGTGGAAGGTGGGTCAAAAGGACTTAATCGTCTAGACTAAGACCTCTGTCTACCCATGTACTGGGAATGGCGTGAAGATATTAATGTTGTTACTCCTTCCTTTAAAAAAACTATTAAACTGAAATTGAAAACTAAATAGGATAAAATGAAATAAAAATAGAAAAATGGTGTCTTATAATGGTACGAAACACTCTGTGGCCATAATATAAAATTTTAACCGATTGACAGTGGTAATTGACAAGTGAGTGAAGGCAATAGACACGGACACATGTCTATGTTTATTGTCTTCACCTTATTTGTGATTAAAACTGGGAGACGCAGGAACACGTACCTACAGTATGTGTTCCTTGTTTGACTGCTTTCCTTTAACATGTAGACTGTATTTATAAGTTGACATATATGGATTATTTAATGGAATGTTAGTAACGTTGTAAAAATAGTTATAAATAAACCAAAATAGACCACAGACTTTCTTTCCATTTTTTCTCTGAGAAACAAGACCGTTTTTGCGCACACACTTTCCAAAACTGGAGAAGGCAGAGGGCTAGACAATGTCTTTTTTACTATCTTTACACCGAAGGACAACGTGACAGGTGGTGAGTCTATCGCCGTCTTAATGTCCAGGCTAACTGTATATACATACATATATATTTACAAAGATAAATATTTTTTTTAGTAGAGTCGGGGTCGTAGTATATTTGATATTTATCAGAGCTTTGGACAATCCTAAATCGAATACAATGTTTTGAAATATAATTAAGCAGGAGATAACTTTTGTCTAATGGCTGAAATGTGCCAAGGATAGGATTTATGATCGATATTATAAAAAACATAAATAATATTACTCAACATAATTAAATATTATTTTGGCTTAAAACTAAGTTTCAAAAACTATTTTTTAACGATATGTCATTTTAATCACAGGTTTCTGAACAAACGACGCATGTTAGGCAAATGGAGTCTCTTGTGTAGTAAAGTTAAACTAGCTACGTATATTTATCGCTATAAACCCATTGTGACTCTCTTCAATCTCTCTTGAATATCTCCTGTAACAAAAAATAAAAAGGCTAGGATACAATTTAATTTACTTTTAACATCTGTTTTATACATATTTTTATTAATTTTTTATATCGTCGCCTTGTACATAAAGACGGTGACGGGCTCTTCACCTGTTTTCGGTAGAAAGGTGGGTCGAAAGGAATTGTCTAGACCTCAGTCTGCCCCTGTATTAGGAATAGCGTAAAGACATTTATTTATTATTGTCACGCTTGTCAAAGTACAATTTAAAGAATATACTAACTTAAATCGTCACCAATAGGACACCTTTTAAGGTGTTCTGTTATAATTAACTTCAGTTCTGCTTTCTCCGCAGTCAGTCTTTTGTTGCTCTCTCTCAATTGCCTGTTCTCCTCACTTTGGCGCCTCATGGATTCTTTTAAACGTTCTCTGTAAAGTAGTCAATTATTTAAAATAAAAATTATTTAAAATAAAAGAGAAATTTAAAAAAATCGATTAACAAGGGTGTAACCGTAGCAACGCTTCTACCTAAATAATAACTGTAGTAAAAATTACTAGTCAGTCACATATAATGACATATGTAGTACATGTCTAAATTGTATTCCCATTGTGATGTGAACAATGAAGAAAAAAAAGAAATGAAGTGAAAAAGAAATATTTAATGTTGCATAATACAAACATTTTGGGTGCCTTTTCCTTAGCAATTTTTACTCTATGACAGTGCAGAAATGAAGTAATAGTATTGGCATCATGTGACAATCATTCCTCCAGCCGTAAAACTTTAAGCATGACCATGGTTACCTGTCGATGTCACATCAAAAAATAGAAGGAAAAAATAAAGCAAACCTATGATGCCCAACTTGGCAGCAACTAAGGTGTGAGGTGTCTCCAATCACCAAGCAGTACTGTATGACCATTCAAACTGATAAAATATGCTGAGTGTAAATGTACCAACAGTAGCCAACCCTCCATATTATAGAGGTCTGACTTTATAGATGATTTTCGGTAATGTATTACTTGTGTTATATATTATGAGAATCATACCGGTATCGCTTTGAAGCCGCGCTTCTAATTTCTAAATACTGCTTTTTTGAAGATGGCGTCTGTGGATCTGTGTTAATATTGTCTTCAACAATCACACAATCATTGTCAAGAATGTTAGTGTCATTTTGATTTTCATTACATGCAGTTTCTACTTCATTCACTTTATTTGATTGGCTCATTTTATCATTTTTATTATGTATTTGTTTTTTTGCATTTTCAGCAGACCTTGGTTTTCTTTTCACTGTTTTATAATTGTCTGATTTATCAAGTTTAACTGAATTAATTGGAACAATGGCTACTTTCGGTACAACACGTGGCTGTAGAATTGTATTTGTGGGACTAACTATTGTCACAGGTATAAGTGTGCCCGTTGTAAATGGTAATATATTTTGCACAATCTGGGCGTTTTGTACACTTGGAAGTCTTTGAATGGTGGGGGTTTTTATTTCTGATTTATCTTTCACTTTCTTAGTCAATACTTTCTTCAGTTTTTCTTTAGTATCATTCTGTACCGTTTTTTCAGTTGATACTTCATCTTCCACGGCTTTCATTCTCACATGCTTTCCATTCGGAAGTTTTATGATTACTTCATAATCGTTATCTTTTAAATCCTTCAAATCAGTTTTGAGTTCTTTTCTATTTGTGTCTTTCTTAAGGTTAATTGCTTCCGCGGTAGGTTTATCTATCAATGAATTATTATTTTTGTTTAAAGCATTGTCATAGTTTCGTTTAAGCGTTTTTAGTAAGTGATCTTTATCATTGTGACATGTATCTGATGTTAGACTATCTACTACAAAATCTAGTGACTTTTGACTCATTATAGGCGGAACCTTATTTTGTGGAACTTGTAGTTTATTAGTGTCTGTTAGTAAAACGTCTTTTGTTACTACATTTGTGGCATCTTTAATAACTGAGTCTGAGTATGAGATCATTGTTACAGGAACTTGTAAATTCTTGGAGTTTTCAATATTGACTATGTTACTGTCTTTTCTAATTTCTACATTACTATGTATTTTTATGACATTGTTAGTGAAGGAGACCGATGTTTCGTTTACTCCGTCTTTACTACGGGTTGATTCCCCATGTCTCACTATTGACACATCATCAGTTGTTGTGACTCTGTCTAATACATCTTGTTTGCCGACTACTCTGCTAATTGTAGTTACTTCATTTGTAAGCTTTGATATTGTTGTTGTTTCATATTCTTTAACCGCGCCGGATTCATCACTGGATGATCTGCAATTAAAATAATCACTAGTGAGTCGTACTAGAATAAAAAAAATTTGGACAAATAATGTATTTGACACGTAGCAAAGCTTGATCACAGATATACTATTATAAAACTAAAGTTATTATAAAAGTAATAGTGCGTATAGTAGTTATTACGTAATTAAAAGTATGGAATAGTTATAACATAGTTAAAAATATAGTTATAACCACATGTAGGCTTTACCTGCTTATTGTAATATTTCTTTGGTTATTGGTGGTACTGAATAAAGCACAATCTCCTGAATCTATGAGAGGAAATACCAAATGTGGGGTATGGAGCACATCATCTGATGAAGTGGGAACATTTGGACCTTCTAATGATAAAACACTGTGCCTGAAAATAAAATTAAAACGAATCATTCAAGCATTCCAGTCTCTCTTCTATTAAATTTCTCTCTTCTATTATTTTTTTTGTGTGGCTTAAAACTCAATAAAACGAAAAATTCTTCAAAAACTCTAGAAATTTTCTGGCAAATCATTTGTACGTTTTATTTTGTATCACAACAACATTTAGACTTCATGTTAAAAGGTTTTGTACATTTTCTCGGGTCTGGTTGTTGGTGGCCTTCGTTTTTTCCGATTCCATAACACAATTGCTTTAGCTGCTTACTTTAGGATCAGAGCAATGTGTGTAAAATATCTGCTCATTGAAAATTTAACAAAGTGTATAAATAAGTGTCATAAATTATCCGGCTTGAAGGCCCAGACTTGGTGGTGATTCTAAATAATGTGGACTGTATTTTAAAAGCTGGTTTAACACCTACTGAAAAATACATTAATGCACAAAACTACTCAATATAATTCATAACAGTGGTAGAGCCACGCATCAGCTTTTGTTGTTGCATGAATAGACCAGCTCGACCTGGGAAGGACCACGAAATCTCAGAATACCGGCGTGAAGTAGAAGTTTAACAAACTTCTGCGTTTCGTCTGGTGAGTGCAGGTAACCGGAGGCCCACACCCCCTCCCCCAATCTGGGGTGGGGGGAGGCACTCTAAGGCCGGCAACACATCTGCTATGCCTCTGGTATTTAATTAAAAATTACTTAAAAATCATGTAATATGTCACTATAGATAATGGTTGAGTGAAAAACTCTAAACATGCACAATAACATGAATATAAATATAAATTTATTTATTTATTTTTTAGTTATTTATAAATATATGTAGACACAAAATGTTGTTTATAAAAATGAAACAAAGAGTTTGTACAAGGGTACAGCTTATTCCAAAAACTGAAATATCTTCCAGCAGACCCACATAGGAAAAACTGATATAATAGGCAAACTTAGTGCATACACATAATATACATACAGACATATACACATACATACATATTCTCACATATACACATATATAATACTTATAATATAAAGCATATATGGATACATAATTCATGACATTATGATAATGCCAAATAGTACTCTGACGCATTTCTTGAAGGTCGCAGTTCCAGAATCTCTTATGTTAGGTGGCAGTGAATTTCACAATCTGACTGCATGGACAGCAATAGGTATAAAAATTAGTTAAGGACAGGATAGTGGAGGAGAGTTCTAATATGGGATCTGCATGGAGAATCTGGAGAATGAACAAAGGAAAAAAGGTCCCTTAGGTAGGAAGGGGAGGGTTTAGGATTTTATATAAGAGACATAATAACAGAGTGTTTCTTCGAAAACGAATAGGGAGCCTCTTGAGATCCTTGCGAAATTGAGATATTCGGTAATACTTTTTAAGACCAAAGATAAAACGGATAGACAGATTTTGCAAACGCTCAAGCTTATTTAGTAGCTCCTCTGTAGCATCGAGATAACAGGTATCAGCAGCTCCTCTGTAGCATCTAGATAACAGATATCAGCGTAATCGAGTATGGGTTGAATTAATGTAATCACAAGAGAAATTTTAGTTTTAAAGGGCAAGACATTTTGGAGGTGCCTCAGCGAATTTAAGGTGAAGTGGATTTTTCGGCTAACATCGGCGACATGCGCAGTCCGAGATAAATGGTTGTCAATAGAAACGCCCAAATTTTTGACAGTATCAGAATAAGTTATAGGAATCCCATTGAGGCATAAACAAGGTAAAGTAGTAAAATCTACTTTACATCTTTGATATCTGCTGCCTATTATTACAGCCTCTGATTTAACAGGTTAACGATGAGACCAAAATCTACTTATGCGCGACAGGTCTGCATTCATAGCCGCAATGGCCTCATTAGCTTCATCCACAGAAAAATGTCGATACAGCTGCAAATCGTCTGCGTAGAGATGGAAGCTTGAAGAGATAACACTCGTAGCCGAGTTAATGAAGATAGAAAATAAAAGAGGAGAAAGTAGGCCACCTTGAGGCACGCCTGCGTTAATTTCAGACCAATCAGAAAAGGTGTCATTGAAATGAACACGTCGCGAACGGCCTTGAAGATATGAGTCAAACCAATCAATGCTAGAAGGAGAAAAATTTATGGACTCCAGGATCCGAAGAAGTATATCAAAGTCTACCTAAGTCTTTTTTTTTTATAGAAAACAAAGGCAAACGAGCAGGTGGCTCACGTGATGGTAAGTGATTACCGCCGCCCATGAACACCCGCAATACCAGAGGCTTAGCAAATGCGTTGCCTCTCTTAGAGTGCGTGTGTGGGCAACCGGTTACCTGCACTCACCAGACGAAACGCAGAAGTTTGTTAGACTTCTACTTTACGCCGGTATTCTGTGAGGTCGTGGTACTTCCCCAGTCGAGTCGGCCCATTCATGCAACAACAAAAGCTGATGTGTGGCTCTACCACTGAAAGGCACTGCTAAAGTCTAGTAGAACTAGTGTAAGACACTTCTTGTTCATCGCATATCTGATATCATCAGTAACTTTCAGCAGCGCAGTGACAATTCTGTGGCCGGGTTGAAACCCAGAATGATAGTTAGAAAGCAAAGAATTAATAGAAAGAAAAGTGGAGAGCTGTTTATGTATTATATGCTCGAGGACTTTAGAAAATAAATAAATAAATATCTTCACGCAATTCCCAATACAGGGGTAGACAGTGTAGACAGACAGGGTCAAGTCTAGACAATTAAGTCCCTTTGACCTTCCACCAAAGATATTTTCGGGACAACGTGACAGGTGGTGAGCCCGTCGCCGTCGATTAAATTCGTACATAAGTTTTTGATAAACTCATTGGTGGGATAGAACTCGGGTCTCTCGACTCGAAATTCCGACCACCTTCCACAAATCTTTGGTGGAAGGAGGGTCAAAAGGACTTAATTGTCTAGACTACCTCTGTCTACCCCCGTATAGGGAATTGCATGAAGATATATATCTAAACTACCTTCTATAAAATTGAGAAATGTATCGTGGACACAGATTCCAGAAAAAGCCAGGAATAATTTTGTTTCAAAATTTTAGTATGTGTTTCATCTTTTTTTTGAGTACAAAATAGACTCCGAATAGATGCTTGACCTTCTCTGGGAAGGTTTTCTGTTTGCAAACAGTTCTAATTTCTAAAACTCAAGAGCTATAACAAAGCTTAAATAAAATAAAAAGTTTTGTGGTTAATTACCAAATCCATAAGCATGAATAACAATGTTATTGGATAACTATACTTTAATGCCCATAATATGTATATAATTATTTTTTCTACAACATTTTTAAACAGGAATGCTACAGTGCAACTAGCAAAAACTCTTTCCTTTGAACTTAGAAGACTGCATTTTACTTACTTTGTTTCCATTGCTCTCTTAAACCCTTCATCAAATGGATTGACATTTTGCAAGTCTTGAAATAGCCCAACCTCCTCACAATTTCGAATGAACCGTGTTGGAGTTGGAGTCTGGTCAGCTACAAAATAAAAAGAATTAGTTTTATAATAATGTTATAATCTGTCAGAGAGTATATAATAATAGTAATATTTTTATAATATATAGGGTTTGTTACAATTTTGACTGAATGGTTTTTTGTTGGTATGTTTGGTGGGTGGTTATTGATAGATTACTAAGTAGGTAAGTATGAATATATGAATAAGAACATAGGTGGCATGAAAGTATACCAGAAATAAATAGGGTTTTAAATTCAAATCCCTTAAAGGCTAAAGGCAAGCTTTAATGTATGATGAATATGAGTGAGTGAATAGTATTTGTATTATTATTAATTATTAGCTGATAGAAGGCATGAGTGTATTTTAACAATTTCCAGTTACCAAGACACTGCAATTCCTAGTTTGGGACTGTATATTTAAAAGTGTAAAAAAAGCAGCTATGATAAGTTTAAAAATCAAGTATCAGACTACCCATCTTAAACCATAGTTGATGATTAGTAATTAAAAGTGGATTGTTGATTACAGTACTCTTTCATCCAATCCTCTTATCAAGCCTGACATTATGGAGATATTGTGCAATGTTGTAATTAATAAACTGTAAGGTTTCCTTACCATGTTTATTAAATTAAAGTTCTAAAAGCTATGTTTCAATATAATAGGTCAGTTTATATCATCATTGCTAGTGGCAGAATACTTAAAAAACATCATATAATAGAATCAACCATAGATGAGATACTTTAAGAACATTGAAGTCTTCATATGACAAAATTCATGAAATGTTTGAGAAGTAAGTGAACTAGTGTGCTGTACTGTCTCCACATGCGCTTCCTGCGCTAGACGTTAAATTCTAAAAATAATTAATATGGTTTGGCTAATAACGTACCGAGAAATGCTGCCTTTTGCTCAATATCAAGCTGCAACACCATATCATGTTTCTTGGTGTGAACATGAAGATGGTCTTCATTAGTAAAAGTCATTCCACAATCAGGCATAGTACAAGCAAAGGGTTTTTCGGGTTCCATCTCACTATATTTGAATTTTACTCCATTTCTTGTTGAAACGAACAGAAACCACTATATCTTTACTAGACTTTGAACTATAATTTTTTTAAACTATAGTGTTTGGTTAGTTTCAATTTATTAGTTTCAGTGTAAAAGGTGACAAAAAGCTTAACACGTATTTTCACTAAAAACTAAATTGATTTATTGTGATTTGTAGTTGTATCAAGAATATAAACAACATTCCTGGAAAATTATTCGTTTTGTTTCTTGTCTTGCATGCAACCAAATAGTATTTAATTACATGTCAACAGACAATGACACTGATGTTTGACATCACAACTCAACTGACAGCTGGGCACCTCACATCCCTAGTTGTTTTAGACTCTATGACCTATTTTTTTCTTAAACCGTCCACGTTTAATTCTTATGAAGCCATAAAAAAGTATGAAGAAGAAAATCCTTCCACTTCCACAGAACGAAGAAAACTCAATGCAAATACCTTTTTATAGTATTTTATTATATATTCTATTCTAATATAGCCAATCCGTTAGCCATGCATATGTAGCGGTTATTGTAAACTCTTCTTATTGGAGGTAGTCTGTGACTCGCCCTCGGCAAATTTACCAGTTCGGTATATGAAGATTTAAGGTCCACCAATCTTATACCGATTTATTTATTAAATACATATATCTTACTAATGTAATCTTAGTAATGTAATGTAATGAGCGGGCATACCTTTTTCACATCTTTGGTAGAACTACTCTTTTCCTTGTTTATATGATGATCATTGGTATCTTTGTCCAATTTTTATTACAGCGAAGTCTATCAATGAACGTGTCTTACTTTTCCTTCTATTTCCATCGCATAGCGTGGAAGCAAAGCAGTGTCAAAGGAAGAATTAGTAGTGTCAGAGAAAAAAACAGCACAACTTAACATACATACTTTCATATCTTCACGCATCTTTCTAGACTGGTAACATATCGTATCACAGTTTTTACTCTTTACTGTTGAAACCTGAAAACTTATAATTTGTTGCCTAGCATAATATTGACTTCAGAATTTTTCAAATATTTTGAATTTGAATCACATCTGAGTAGTAACATTGCTAAGCCGGAGCTTTTAAGGTTCAAGATTATCTTACAAATGGTACATAAATGTTAAAAAATACCTTGACACGTGCTTTTCTCTATTTAAATTCCGATCAGACAATTTTTCTGCTTATCAAGTTGATTAGGTTTAAAGACAATTTACATTATTACAATAGCCAGCAAATATGGCTAAGGCGACTCATAATGAACATTTCATCTGAATTTACCCAAGTGATTGACTTTTGTGCAACTAACTCTTTGATCCTCATGGGGAATAGGCCCTGGTTGAAGGCTCTGAAATGCCAAAAGCATAGGTTTTCTTGCGGATACAATGCTTTATTTCAAGTCATCTTACTCCATAATCTCTGCCTATTTTGTCTGTTTTGAAGACTAAGTCAGTGTACCTTAGGGGTCTGTGTCTCTGCTTGCTACTGACAGGAGACAACGCCCGAGGTTTATAATATAAATACTAGTTATGTTGGTATTTATCTTATCATTACAATACAAAGATAGAGGGTCCATAAAACTAAGAAAGAAGAAGAACTTTGATTTCAAAATAATAAAAAAAGTCGATTCTCGATGTTATAGTTTTATTGCTCGATTGGATAAAAAACGCCGGATACGATGTTTTGATTTTTTTCAAAACAAACAGCTCTAATCGCTTTGTTGATATGAAGTACAGACGCAAGAAAAGTTAAGATTTTATAGCAAAGTTATTTTCTGCTTTGACCAATTATATATAAGTATATATTATCGACATTAATGACCTTCTTTGATAAACATTCAGATACACTTATGAAAAAGTTTACGTGTTAAAAGTATCCATCAATAACTACAGTATGTCTGAACAGATTTGTATAAAATTTAAAACATAGATTGTTTATACTATGGATTAACACAGAGTACCTCTCTTTTCGGGAAAGTGAAGAGTTGCAGTAATCTAAAACATTATTTTGCTTCATGGAGGTAGATTTTTACATAGGGATATATAATCCGGAGAGAAAAATAGGTTTCCCGGAAATTAAAATAAATTTAAAAGAATAAAAATATTTGACAGACACTATGTATAGTCACAAGATAATCCACATGTATACTAGAGAAAGAGATAATGAGAGAAGTATGATCGATTTGTTCCTGGTGGATGACCAACTGCGAAAACATGTAATGGATACGCGAGTGTTCAGGGGTGCTGACCTGGGAAAGGATCTAGTGATTACTAGATTTAGGGGTCTGTTCGCAGGTTGGCGCTACCGGAAGTAGATACCAGAACCACAGTCGGTCGGTAGCATCCGAAGCTTCCAGCTTCAAGAAGCGGATACTAGGGATAAATATCAAGCAAGGGTAGCCGAAAAGCTTGACATCATCAATGTCAGGAAAGAATGTTCGGAAGAAATATGGCAGAGCCTTAGAGATAGAATGGTTAGTGCAGCGGAAGACGTGTGTGGAACTTTGAAAAGATGTAGTAGTAAAAGGGTGTTGCATGGTGGAATGACGAAGTAAAAGAAGCAGAAAATAAGAACAAAGCATGGCTAGAGTACTTAGCCTCTAGGAATGATAAGGATATGAGAGAGAAGATGAAAGAAAGATATAAGCTGCAGAATATTTACACGAAGGCATTGGTTGAGGAAGTGCGTGAAAGGTGTAGAATAGAAGCGGACGAAAGACGAAAAGATCACGAAAAAGCTTCTGGCTTCTAACCAGAGGATTTTCTGTGCTTTTGTGGATCTTGAGAAGGCATTTGATAAGGTTGTAAGGAAGAACATGTAGGAACTGTTGCCGGGATATGGTGTGGATGGCCCACTGCTAAGGGCTGTGCAATCGCTCTATTGTTACTGCAAAGCCTGTGTGCAGGTAGGGCATGACCTGTCACCCATGTTTAACGACCAAACGGGCGTAAAACAGGGATGCGATCTCTTCATAAAATGTGCGGCGTTACCTAGGCCGACCGGAAGCGAAACGAAGAGATTCGCAAAGTGGTAGGTTTGAAAGATGACCTTATCACTAAAATGGATAAGGGCGTGCTTCGATGGTTTGGGCACGTTGAGCGAATGAGTGAAGACCGAATGGTAAAGAAAATATATAGCGTGAAAGTTAATATTAAAAGGGGTCGAGGTAGGCCGAGACTAACTTTTGAAGACCATGTGAGCAAATTGATCGAAGACGGCAGGGTCAAGAGTACTCGAATACCTCAACGTGCATGTATGAAGAAAATGATGAATCTGAATGAAGCGAAAGAGGTATGTAAGGATCGTGACACATGGCGATCTGTTCTCTCTGGCTACCCCGTCAGGGATTGTGCGTGAAGATAAATAAATAAATAAAAATATTTTCTATTTGCGGGATTCGAACCCACTAACTATCTGGTTCGGTTGTGGATAAGCTAATGTTAATAAAATAAATAATATAGTAAACAACATTAAATTTATTTAAGCACCGAGTAAAATTTTCATTATCAAATTTGTCACAAAACACTTTTTTTCCACAACTGTACGCTGAATTTTCGCGCTCCGTTTCTAAACTTGAATTAAGCTTCACTCTCATCTCATCAATTATAGTGAAAAGTAGTTTATAAAATGTGCTAAGTGGTTACTTATCTATCTACTGGTAAAAATGTTTGTAATTAATTTATTGATATGTTTTGTGGCCGCTGTAAACGCTGGTCCAGCGACAGAAATGTACAAAAGCCAATGTAAGTTACACAGTTATTGTATAAAGCATTTATAATTTAATTAATATCTTTTATAAACGATTTTATGATTATAAGCAAAATATTTAAAAAGTTATATGTCCATAAAAATAAATTAAGACGTGAATTATATATGGAATTGTGTCGGAAACGAATTTAGAATAGATGCGCTTTGTGCTGTTAATGACACTTTACTGTTTCTATTAACAGGAGCTTCGAATAATTTCGGTGATTTATAATGTATATTGTAGATTTTTTTCCGTTACATGGATATTTCTGAATTTGTTACAGCTTTTTATGCAGTCATATTTTTTTACAACACTTTTAACTGAGAATTAAAAACAGTCCTTGTCAATCAATCAATCTATTACTTGAATGATAACACTAACACAGACGTGTTGAATTATTATTCAATAACTTCAGCAAATCAAAATCATTAAACATCCATGCCATCATATTATTATATAATTATAGTAGGATTTAATGATTTTTTTAATGAATTCATTGCTGTTTTATTTAACAAATTGTTATGAGAGATGTTATGATTCTGATCTGATTTATATATAACTGCTATTGTTATTTTAAGTGCATGAACCATTTTCATATATCGGAGGCTCGGGGTGTATAACAGTGCTGTGTTATTGTGTGAAAATGGCATGAAAAAATTACTGCCTTAATCCATCCGTGGTTATCGTAAGAGGCAATGTTGGCGAGATAATTTACACGAAACATACGAAACTAAAATAAAAAGACCGATGACAATTAGCAAAGTCTAAGTTTCAAGACATCTGGAACTTCAAAAGATAATCTACTTGGCGAACTTGGTGATTTTGCCAAATCTTCTCTACGGGCGATGTCTACGACATACAGTGAAGTTAACTGTTAACGTAACATAAAATAAAAAAGTTAAATAAATAAAGTTGTCACTATAGCCGATGTCACGATAGCCTAGGTTGGGGGGTCGGAATTTCGAGTCAAGAGACCCGAGTTCGATCCCCAGGTACCAATAGGTTTTTCAAAAAGTTATGTACGAATTATATGGCTTGGTCATAAAAACGGCGATGAGCTCACCACCTGTCATGTTGCCCCGAAAATATCTTTGGTGGAAGGTGGGTCGAAGGGACTTAATTGTCTAGACTAGACCGCTGTCTACCTCTGTATTGGGAATTGCGTGAAGATGCCGTACCATTGTAATTAGGATATAAGTTATGGTCAAGGGAGACTAAGGTCTGATCTCATTAAATTAATAATCTCTGTGTGCCTTTTACAGACTGCACGGATCCCAGAACTATGAAGAAGCATGCGGCATACACAGAGTGGGCGGACGCATATTCCTGTACGAGACATCGTTGCCAGCCTGGTGGACGCAATTTAGCTATCTACACCGTAGGGTAAGTAACAGGCCTCCATATATACTTATATTTGATACACGATTACCATTCTATTGTTAACAAATGAATTTAATAAAATTTAGTAAGGTTATGTCATCGAAATATGTATACACATTTTTTATTATTACCTTGGTTTGATTATAATTTTAGATTCGATGAAGTTCCAATTAATACTAATATGTAAATAATTTCTATGAAAAAATACATAATTCAGGGAAATACGCACTCAGTTACGATCCATTTCTAAAAAGACTATACGGCGACTTCCCTGAACCATTGTTATAGGTAAAATAGTACTCCGAAATACTTTGAGATTGAGTATATTACAATACTATATATACATTATAAAATTAATTCTAAATAACTTTTTACACTGTCTGGGGAATGCATGGATAATTATTTTTTCAGCATTTATTTTAATATTCTGATGGAATAGAATATGTTGATAGAAAAACATTGCAAAGAAAATTAGATTAAGGCATTTTTTCATCCTATTATTCATTTACAAGTCATTCAGCAGTCTAATCATAACAGTGCTGAGTGAATTTAAATGTTAAGCCCCATTCATGATTTTACTGGTACTGGTTTTGGTGTCAGTAAGATCACATTTAATCTGTCATCAAAGCTTTGATAGCCAAATGTATGAGTGATTTGAATCGGATCGGAATTTCAGTCCCCACGGGATAGGTTTGAAGCAATGACAATCTCGAAACTTACGTACGATTTGTTGGAGGACGAAAAGTCTCTCATTTACATTCTACTTAATATATTACATTTTTACATTGTACTTAATAATCTCAGGTGATAAGCGGGTTGAAAGGATAAAATTGCCTACTTTTAACTATTCCAATATAATTTTTTATGTAATTTACATTACATTTTCAGGTGCAAGCACGTGGAGCCACCGGAATCAGCAATAGAATGCGAGGAAGTGGTAGAAGATACTAACATGCAATTTCCATATTGCTGTACACGTCTCAGGTATTTTATTATACCATACAAAAATTCTTCTTTAAATAATGAATAAAGAGTTTAAATATGTATTTAATACCCCAGGAAATTTTCTGGCGCTGCTCGTGTCACCGGTTGTACAGAGTTGTGTTCAAGTTTGTGTAATTAGGTTATACAACGGTATACGATTTTTTATCGTATTAATAAATCAACAATAATTGAATGACCTATAAAATTCTTCTATATAATGTAGGCCTATCTCATAGTTAGGATTTGCCTTAATCGTCACACTCTGTAAGAGGATCGGCAATTGCAGGTACAGATTCTACAGATATTTAGTTCTCAGATGCTTCTGCACTTTACTTGTCTGCTTTGTATATATCTTCGAACCATTCCCAATACGTTGGTAGACAGAGGTCTAGACAATTAAGTCCTTTCGACCCACCTGCCATCAAAGACATTTTTTGGAAAAACGTGACAAGTGGTGAGCCCGCCGCTGTCTTTATGTCCAAGCCAACGGTAAAAATTGTACATAAGTTTTTCGTGCCCGTCGGCCCAGCCTACGGGGATTGGTCTCTTGACTTGAATTCCGTTCATCCAACCACTCGGCAATTGCATATAATTTTTAGGATGTTCCCATAATCCATAGCATTAAAGCCTTTAAAGGCTTTCATGACCGTTCGTTAGCAGTAACGATCGATTCCTACGACAAGAAGGGGTAAAGTTTTATGTTGATTACTGACTTCAATATTTCTATGATAAGAAGGATCATTTTGCATTTTATGTACTATATTATATTTTTATTAGATGTCTGGTAGTGGTGCGAGGGGAAGTTTGGACTCGCGTGTTGGGGCAGCCTTGGGAGACACTACCCGCGGCACCCTGGAGTCATATGTACAAAATGAAGAAACCACCACCTACAGATAGCAGCTTCCTTCCAAAGTTTGTATTTTTATATATATGCTAGCTAAACCAAAAAATATATAATTTTTCAGACAAAAAATCTGTTACTGAATATTTCTCGTCCCCTGGGCAAAATTTAAATACAAAGAGTGTCCTCTTGGGTGAAAATACAATCGCCTGTCAAAATGTTAAGTTCATCTATCGACTACTTTTCGAGGTTTGCGACCACAATGCTATAAAAATAATAAATTATTGATAAAACTGTATAAGCTTATTTTGGTCTAGTTTACTTTAATTTAACATTGATTTACTAATAAAATACAGAAGCTACAACACATAATTAATGTAATGTATTGCCATTACGTCCTCATTACCTAGGCAGCAGTGGGTGAGAGTGCTAGGATCATACTCGAGAGAAACTAGCAACTCTTTTCGATCTCTTATCCATTCGTTGGATATATTCTACAGCTTATTGTAAATATATCATGGCATTAGGATCGGCGAAGGTCCTGTATACGAGCTGGCCGCGGAATCCGACGACAGTGACAAGAAAGTGCTGAGAGCGTCGAAGAAAGCGACTACTGCCAATCCAGACTGCAACGACTTAGTGCATAGGGCTAATCAGACACCGGACATAGTTGTGAGTAGAATTACATTGTATTACTTTATTTTTGTTCATGTGGTTTTGTAGAAAAAGGGTATCATGGTCCAGAAGTCGAGTGAGCCCGATGGTGTCTCCCCTATAGTGCTGAGGATGTGTGCTCCAGAGTCGGCACTGGTTCTAACGCGTATTTTTCGGTACTCCTACTCTGAAGGCGTCGTCCCGATGACATGGAAGACAGCTTTGGTGCACCCGATCCCTAAGAAAGGCGACCGCTCAGATCAAGGTAACGCCATCGCATAATCGCATAATCGCCATCACTTCCTTGTTCTCCAAAATAATGGAGTCCATTATAAACTGCCAGCTCTTGAGGTA